>BEHA01050257.1:151515-162521 GCA_002897215.1 Eschscholzia californica subsp. californica | reverse complement strand
TTTTTTTTTTTTTTTTTTTTTTTGTTGAGGAGGAAAACTAAAAACCGATCCTAACTAAAAGACTCCCGTAAGACTTCTGGAAGGTCCGTAAGCGCTTTCCATAGCCAGGTACCCGAATGCAAGCGACTCCATTTAGCTAAGATGTCCGCTTTCTGGTTCCCTTCTCTGCTGATGTGAGTGTATATGACTTTGGCGAAGTTTTCTTCAAGCTGACGGAGTTTGGCCATTAGCTTGCCTGCTTGCCAGCAAATAATCACTTGTGACCCGTTGAGAAAATGCACTAAGTTGCAGTTGTCACTTTCAATATGAAGGTACCCTACTTTCTGGAATGTAGCCCATTGGAGAGCTTTGATAATAGCCCAACATTCACTTTCTTCCGCATTTTGGCCTCTATAATTACTTGCTGCAGCTGCTAGAAAGTTAGCCTGATCATCGAACATAATGCCTCCAATCCCTGCTAGAGCTGTACCCTCCAAAAAGGAGGCGTCAACATTGATTTTGATGAATGGAGCAACTGGGGGAGACCATATAGCACTACGAACTGACGGTTGTGGAGGTGACTGATTTTTGAGGAGGTTTGGTGTACTTTCCACTTGATCTATCACCATCATGGGGAGGATGTTCACATTAGAGAAGCATTTATCACATCGTGCTTTCCAAATCTGCCAAAGAATATTAGAAAAAAGACTACAAAGCTGTTCATCAAGAGCTTTCCACGTTATGATCCAGTCAGTAAGATTATTAATGCATCTCGAAAAGATACCAAAATGAAACCAAACCACAGTAGCCAAATCACAATGTAAAAGGGCGTGAACAAGAGATTCATTGGCATGGCAAAAAACACATTCAGAGGATTGTCCAATAAATCGACCAATTTTACCTCGAACTGGCAGGCTGTTTGTACAACATTTCCAGAGGAATAGTTTGATTTTTGGTTGGACAGAGAGATTCCAAATAAAATTCCACTCCTTTGTTTCATAAGCATTAGTTTCAGTTCTAAGATAATAGTACATCGATTTAATTGTAAATTTACCTGATTTTGTAAGCGTCCATCGTGCTGTATCATCAAGATTTTCCTGCAGGTTTATACTCAAAATAGAGTTACATATCTCTTGGTTGAAACATTGGTTTAGAGTATTAATATTCCAATGGTTATCAGTAATTAATTGAGAAACCATAGAGAGAGTACTATTATTAGTGTTACATATAGGGGGAGGGTGATTAGAAGCACATGCAACTTAGGAGCAAAAACGTTTCTAGCTTGGCCGGATAATTTACGACATAGACGATAATATAAGGGGAAAGACAAACATTTTGTCAACTTAAACCTCATTATTTGTACTAAAAAGCAATTCATAGAAAATGAGGTTTGAGAGTTGAAAAAGCAACTTTAGTTTAAAGGGCAGACTTAGATACTCTACTTGTACAACAGTGAAAAATAAACCAAATACATAGTCCAAAACATGAACTAGCATAACTAGGTCAAAATTCTTACTACTTTAGGTCATAAGCTTGTAAATACATGGACATGGGTAATGGGTTGGCCAAAGGTGGCCCATGGCCTTGTGGTACTAAAACCCTAGGTAGGCTAGGTAACCACTACTTTTTTTTTTGGCTTAGGTCACCACTACTTGCTTTAGCCTCTCTGTGTTTTTGGTTCAAGCTCTCATTTTTAAATGGGTCCATAACTTGTATTGTGAAATATAAGATTGGAAAGTAAGATTAGGATTCTTGGGGTACCCTAAAAGGGTGTCCAAGTTGCCTTGTAAACTGGCTTTAGTTTCTAGTTTGCTTTAGTGATATTTTTAGGGTTGTTTCACTTTCATTAGACATTTATAGGTCCTATAGGGCACTCACAAGTCACTATATATATATATATATAAAGAAGAATATGTTAGCTTGTGCTCAAATTTATGTCACTCTATTGATGAGGTTTCCTTTTTCTTTTCTTTTGAAATTGGTTTGGATATTATTAGTCCGATAAAAAACCATTAAGATATTTTTTAATTTCGGGTCAAGAACAAAAGTACATGCAAAGTGGGTCTTATCGACCAAAAAGTATGTATACAAAAATATTTAACACAAACTCAATTCAAATCATAAATTAAGGTCCAAGCTTTCAATAAGCAACACTTTAGAACATAAAATATTACAACATAATGACCTAAATAGCAATGATACCACCTCCTATAACATTTCCATCCCAAAAGTTCTAACCATAATTGAATTCATACCACACACAACAATAACATAAAAAAAACACAATAAAATTTTGAATATTTTAAAGATCAAAGTCACCATCTTGTTCATTTGGTAGAGACCTTAAAGTGAGATAATCATGAGAATGATTTTCGTGCGTAAGGGTGAATATTCTCACTAGTTCTCTTAGCCCGACTAGTAGTTCGAAACTCTGAGATAGGCTCAATGGAATTCGATCTTAGACGCCTTTGTGGGTCAGATTTCTCCTTATTGTTACTAATCTTGTATGTATTACTCCCCACAACTTTCACTGCTTTGTGATTCTTGCAACTCAACAAAATACTATCTCTACTTCTTTGAATCTTCTTGGCTATAGAAATCTTAGCGATTTTGGGTTTGTTCTTCCTGGTTATAGAAATCTTAGCAATTGTGGGTTTGTTCTTGCTTGAGGTTGTAACTGAAGAAGTAATCTCTTTAGGATTTTTAACCATGATCTCCAGTTTTGGCTCACTTTGATCACATGGAGTCGCAAGTTTTTCGGAGAAGTTCTTAATCTCAAACAAGTCGGAACTTGAATCGCTTTCCATGTCGTAGAATGACCCATTGATGTCCGTAGATGTTGGAATATCCATGATTATTTGAGATACATTCTTGTCTAAGCAAACAGAGGACTCAATAACCTTCGATGTCTTTCCCTCCTTTTCTTCTAACTGTTTTTCAACAGTCGAATTTCCTGCATCGACATTTAAATCTGCTAAATCAACATCCAAGTTATCACATTTTTGGTAGGAAATCTCTGCTTTTGACAAAGATGGAGACTGAGTTTGCTTCTTTTGAACCACATTGGCTTGGACTTCATCCATTTTGTTCGCCGTTTTCGTCAGCTCTTTGGGAGTATTGGTGATGTCTCTGTTAACAACATTTTCTTCAATATCAACAGACTTTCCATCAGAACAACTACACTTGAAACTAAACCTGTTCAAACATTTTCTACCATTGAACTTGATCTTTTGTTTACTACTACTTTGAGACTTTTGGTTCGAAGTTATAGGCAGTAATGAGCTTTGGCTATTAGAACTCCTTTTCGAAGAAACACTTGAATTTCGTGGCATAATTTTCGCCTTCGTTATGGTCATTGGCTTGACCTTCTTCTCATCTTTCTTTTCTTGCTCCTTCTTTTTACTGTCGTCGTTGAAGATGCCGGTTTGGGTACCTTCATTGATCTTCTCCCTCATTTTGTTTAGTTGGTTTTTAGGACTAGTAACTAAGGGAGACGAGTTTGTGCTCGATTTGAAGACGTTAAGTATGAATGTTTCCTTGTTGAGATAAGAAGAAAATGAGGCATTTCGGGTAAGGGTATTTTTATCTTCATATACCAAGGATTTGGGAATGTTTTTGATGTCGCAGGTTGATGGTGATGAAGATGTGGCTTCTGCCATGGAATTTATGCTGGAGGAGAATCTTTCTATGTCCAACAAGCAAAGAGAACAAAATAGATATGATGACAATAAGAACCAGAGTACTTAAAGAGGGCAGAGGTTTTAAGAACTAAATCTCTCTTATAAAAGTATAAAGGAAAGTGACCCAACAACAAGAGTTTAGTTACTTTGGAAGCAAAAGGTTCTGCAGAGAGAGAGAGAGAGAGAGAGAGAGGAATCAAGAATTTATAAGCTTGAATGAGATGGAAAGAGAATATGAGCTTGAATAGCAAGAGTGCACTTGAGAACAAGTTCTTTTGAGTAGAGAGAGTTGGGGTTGGTCCATTGGCACCATATACAATATAGAAAGGAAGTAGGCCCTAAGGCCCAGAGTATTTCTTACCTTTTCCCCTTGCAAAAAGGACAGACATACTCCACTAAAATGAGGGGTTTCCTTTATGGAGTTCTTAATCTATGTGGGTGTAGGGGTACATTATATAGATATGGAGTATATTATTTATTGGATATTTTTCTTTTAATTATAACAATACATGAACAAGGATGTTTTTCTAAAAAATATGGAAATTTTTGTTAATCCCATATCATTTTCCTATAACTATGTTCTCCTGATCACAATTCATTTCCTTAATATCACCTTGTTACAATCCAAGCCTCAAAATATGTTAATATTATCTCCGCTTTTGCTCCTTGGGTTCGAACTCATCAGCTACATGATATTGTTTAAAGAGTAACAAAAAAGAACTTCGACACTTACTAAACTTGAGTTCATTTATACCTAGGCGTTAGATGTGTTCTTAAGCAAATGGCGAACTATCATATTGTTCACCCTCATAGACGAATTATGCTCGATTTTAACGCCCAAAATCTCATTAGTTACTGAAGTTGTCTCAACTTTTGCTACTAAAACATAAAACCAAAGTGCTAACGCGCGTGTACTCGAGATTTTGGGAGATATTTAGGTTGATGTAGAAAAACTTAATGGTATATTACAAACTTAATGTGGTGTTGAGGGAACTATTTCATATCTATCACCAAGGTAGTAATATAGATCTCATAAAAAAAAAGGTAGTAATATAGACAAATTGTCTGTTGGATATTCCAAGACATCATAGTCCAAAAACAAAAGTTCCGTTGGACATTCATTGAGACGGTTTATGACATTAAGTCTATAAACAAAAGATGTAGTAATATTTTTTAGAACGTTTATTATTGTTATCAAAATATTGTAATTTATCGTGTCTGGAACTAATGCCTTAGACATTACCAAACATCTAATCCCACAACAACACCTTAAATATTGATATACATTTGAAATCTCCGCGACCAATGCATCACAAATACAAAAACTTTTAATTATCTCAAACAAATACTTGAGACAGTGAGAGTCATTCTAAATGTTTTTTTTTTGAGAAATCGACTATGATCTACGTTAATCCTTACAAGGCATTGATACAGAATAAAGATGTGATACGCACGATAACTGTCGAAGTTAAATCAGTAATGTGAAAGACCTAAATTCAAACAACATAAAAGATGAGAATCGAACTTAGGACCTCTAGAATTTTAGAGTTTATGTCAATACTTTACATGACCAAGCAAAGAGTTAAGACACATTCCAAAGAAACTATGTAAGAAAAGCCCAAGATTTGGGCCCAAATACGAAAAAAAACCCACTCGGAAATAATAATGTAAAAAAAACCCAATTTTTAAACTGTTGTCAACACTTTTGAAACTATTACAACACTTTTGAAACTGTGACAACATATATAATTATGTGTGAACAAAAACAAATTTGTTCATACATTTACAAAATTGTTGAGAGCAAATACAAAATTGTTGAGAGCAAATTGTGTTTTGTTCAGAAATTTTCATAAATGTTTTGTAATTTCAAATTTTGGGTTTTTTTTGCATTATTATTCCGGGTTGGGCTTCATTTGCTATTTTGACCCGAATTTTGGGCCTTATAATTTTCCTCTCCATTCCAAATGTTCTAAACCATTGCTCCATCATTATTACCCCAAATCATCTGCCCCCCTAAATCTCATGATCGGATGGTCTTTATCAGGGCACGACAATATGTTTCCATCTTGAAATAAAAGGGTGATCAAAATGGACAGGGCCAGTTCATCTCCTGCCGATTTACCTTTTTTCCCGCCTTCCAATTGCAATAATGATATCACAGTCAGTGCTTTTCTTCTCTTCTAGGGTTTGAAAACAGAAAACAACAAGAGCAGTGTCAATGGAGATTCCCCAGGCGTACTGAAAATATCACTGGATTGTCTACTCTTTATTTCCTTTCTCATCTTCCCGGAACTCTCTATTTAGGTAACCACTCTTTTCTTTCTTGTTTTTCGCTACCCTAAACCCTTAGAGGTAAAGAACTCACGCGGATTGTCTAAAAGAAAACCCTGATGATGAATACCTGAAGGACCGTCAGTTCCTTTTGCAAGAAACCCATTTTTGACTGCGAAGAGTTTGTTATTTTGAAGTCAGATCTGAAATCTGACTCGATCTCTGAAATGGACTTGAATCAGGTCTTAGAATGGTTGTTTTTCGTCTGACTTGTGATGTCAGTCTGATACGTTAATGGGTACTTTTTGGTTTATTTCGAGTTCATTTGAGTCAGACTTTTCAGATTCAGACAAGTTCCTTTCAGTCTGACTATTTTTTCAGATCTAGACAATGACTAAAAGAATAGGTGATTTTGGTTTATTTAGAGTTCAATTGGGCCAGACTTCTCAGATTCAGATGAGTCAGATTTTAGAGTATTTGCTTTTTGCAAGTCAGATCTGTCTCGATCTCTGTATGGGTTAATATCAGATTTTAGAATGTTTGTTTTTGTTTGACTTGTGAGGTCTGAATTACCAGTAGGTGATTTTGGTTTATTTTGAGTTCATCTGAGTCGGACTTTTCATATTGAGACGAGTATGACAAGTCAGACATAGACAATGAGAAAAAAAGTACCACCAAACAGAATTCTTCGGGGCGAGCTAGTTCATGTATCTGTTTGCATGTTCTTGTATCTGTCGAACTAGAGCACATATTGAAGAAATCAAAAATAGTTTTCTTTGAAACATGGTTATTTAGGTCATTAAGGAAGAACAGGATATGGGTTAGGGCTTTTAGACCTAGTAACACTAAAAAAACTATTGATATGGAAGGATATATATTGTGGAGAATATGGAGACCAAACTGAACTCAACCTACCCCATTAACAACATCCTTAAGGTCATCAAGTAAGCGACTAAAGGTAAAGGTTTTGATATGCCAACTTGAGATATTTCAAAAGTAGTATAGTTTTCTAGAAGTAAAGCCTTTGTTTGTGTATTTCATATATCATCTATTGGAAGAAGTGGGATTCAATAACAGATCTTGGAAATGGGAAGCTTTTCGGTAATATGTAAATTCGTGATGTCATTGTTCGTTTCTCTTACTTCTGTCATCTATTCTACTCTATAGTAATTATAATAATTAAAAGTTAATGTGCATTTTTTGTTATTCTTTCTACTTGAGTTTGATTTATTATTGATACTTTTGTAGGTCTATAACAATGTCACAGCCACCGTCTGATATTTGTTCCCGTATTCCACAAGCAGTATGCACCACAATGGTTGGTGTCTCTGGTGAAATTCCTTTGGATGATGACATTATAGAGGAAGAAAGCCTCGTTGAATCAGAATCGGTATCGGAATCGGACTCAGAACTAGAACCAGAACTCAAGAAACAAAATACGGGGATTAACGGGTTGAGTGTGTATGACAAACAAAAATCTTTGAGAGCTTACATCAAAATGATTGTTGAATCTGATTTGGACTTGAATATGTTTGATCGCAGCAGTTCTTTCCAAGATTATGTGAAGTGTCTGAACCCGAAAGCCAAGTTTAATTTAGTAGGGATTGAGGAAGCTGTCATGAAACTCTTTAATGAGATGAAGGTTAAGTTGCAAGATGTACTTCTTCAGCTATCTTCCCGAGCTAGCCTCTCGACAGATATTTGGAAACCAGAGTATCAAACTAAGTGCTATTGTTGTTTGACTTGCCACTACATTGATAATGATTGGGTATTCAACAAAAAGGTCATCGGATATAAAGTTCTATATGACGAAAGTGAAGTAAATGATTTGAGTGAAATAGTCAAATCTCAAACTATGTCATGGAATATCGAAAACAATTTGTTTGATATAGTTATTGATGATGCTGTGAACAGCGATGATGAAGTGGCATTCAATCTTAAAGAATGGTTTAACCTTAGAGAAGCTTTACCTCTTAAAGGTCAGTTGTTCCCCATGTATTGTAGCTCTCATATTATAAATATCATTGTGCAAGATGGGTTTGAAGTGATTGCTGATCTTTTAAGAAAAATTCGTGATAGTATAACTTATTCAGAAGCTTATTGCGAGAATTTCAAAAAAATATTATCTGATATGGGGTTGGCTGGTAAATATGTTCCTTCTGATAACCTACTTCGGTGGAATACAACTTATAATATGCTAAAAAAGGCTGTTAAAGTACATTTAGCATTTGAGCGCTTAGCCGAGTTACATCCAGAGGATAAATATTTGCCTTCTAAAGAAGAATGGAAATTAGGAAAAGTAATTTGTGATTGCTTGAAAGTTTATTATGAGACGAAGCTTCAATTTTCAAAGGCTAAGTATCCAACAACTAACGTGAGCTTTAAAGGTATTTTTTATGTTTACAAAAGCATACTTAAATGTGAGTCAAGTGAACATGATTGTGTTCGTGAAATGGCATATAAGATGAAAGAGAAACTTGATACCTACTGGAGTAAATGTAGTTTAATGATGAGTATGGGTATGATTTTCGATCCTCGATATAAGATGGTTTTTGTAGAGTACGCTTACAATGTCATATATGGAAGTGAATCACAAACCTATATCAGCAAGGTTCTTCAGTCTCTGAGCGAGCTTTACTCTTCATACGAAATGCATTTTAGTAATGTTGTCGCAGAAACTGATAAGGACTATGAGAGCTTCTTGAAGCAACGGTTAGGTGATTTACAAGTTAATAAGTCAGAAATCGAGAATTACTTAGAAGAGGAATTGTTTCCGAGGGATGCAGATGAAAGTAGTTTCGATATATTAGTTTGGTGGAAAACATATGGAATTAAGTATCCCACACTCGCAAGGATGGCTCGTGATATCTTAGCAGTTCCTGGATTTACTCTACCGGAAAAGTGGGCCTTTAATGTGGAGGGAAGGGTAATTCCAGAAAACCGAGTGTCGTTGGCTCCCGATATAGTCGAAGCGTTGACTTGCATAAAGGATTGGTTACCACCAAGTAAAAGTAAGTCTATTAGTGAATAATGTTACTTTTCGAATTATGTTTCTCTTAGATGTATTGTTGTCTTACTTCTATTTTTCTCATCTAGTGATGTCAGGTGATGATTCTGATGAATTGATCGATGAATGACTGCTTGGGAGTTGATAGGTTGCAGGTCACAAATTGAGTAAGCAAATTATTCACTCAAACCAGTCTTATTATATCAAATATGACCTTTTCTTCTATCACGTTGATTACTTTCTTAGACTCTCCGCCCTTGTCTTATAAAACTGTAGTTACTGTTATAATTATAGAAGAGTGTTTGAAGGTCAACCTTGTTGAAACAAGATCATCATTACACATTGCCTCTGTTACAAAGAGTCTTTTCGGTGTCTATAAATTAGCGACAAAAAAAGTTTTTCAAGCCGGAACTTGGGATGATATATATCAATCCGAGCTCATAACAAAAAACTCGTGAATCGGCCAAACCCTATCAGAGTTAACAGAGGGAGGATGAAAAACGAGTAAACGTTAAGGTTATAGGTCAATATTGGCAGTTTGGGATTAGCTTTGTCTCGAATGAATTGTTGATTAACAATATCTAGGGTCGAAGAATTTACTCTTTGTTGTAGAAAAATCAGTCATTCGTCCTTTGATTTGTTGTCGCAGAAGTGGTAATGTTGGTCTTGCTTACTACAATTAGAGAAATTATTTCCGCTTTTTTTTTTCTTTCTAAGTTACAATTCGGGTAGGACAATTTAGCACCCATCTGATATTATGTATTCTTCATGGCGCAGATGCTAAAGGAGGAAGCGAAGAGCAAGAAACGAAAAGACAATGTGGAAAAATTTATATATCGACGTAACGTCTGTAGAAACTTAGGTCTTAGAATTTTTGTACAAAAAACTAGAAAAGAAAAGTATAGGTGATACTGTATTTATACATCAAGTTGAAACAACTAAACTTGCTATTAGTTTTGATTCTATGTTTAGAACTTATCTCGTGTTTGTTGTGTTTTCTAACTTTTTCGTTGCCTTAGAGATGTTCTCCATGATGACTAAACATGAAATAAATCTTGACTCATCTTATAAAATATCGAATAAAAACAGTATCTAAATTTTGTACCACTAAACGAAAAATCTTATATAAACATGAAAATTTTGTCAAAATCCTGTATCAAGTGAAAAAGTTATTCCTTCATCAAAAAAAAAAGTGAAAAAGTTGTTTGTATATTTAAGGGTTATTTTGCGCTGTTAAAGATAAATTAAGCATCAAAAATCTTAATTTGTAAATGCAGATTATTCATCTCAAAATAGTTTAGGTTTTTGTGAAAATAAATCAAATTTATATAAATGTACAAATTCAATGTCTTTTCATAACAACATTAACTAGAAAAGGTATGGGTTATATTCTTCAAATTAATGGCTTAGCTTTGGGTCTCAGCGGAGGTCGCCCGACAAGACCCAATAGAGCCCATTGTACACTGCTCGAGTTGAAATGCGTGACGGGTCCATCCCATTCCTAAGATTGCAGCCCATGAACCATCGACTAGATTTGGCTTAAGGAAGTTTCTATTCTCTCTTGATATCTATCCTACTCAAATTAGAAGTAACTAAATTTAGAAAGTTTCTTTTTTCTCCTTCATTGGTAATTAGAAATAGGTATCCATATATATATATATATATATATGGAATGCCACCACACTTGAGATCCATAATTTGTATTATTACTTGGTCGACTACTACTATACTAGGTGCTCCCTTCAAGTAAGTTCTCATCTTCAAATCACCTTTTTTCACCAACACCATTGATAACATGCCTTCTTCTAATGGTCTGATCCCCAATTGTTGCTGCCCAGTAAAGTTCTCTTCTTGTCCATTACGGCTAAGAATCCCAAACTCTCCTTGACGAATTGGACTCAGCCTGTCTCCTTGTAGTACAAGTGCTCCCCTGGTATCATCTCTAGTCACTCATAGAAAAGGGAGAAATGAAGTGCTGGGAGGAGGAAGTAACAAAAAAAAGATTGATAATAGGAACTCTGAACAGGTTGTCTCTCATTTAGCAAAGAGGCAATGTGTTAACACCACTA
>BEHA01050257.1:123060-134116 GCA_002897215.1 Eschscholzia californica subsp. californica | reverse complement strand
CATAACCCAATTATTCGTTAACATGTCCCATATCGCTTATTGTCTCTCGATCAAAATAGCAAAATGTCAAAGTAGAATTAGAACTGAAGACAGAATTGGAGATGAAGTCAAAGGTTGAGTTGAAGATAGATAGGAGTTTGTGCTGAATATGGTGTCCAAATTTGAGTCGAAGACAGGGTCGAACGTTAGGCTGAAAAATAAGAAAAGAAGATTTTGTGAATAGACTAATGGTCTCTTAATACTAAATGAACCAAGCAATGAGAAGATGATGGAGTAATATGAATACTAGAGAACAGAAAGATGAATAGATGATTACAAGTTAACCTTTGTATTTCTCTGTGTAGATTACAATGTTGGACACGTCTCTTTTGGAGACTAAGGGTGGCCCACATTCCTAATTTCCCTCTGGCTTGGTTTTGACCAATTACTGATTTGAATTCAGTAATTCGTACATGTGTAGTGGGAATAAAGATTTGGGAGATAAAGTTGGTTACAATAACCAACTTACTACCC
This sequence comes from Eschscholzia californica subsp. californica, assembly GCA_002897215.1. NCBI lineage: Eukaryota > Viridiplantae > Streptophyta > Magnoliopsida > Ranunculales > Papaveraceae > Eschscholzia > Eschscholzia californica. Next base: position 133,603 of record BEHA01050257.1, on the reverse strand, counting down.
CTTCTTCGATGGAAAAGAAGTTGGAGTCCCTAACCCCTCCTATTTTACTGCTTGTGACTCTCCACCAAGCCATAACAATAACTTACGGACAGGATTGGGGTTAGAAGATCTTCAGATTTCACTATCTTGCATATCCAATTTTCTACTTAATCAACAATGGCTGAACATGTGAACTTCCGCATATATTTAGATTTAATTTTTCCAACATTTGGTATCAGAGCCTCCCTTTGGCTTTGTTGATTAGTATTTAATAATTATTTATTATGATATCGAAACTATATGATATGAATTTATTTGATTTATCATGTATGTTTAGATAGAATAATATTGTTAAAATATTTTATTTGACACAAAGTTCTCTTAATTTCGAAATATATTTATCTCTGGTGAAAAGAGACTTTGGGTTCGGTTAGGATTTAAAGATTGAATTTGTTTGACTTGGTAAAATCAGATTTTGAGAAATAAATTAGGAAACAAAATTTACTGGGATCTTTGGAATAAGAATCGGTTACTAGATTTGATATTTCTCACTTATCTTTGTTTAATTATATCTCTGTTTGTCAAAGAAATTATGGTTGAGATATTTTGGGATATCTACAATGCGAATATTAACTAGATCTTGATATGTTGGGATCTTCCAAGAAAATTCCTAAAACCATTAATCGTTTATTGAAATTTGCTTTTGGTGTGTTTCTAAAAGAGACAATTTAGGGAAGTAGATTTTCTTCCTCCCTATCTGGAATTAAATAAGAAACTGACTTTGACCATTTCCATCTAAATATTTTAGATGTATGATCACTTGAAATTAATTGCACTTCAATATTATTATATTTATCATTGACAGTGCTACCCTAATTGTTCCATAAGGGGAAACATGATTTAATTCTTTGAAGTAATTGTTTCTTTAGGAATCAGTCTATGGAATTTCTTCATGAACTATGTCAATTATATGATGGTGATTTGTGATTTGCATGAACGTTACAAGAAAGTCATGTATGATGAATATAATGTATTATCAATGCATATAATCTATGGTCATTTAAATATGATAGGTTATGATAATAATATTCTCTATCCATAGTTTAGCTATTTATTATGTATATGTTTATATAATAGTCGTAAACATGAAAATATAAATGTGAATGCTAAACTACATGAACATAATTATGTGAAATTATGACATAATTATGTGAAATTATTTATGGATGGTAAGTTTTCATGTCAAATATTTGGTTGAAGACATGATACTAAGGTATGGCAAACTGCGCGATGAATCGTTCATGAATATGGAAACATTGTCATTTATTTTGGACATTGCATGTTTTTGGAGTAGCCACAACATCTTAAAACATGTAGATGTGCGATAATAAATTTTATTTATTCGTCGCATTAAGTTAATGACACTTCCAATTGCGATGTAATTTTTATAAATAATTACTTTGCCCCACAGGGAGGTAATTATTTCATAAAATTATATTGGAATAGGATAGGAAAATAAAATATTAGATGTGAATTTTCTATGCCCACAGGTATGAAAATTTCACGGATTTAATATTTTATTTTTACTAGTCTTATTAATACAGTATAGTAAATTCTTATGCGGTTGTAGCCTCTACCCAAAGGAAGGTTAGAATTTACTACTAAATTGACGTTGGTTGATTTAGAATAAAGGTATATGTTTCATAGCTTTGAATTCGTCCATAATTTCTCTGATTCAAAAAAAATAAAAAAAAATATACTCTTTACACCAAGGTGTATGGATTTGAATTTGGCATTTCATGCGGATATACCACATGTCGCCAAGAAATAAAGTACACCCCAAGAAAGGTTGGACTATGAGCAGTGTTAGCGATCTACTCGCCTAAGTTAGATGCTCATTAAGTCTCGCGTGAACAAGAGTATTCGGAGTTCCATACCTGATTGTCCTCACGTAAAAGTCTTTCTTAAGTAGTTGAGGAACAATTTGTTCGCTGAAATAAAATATAATCCAACACCGTAATGAAGAGTTGCTCCAAATGAATTTTTACCATACTAAGGTGTGCTTGAGCACATTATGGAAATTTGAGAACTTTTGCTCAACATTTGTTGAGGTTATGGAATCATTCTTGGTTTATTTGGTACTTAAATCTCTTCCAAAGGAATATGGATTTAGAAAATCTCTTACAACACACATAAGGAAAATTGGTCAATCAATGAACTTCTGACCATGTGTGTTCAAAAGAAAGAGAGAATAAAGCGTGAGAAACTTGAAAGTGCCCATTTTGTTTCTCATACTAAGGGAAGTACCATGAAACACAACCATGTCATCTGTGAAGAAGGAAAGAACTAAGCCAATAAAGTATCATGACATTCAAAAGTGTTTCTTCTCCAAAAGGGTAGAACATCAAAAGAAAGATTGATTCTATCACTATTTTGTTTGCAAGCTCAAGAAATCTATGCATAAACTAAAATTTGCATCCGACTAATGGTATTAAAGTTTAATGTATATACCTTGAGGTTAGTGGGAGCAAGTATACATTTTAGTCTTATATGTAGATGATATATACTTGCAAATAGTGATTTGAGTTTGCTACCTCATACGCTATGAAGCAATGACACATGCAATACAGTTGAGAAGTTTTGTTTGTCGTCTCAAAATCGTCGATACTATAGAGAGACATTTATAGATCCTTTGTGATGATTCTGCTACGGTTTTCCTCTCATAAGGTGATAAGAGTGGGAACAGAAATAAAATATATAGACATAAAGTATCTCTTGTCAGAGGAAAGTTAAAGAACATAAATTGGCCACTAAGCATACAAGTAATAAGTTAATGATATTGCATTCCTATAACTAAGACATTGCCGGCACAATTGTTCTTAGATCATGTGGTGCAGAAGGATCTTAACTTATGTAATGCTTGACTATGTACTTTCCTTGACAATTTGAAATGTTTGGTTATTATGGACATCACCATATTTGTTCACATAAAAAATAACCATCTCATATCCACTGTGATATTAAAGGAGGACCTGAGTAATTTTGTCAGAAATTTCTCATTCAGAAGTTATGCTCATCAAGTGCTTAGTTAGAGAGCATATTGCATTGTAATACATGGAAGGGAGCATTCACTTATCAGAATGTGACCGCTATGATTCGTGTGATAAGTTCTTTAACTAAGAATGAGTGGTCTCCCAACTGTTTGTATGACCATACAGTCCATCACCCATGTACTTATAAAATATATCATGTGGGCCAAGTGGGAGAATGTTGGACACGTCTCTTTTGGAGACTAAGGGTGGCCAACATTCCTAATTTCCCTCTGGCTTGGTTTTGACCAATTACCAACACACTACCCCATTCTTCGATGGAAAAGAAGTGGGAGTAGTTACAATAACTGAAGGTCCCTAACTCCTCCTATTTTACTGCTTGTGTGTCTCCATCAAGACATAACAATAACTTACGGAGAGAATTGGGGTTAGAAGATGTTCCGATTTCACTATCTTGCATATCCAATTTTCTACTTAATCAACAATGGTTGAAGGTACGTAACTTCCGCATAGATTTAGATTTAATTTTTCTAACATACAATGAATATAGTATATATATATATAGGTATATATGTAGGGTTTAAAAGAATATACATGGAAATTGTAGGATATACATGAATTGGTAACTTATTATACATGGAATCATAACTAATATGGTAAGTCTCTGTGCTGGATGGGCTTGGTGATCGTCTCTGTGGGTGTCCTTAATACTCCCCCTCAAGTTGGAGCAGAAATTGAAATGATGCCCAACTTGCCAATCGTCTTCTGAAAAATGTCGCCACCTAGTGGTTTGGTGAAGATGTCGGCAAGTTGATCGGTTGGCGATGTAAAACGGGGAGCAATTATGTTGTCTTTAATTATTTCATGAACGAAATGACGGTCTATTTCAATATGATTGGTTCGTTCATGAAAAACCGGATTGTCCGCGATGTGAAGTGTCGCGCGATTGTCACAATATACGGACATTGGTGAAGAATGAGTAATGCCGAAATCCATAAGGAGGGACTTAATCCATTGAAGTTCACAAGTAAGATTAGCGAGAGCTCGATATTCAGCTTCAACTGATGACTTTGCAACCGTGGGTTATTTCTTTGACTTTCATGACAAAGGGCTTGTCCCTAGCATAGTAAAGTATCCTGTAATGGTGCGTCGAGTCGTGGGACAACCCGCCCAGTCAGAGTCACAATAGCCAGTGACGTGGAGGCAACTGTTGGCAGAAAGGAATATGCCATGATTAATAGAACCTTTGAGATAACGAAGGACCCGATGTGCGGCTTCAAGATGAATGTATCGGAATTAGTGACGTACTTGGTTGTATCAGATTTATTCGGGACAAGAAATAACCAAGTACATCTAGAATAATCATCAACCATTGTTAAAAAATAACGACACCCCGAGTTTGATAGGACCTAGAATGGGCCCCATAGATCGGCATGGACGAGTTCAAAAGGACGAGAAGTAACAGAAGTGTTAGTCGGAAAAGGTAATCGTTTATGTTTAGATAAAGGGCAAACATCGTACAGTTTATTATTGATAGAAATAAATTTCATACAAGGAACATAAGCCTGCGTATTCTTTTTATCTACTGTGTTAACTGAGTTAGATCTCAAACCTAGTCTTTGTAAATGTTTCAACTATGTAATATGTCTGGATTTGATAGGAAACATTGCTTTAAGTTATGATGTTGTTAAAATATAAAATTATACATCGACTTTGTTCAGAAAATCATATGCATCATTTCATATAAAATATACATAAATATGAATCATATTCAGATAAAATTTCGACGTTTAAAAAACAAACAATACCTTAATGTGACTTTTTTTTTGGAATCATGGATGTTGAGCTGTAAAGATACGTGATACATGAGACGGATCGAGAAGGCGAAGATCCGTCTCATGTATCACGTATCTCGTTTAATATGGTGCTATTTATTTCTTGTCTTCATTCCTCACCATATTAAAATCACGATTATGTTATAAATCAGACATAGGAACATAAAGTAAAGACATCATATTTAACGAGGTTCTATCGGATATTCACGACCTACATCCTCGGAGAAAGCCACAACGGCTTCATAATTTATTCCTCACTGTTGTGGTGATTCGTTACAATAATTGAATAGTAATTGAATGCTTAAACTCCTAGAACCCATGTCTTATTTATAGAGTCAATTAGGGTTTCCTAGTTTGTCCTAACTAAACTAGAAAACTAGATAATATTTATCTATTATTGCCATTACATAGTTACAAGAGATAACCTGATATAAGAAATTATATCTTCAACATCTTCTAATATCCCAGATTACTCTTGATCGACGGATTTTTGCCTTCTTGATCCGTCTCATGTATCACGTATCTCAACACCCCCCGCCCCTCGCAAGTTGGAACAGAAAAGATATGAAGTGTTTAACTTGAAGGGGAAAGATCAAAATATGGTAGAAAATTCGGAGATCAAAATACTGTAGATAAATATTCATGTTGAAGTAAACTTCTTTGAGATTCTGTAACGTAAAAAAAAGGAGAATCTCCATTTTGAATCAAACTTGTAATCTCAGTCATACGGTACTCACGATTGTAGAATGAAAAAAATCACAAGATTAACTTGGAAATCAAAAAAAATAAATATCGACGAAGTGATTTACCGATTATTTAATCACAACGAAAAAAATCGTCGAAAAATTGTAGAAGTTTAAATCAGGATTAGACTACCTGCTCCGATGCCATATAATATTCACGATTATATTATAATCGGAAATAGATGAACATGATGTGGCTTGCTTTGACCACATTATAACACAATCTTCTCTGACCCTGCTCGGTTGATGACAACCCAAAATAGGCAAATATAATCTTCACAAAACTAATACTAGATGAAATTAGTACGAAACCAAAATGGGTTCAGACGGATACCATGTTAGAATTACGATTATGTGATGGACATAAATAAAAAACACTGTATTTAACGGGGTTCATATTCACGACCTACATCGTTGGATAAAACCACATTGGTTACATACTTTATTACTCACAATTGTAGTGATTCGTTACAATAATTGAATAGTTATCGAATGCTTAAACTCCTAGAACCCATCTCTTGTTTATAGAGTAAATTAGAGTTTAGGGTTTCCTAGTTTCTCCTAACTAAAATAGGAAACTAGATAATATATATCTCTAATTTCCATTACATAGTTTTTCTGATTAAATTTCCATTTCATAGTTACAAGAGATATACTGATATAAGAAATGATATCTTCTAATATCTTGGATTAGTCTTGATAGCCAGATCTTCGCCTTCTCCATCCGTCTTATGCATCACGTATCTCAACATGAGCAGATAAGATTAAACCAGCTGAATTCGAAAAACATGTTGAAAGAAACCAAAGCAAGAATTTGAAAATGAATATTTGGGTAACGATTAAGAGTGATAAGGTTCCGCTTGAAAGGACACCACTCCTTTAGTATTACAAACGAGCCCATCCCTCTAAAGGGTTCGAGCGAGTTATACATCGAGACGAGTTTCTTACTTGTCCAGAGTGTAACAAGTTGCGTAGATTTCATTGTAGAAACGAGGAAGAATGCAAAATATATCATGTAGCACATGCACAAATCCTCATAGCTCTTATAGTCTTTTTCGTGCACTTCCCTAACAACATCAAGGTATTTCGAGGTATTTTAAGATATTTCAAGTACACTAAGAGGCGGCTATTTTCTCAAGTTCAAATCATGCTGCAAATAAATAAAAGAAACATCAACTGAATTTTATTAATAAACATGATATTGTGTTATATATTACCATGTATGTATTCATGCTTGCACATATGTGTAATGTACTTTAACATAGCACATAAACAAGTGAGGCCACTTATATTTATCATGCATGCATTTAAGACTAAAAGTAGAGTATAGTTTACCTTGGAAATTGATCTCTGAGAGAAGTAGATATTTTGGAATCGCATCTCTCACCTCATCTTTTGCAACAAGAAAATGAAACTCTGCAGATCAAATTTGACGACGACCATTTCCTCCTTGTTAGAAACTGAACTCATACATTCCAAAAAAAAAAGTGAATTTCAAACAAGAGGAACAAATTTCTAAAACAATGCAAAACTATGAAACTAAATGAACATAGAATGGAAGAAAAACATCAAAGGGATTTCTCTATGAAAACATATGTATTATATATTGACTTGATGATGTCTTTTTTTTTTATTGCGAAGAGTTGATGATCTCATAACACGTACAATCAAATTTACATGTAGACATTGTAGAACTCATACCTCTATAAGATCCTAGTTGTAATTTATCTTTATTTTAGGAGGGAAAACATGTATCGAAATTAATACCAAAATCTAATTCGTAATACGAACAATAAACATTTAAATAAATAATGGGGAAGATATCGAATATGGTGTGTATTCAAATCTAAATTTCATTATAAAATAAATATTAGATAGTATGACAAACGACATTGATCTACTTTAACAACTATGATGTATCCAAATGCAAAGCGGATATCAGACAGTAAGAGGAGAGTAATTTGTGTGAGAAACCAAGCACGGCATAACCCTAACTTAGGAGAAATATTGTTTTTGTTTGTCTCCTACTATTCAAAAATATACCAAGAGCATTAGATGTTTGTCTCGGCCAAATATCGTCTTAGGCTAGTTGACTGCAAATTGAACTACGTGAAGCTTCAGGTCCCACTCGACCTACCCGAAAAGTTCTTGGTTAGATATTTGAGTCAAACTAACCTAGTTCACTTTGAGGCTAAAACCCATGCATTAAAGGGGACTCCTTATATTACCCTCTCCACATGTCAAAATCTCTACGCGTCAAAATCTCGACGAATCCGAATTTCCATACTTCACGTGGAATAATCGCAAGAGACAGAATTCTCCATGTATCAAATATTTTCACGATTACGAGGATCAAGTACTTAGTAAGCTCACATCAGAAGATAAGCGTCTCACTCGTTACGTAGCATGGTAATATCTTACCTATTCTGAGTGATAATATACGCATACACTCGAAACCTTATCCCAATAATTAATTTATAACATGTATAGATGGTTGTAGTATACACGTAACCTTATCCCAATAATTAATTTATAACATTCAAACGGTACTCGACGTCGGCCAACAGACAACTCCCTATGACAACAAAAAAAGGGGTAATACTCCATTTCTCAAAAAGATCGAATCCAGAGCAAACAAACACATCATCTCTTTTACGTGATTCAAAAATAAATAAGGATTTTGATGAAAATAGAATGGATTAGGACAAACAGAATCAAACTTGTTAATATTTTTATGTTCAACAAAAAATAAAATTGCATCGGGAAATTCCTTAAGCGTCTCCCTCACATTAGCTTAAAACATTCGTGATGATTGTCTCATTTCTTCTTCTTTCTCCTATCGATCTCTCTATTTTTTTTCTTCTCCCTCCACCTCCCATGCTAATTCTTTTCTTCTTCTCTTTTTTTTTTTCTTAATCTTCTCCTCCTCCTCCTTTTTCGTCTCCTTTCTCTACTTACACAAAACGCCCCTTATTGGCTGGTGTCTAACGATTGTGTGAACCACATGTCCAGAAACTAATCTAAACCTAACAGGTTCAGTTAATAAGGGGTACCCCTATTAAGAATTAGATAACTCAAATTAAATCAATCAAATGAAGATATTTGAAATATTTTACCTAATTGGCTTCCAAAGTTTGTTTCAAAAATCTCCTTCACTTAAGATCTATGTCCCGAAGAATTTGTTTTTAGATCTGTTTTAGTTTGTGTTATAGACATGTTTTCTTTTGTTAGTGTGCTATTTTAGGTTTTAAAGTGGTGGTCTTGATTAAGTCAATTTGTTGACAAATAAGTAAGTCAATTTGTTGCCAAATCCTGAAGATATCTTGTAGCGCCCCAAATCCCAAATCTCAAGCTAACCGCCTTGAAATCGAAGATTTGAGACCTTCAAACTGGATCCACGAGCAACACCTATCATGAGTGCACAATCAATACCTGAAAAACAAAATAGCTGGGTTAAAACCCAACCGCAGTAGATTTCCTCAAACCTAAGTCTCGGGTAGGCAAGCTCAATCCCCAATCAAGGAAGCATTGCATTCATATTCATTATTGGCATTATCTGAAATTTAACGGTGAATACTAACATAATATATCAGATTTATCCAATCCCCCTCGAAACTAATAATTTATGTCCTTTGATTAATTATTAGGTTTTCCGGTTCTCGTATTTTAATCTAATACTAACCCTGATAATACAACGATCTTTTTTTTTTCAGCAGATAGAAAATATCATGCCTTTAACTAAGGTAAATCTTTATAGCCACAAACTTGACATGTACGTCGACAAACACATTATGTCGAAAGACACAATCATCAAACTCTCGTTCAGGTATCTCAGACCAATACACAACAAACATTGACTCTTATCAAGAATTACAAACAAGCTCACCAAACAATTCAAGTCAACAACACATGACAAGTCAGAAGCGATGATGCTCATAGTAGATCCTCACGTGCATCGCAATCTCAAACAAGCAAATAAAAATAATAATTAACAAACATAGACTCACCACTAGAAGGTATCTACCTAGGAGATACATTGCCTAAAGAACAGAAACCATGTGAATTATCTCAATAAATTCGTCCATCGGAGACTGTTCTGACACCTTGTACGAAAACAATTGTAACTCTTCACTCGGAACTCGGATTAACGAACCGTTTGAACTACTAAAAAGTAGACGAACAGACCTTTACAACCATTTAAGAATCACACTTAGATTCATTATATATCTACACCAGATTCAATTTTAATATAAACCGACGTGCAGTAGACACTTTTCTGACACCTTGTACGATAACTATCGTAACTCTTCACTCGGAACTCGTATTAGCAAACCGTTTGAACTACTAGAAAGTAGACAAAGAGACCTTTCCAACCATATAAAAATCACACTTATATTCGTTATATATCTGCACCAGATTCAATTTTAATGTAAACCGACGTGCAGTAGACACTGTTCTGACACCTTGTACGAAAACTATCGTAACTCTTCACTCGGAACTCGGATTAACGAACCGTTTGAACTACTAGAAAGTAGAAAAACAGACCTTTCCAAACATATAAGAATCACACCGAGATTCTTCATATATCATCACCAGATGTAAGTTGAATTTAGACCGAAATACTGTCTTGTCTATATGTTTTATGAAATTCTAGATAAAACTAATCTGTAAGCCATTTAATTGTTATTTCACGTGATTAACAATACTATACCTATCATGGAATAAATTGAAAGAGCCTACAAAAAAATTAGGAGATAGGAAATCTACCTCTTTTCGCCTTAGATGACTTTAAGACCACAACCATGACTTGTTCTCTCACTAGAGAACTCTATTTCCATCACTTTTCTTCTTTATTCCTCCTTCCTTCACTAAGGAGCGGCTGCACCCTCTTTCTTTTCTATAGGGTTTCCTCAAAAGTGAAGAGAAATAGGGTTTT
>BEHA01050257.1:90582-104008 GCA_002897215.1 Eschscholzia californica subsp. californica | reverse complement strand
CCGAATTCCACGTTGGAGAGTGTCCAACTAGTAGGCAAGTGGGTCGGGCCCAAGTGATATTTGTTCGAAGTAGGCTCGGTCTAGGCGACCTTTAGACGGAGTGGGCCCAACACGATTTTTGACCACTACAGTTTGTCCCCCACTCTCTAAGTTAGTGATTTGCTCGCTTAGAGAGTAGATTTCGAATTTCCGAGGAGGTGTCGGTGTTTAGCGTTCGATCGAGGAAGTTCCGGTATTCTTGAAAATTGTATGACGTGTCCGAAATATGTTCTCTCGTCGAACATATTGATTGTCTGACCACTTCGAGTGAGATACGACTTAGTGTCGAAATTGGTCTTCGATTTATAGTGATTTTAAAAATACGCAAATATTTAAAGATCTAAAAAACATCGGGTTGTCACCACGAATATGTAACAAAATTGGTCGGACAGATCCGGTCCACACTACTGAAAAGCAGTTCGGGAGGACCTCCAAATTGCCCACGGTTAGTGGGTGAGGAGGTTTCCTCCGAACCACCCCTAGGTAGTTTGGGGAGGATTCCTCCAAACTACCACAAGGTGGTTTGGAGGTTTCCCCCAAACTATCATAAGTTAGTTTGGGGGAATTCCCTCCAAACTACCGTGAGGTAGTTTGGGAGAAGATTCCCTCCAAGCTACCGTGAGGTAGTTTGGGGGAAGATTCCCTCCAAGCTACCGTGAGGTAGTTTGGAGGCTTCCTCCATGCTACCTTTCGGTAGTTTGGAGGAATTCCTCCAGGCTGCCTTTCGGCAGTTTGGAGGTTTTTCCTCCGAACTACCGTGGGTAGCTTGGAGGCATTCCTCCAGACTGTCGTTAAGCAGTCTAGAGGTCGGTATTAACTTTTTTTTTTCCTTTTAAATCAAAATTGATTATTTTTTGAAAAAATTGTGTATACATGTGTGTGTAAACATTTACATACAAGTGTGTGTGAACATTTATATACATGTGTGTAAACAAATGTTCTCAAGTGACATATAATTAAATAGACAACAAATGATTCTTGTGGGGGGTCCCAACCACTATATGACACATTTATTTTCAAAGGTTTCGACCAATGTGTGAAACACATACCTTTTTTCTGGGTAGTACACTTGTCGAAATCCGTGTTTTGCTATTTATGGAATATTGGCCTTGAATTTGCTAGAAGTAGTCTAGATGGACTAAGTGTCGGCTCGTTCCTTAGGTGTTATGGTAGTATTAGATGCCTAGACATTTCAAGTTTAGCGGGACTTTAGTTATCCTAGACAGACCTAATATAGTCTAGCTGGACTAAGTGTTGGCTCAATCCATTTAGCGGGACTTTAGTTGCCCTAGAGAGACCAAATATAGTCTAGCTGGACTAAGTGTTGGCTCAATCCATTTAGCGGGACTTTAGTTCCCTAGAGAAACCAAACATAGTCTAGCTGGACTAAGTGTTGGCTCAATCCATTTAGCGGGACTTTAGTTGCCCTAGAGAGACCAAATATAGTCTAGCTGGACTAAGTGTTGGCTCAATCCATTTAGCGGGACTGTAGTATTGAACATCAGAATGTTTGCAAGGGCGATGATTTCTCAATGAATTTCATGAGTTAAGTTACACAATAAAAAAAAGTACGTATAAGGAACATTGCAAACAAGCAAGAATGAGTTGAGTAAGAAGTATTACAAAGTAATTCAGACTTGAGGTTTGTCATCTCGAGCTTAGTGGCAAGAATTTCTCCAGTGCTCTTCTCGAGCTTGACCTTCGGGGTTGTTCTATCGTCTACTGAGTTGGCCCAGGGGCTAGCATTTTTTAATGCATTCATCTAGAATGGTAGACCTTTGAGACTTTGTAGTTGGAGTAAGAGTCGAGAGCCTTAAGGTGCCATTCTGTCATGTAGAGCTCGAGGTCGTATTCTTTCGGGAAGAAGGCGAAGTTTTCAAGTTGTTATATTGTTTTGATGACTTCGAAGTCTCGAGCTTTTTTGTTATTTTTAGGTAACATCCGAGGTGTTAACGTTCCTTGGGTTGTGTTTATCTCGAACCTTCCTTAGACAGGGTGGAGTCTGTGAGACGTCTCGACCCGCACGAGCTGCAATGTGTAAAGAGAGGACGTGAGATAAGTAGCGTCTTGTGTATTGTGTGGCTGAAATGGGGGTGCAAGAAGGTGTATGATGTAGTAGTACTTCCTGTTAGGCAACCTGGAGATCGAGTGTGAACCACGTCGCTTCGTTGAAGTGACAGTAAGACTCTAGAAATTATTGTGCTTTCGTCGAGGTCTCATGTTCTTCGTCTAGAAGTTTGAGGTTGATTGCTCTGGTCTCTTACACGGCTATGCAGGAAGTTCGGCTTGCATTTTGGTGTGACGTTGTCCCTGTTAGGCCAACTAGAGTTCGAGCGTGGACCTTGTTGCCTCGTTGAAGTGACAATAGGCTTCTAGGAAGTACTGATTTCTCGTAGAAGTCTTGTGTTCTTCGTCTGAAGTTTAAGATCGAAGCTCTAGTCTTGCTTTGGCTTTGAGGGAATTTGAAGCACCGTTTATCCCCCCAGCCTAAGTGTAGAAAATAGTTTTTCTAGACTTAGGTTGTTTATCGGTCAGTTAGCGTCAGTGGATGAGCGAAGTTTGTGCTTCTCCTGCTTGTCCCTGAGCCGACCTATACACACACAAAAACGATGGTTGATGGCAACGCCATCGACCCTCCGACGCTCGAGTTAGTAATATTCTATCAATAGAGGGAAGGATAGAAGTAAGGAGTGAATATATTCAGTACTTCATTGAAGTTGAGACGAACATTGTTTGATATGGTTGGAAAGGTCTCTTTGTCTACTTTCTAGTAGTTCAAACGGTTTGTTAATACGAGTTCCGAGTGAAGAGTTACGATAGTTTTCGTACAAGGTGTCAGAACAGTGTCTACTGCACGTCGGTTTATATTAAAATTGAATCTGGTGTAGATATATAATGAATCTAAGTGTGATTCTTATATGTTTGTAAAGGTCTGTTCGTCTACTTTTTAGTAGTTCAAACGGTTCGTTAATCCGAGGTCCGAGTGAAGAGTTACAATTGTTTTTGTACAAGGTGTCAGAACAGTCTCCGATGGACGAATTTATTGAGATAATTCACATGGTTTCTGTTCTTTAGGCAATGTATCTCCTAGGTAGATACCTTCTAGTGGTGAGTCTATGTTTGTTAATTATTATTTTTATTTGCTTGTTTGAGATTGCGATGCACGTGAGGATCTACTATGAGCATCATCGCTTCTGACTTGTCATGTGTTGTTGACTTGAATTGTTTGGTGAGCTTGTTTGTAATTCTTGATAAGAGTCAATGTTTGTTGTGTATTGGTCTGAGATACCTGAACGAGAGTTTGATGATTGTGTCTTTCGACAATGTGTTTGTCGACGTACATGTCAAGTTTGTGGCTATAAAGGTTTACCTTAGTTAAAGGCATGATATTTTCTATCTGCTGAAAAAAAAAAGATCGTTGTATTATCAGGGTTAGTATTAGATTAAAATACGAGAACCGGAAAACCTAATAATTAATCAAAGGACATAAATTATTAGTTTCGAAGGGGATTGGACAAATCTGATATATTATGTTAGTATTCACCGTTAAATTTCAGATAATGCCAATAATGAATATGAATGCAATGCTTCCTTGATTGGGGATTGAGCTTGCCTACCCAAGACTTAGGTTTGAGGAAATCTACTGCGGTTGGGTTTTAACCCAGCTATTTTGTTTTTCAGGTATTGATTGTGCACTCATGGTAGGTGTTGCTCGTGGATCCAGTTTGAAGGTCTCAAATCTTCGATTTCAAGGCGGTTAGCTTGAGATTTGGGATTTGGGGCGCTACAATTCTTAAGCATCTCTTTTTTAGTTCTGCGACTTGTTCCACTTGATATCGTTGCTCGTCATTTTCATTACTCGCAAAGTTATGGTCGCAAATATGAAAAAACCGATTTTCTCTCATCGAGAGAGGAAATAATTAGCTAAGTTACGGTGATCTTGGTGTCTAGAAAGAGAAACTGCAATTTCCCCCGTGAGTAGTTCTGCAAGTAGAAATCCGAAACTATAAACTTCTTTTTTCTCTGTCAGTTGTCCCGTAAGAAAGTATTCTGGGTCCATGTACCCAAAAGTTCCTTGAACTGCTGTCTTTAATAGTGTTTGATCGAAAGGGACTAATATTGACTCCAAAATCTGATACTTTAGCTTTATAATCATCGTCTAAGAGTATGTTACTTGACTTAATGTCCCTATGAATTATAGATATGGAAGCATCCGAATGTAAGTATGCAAGTGATCCTGCCACCTCTGTGGCTATTCTTTTTATGTTGTGTGATAAGCAGGAACTGATGTAAGATTTGATCAATTTCTTTTTATGTTGTGGGAATAGGTTGCAAGATTAGTAGAGTACAATTGTAAGAGGCGGTTTTTCATGGCTTGGTTGAGGCGGTTTTGAATGTGGCTAGAGGCGGTTTAAATTGGATGGCGGTTTCTTGGTTTCCAAATTGAAGCATAGCGGGTTTCAAATCACCCACTTATATTATTATATAAATAGGGGGTCTTAGAGTGCTTCTAATCATCATCAAGACAACTACTCAACAAAAACTCTTCTTTAGAGAGCTAGAGAGAGAGAGCAAGTGAGAGAGAAATTTTGTTCATAGTTTTTGGGCGGTGTTAAATTTCTCGGTCGTCGAAGATTTAGAATAGAAGGTTAATTTCTATACAGTACCATCTTGGGACGAACTTACAGGTTGTGTTAGTCGTCTTCATCTATCCTTCAATAAAGATTTCTTGTTCGCCCGAGGACGTAGTTTTTAAAGCCGAACCTCGTTAATTTTGTTTGCATATTTAGTTTTGGCTTAGCTTTTCGATTATTTTCGTAGTCGGATCAATTTCTAGGATAGGTTCGATAGCTTCCGCGACTTTTAGTACTAATAATTGGTATCAGAGCCTTGTTGAGATTGAACGAAAAAGAAGATGGGATCGAGAAGTGGTACGGTCAAATCAGGGAAATATGAGATAGAGAAGTTTAATGGGAAAAACGACTTTTCTTATTGGCGGATGCAGATGAAAAATCTGTTAATCTCGCAGAAATTACACAAGACATTGACGGGAAAGAAACCAGGAGATATGTCAGATGAGGATTGGGAAGAGTTAGATCTCGAAGCACGGGCCATCATTATGTTGTGTCTTGAGAGGGACGTGGCGTTCCTAGTAGACGAAGAAACAACGGCGGCGAGTGTGTGGTTAAAGCTAGAAAGCAGTTTCATGACGAAAACTTTAACGAATGGGGTCTACTTAAAATCCAAATTATTCACATGTAGAATGGAAGAGGGTTCTTCTATTCAGGAATATGTGAATAGGTTTGACAGGATATTCTCAGATTTGAAGGATATTGATGTTAAGGTTGAGGACCAAGCCCTCATATTGTTACTTTCATTGCCTAAATCCTATGAGAACCTTGTTCAAACTTTGATGCTTGTTGGTGACAGTCTAAGCATGGAAGAGGCGAGAAATTCGTTATTAGCGGATGACCCTTGTAAGGTTGCTACTAGCAGTATGACGTCAGGTGGAGTAGAAAAAGATCAAGCAAAAGGGTTGTTTGTAACGAGGGGGGAGTAATGAAAGGGGAAAGGGGAAAGGGAAAGGGCGGGAAATCTAGATCCAAATCTAGAGGCTCTTTCAAGAAAACGTGTTTTAGTTGTGGTGAGATTGGCCACTTTAAAGCGGCTTGTCCAAAAAGAAAGTTGAAGCAAAAGAACGAAGGCTACAAGGGGAAAAAAGAGATGCAAGAGGCGAGATCTGTGTCAGAAGACCCTGACGAATGTTTCTCAGTAACAGAGGTGTCTGAGAAGATCTCTGATAAGTGGATGTTTGATTCAGGGGCGTCACACCATATGTGTTCAAATAGGGAGTGGTTTACTACCTATAGGAGTATAGATGGTGGTACCGTCATACTGGGTGATGATAGTATGTGTAAAACTGTGGGACTCGGAACAATACGTATCAAGATGCACGTAAGACATATACCCGATTTGCGGAAAAATCTAATTTCCCTCAGTGTGTTAGAGCAGAACGGTTGTAAGATAATTATTGAGAATGGCTCCATAAAAGTCGTTAAGGGTTCTTTGGTGGTAATGAGAGGTACTTGTTACGGTAATTTATACAAACATTTGGGGACAACAATTGCGGGAGATGTAGCAGTAGGAATCAATGGAAGGGATCCAACGGTCAGTACGAGGCTTTGGCATATGCGCCTTGGGCATATGTCATAAAAGAGTCTATCTTTGATGTGCGGGAAAGGCTTGTTAAAGGACATGAAGAAGCCTTGCATGGAGTTTTGTGAGCATTATGTGTTCGGGAAGGCGACAGGGTGACGTTCTCTACAATATAGCACAGGAGCAAAGAGGTATTAGACTACGTACATACCGATGTCTGGGGACCGGCAAAGTTAGCTTCCAAGGGTGGTTTCAGGTATTTTGTTACATTCGTTGATGATCATTCGAGATTTGTCTAGCTTTATTTTCTGAAGCATAAGAATGACGTATTCAACACGTTCCTGGTGTGGAAAGCAATGGTTGAGAACAAAACTGGTCGAAAGCTGAAGACGTTAAGATCGGATAATGGGACCGAGTACACGGATGGGGCATTCAAGGAGTTTTGTAATCAGGAAGGCATTGTGAGGCACTGGACAGTAGTAAACACACCTCAACAGAATGGAGTCGTAGAGAGATTGAACCCGTACACTACTTGAGAAGGCTAGATGTATGCTCTCCAATTCGGGATTAGGCGTTGAATGGTAGGCAAAATCTGTTGCTACAGCATGTTATATTGTGAACAGGTCTCCAACAATCTTCTTTAGATGGCGGCATACCTTACGAGGTGTGGTCAGGTGAACATGCAGATTACGAGAGACTTAAGGTTTTCGGTTGTACGGCCTATTACCATGTTAAAGGTAACAAACTTGACAATAGAGCAAAGAAGACAATTTTCTTAGGATATGCTACAAGAGTCAAAGGTTATCAGCTATGGTGTACGGAAGACAAGAAGCTTCTAATCAGCAGAGATGTGGTGTTTGATGAGTCATCTATTGTAGCTATGGCGAAAGCTACGGTGCCTAGTTGTGGTGATGTTGGGTCTACTAAAGCTCAAGTAGTGGAAGTAGAAGCCGAAGACCAACGGGTTTCTAGGAATCATGATCAGGTGGAGCATCAGGATAGTACTCAGGATGAGGAAATTGATGAACACAATCATGAGGAGGTTCAAGGAGAAGGTACACAAGTTTTACAACAACAACAGCAGGATATTTCGGTACATACTAAGCCGAGACGGTACAAAGGTTAGGGTTAGACAAACCTCTTAGGCATTACGGGCAAGCAAATGTGGTTGAATATGCACTCTCGGTGGAAGACGACGAGTTGGTCACCTTCAAACAAGCTATTACCGCAGAGGAAAGAGAGAGTTGGTTGGTTTCTATGCAAGAAGAGATGGAGTCTCTTCACAAGAACAAGACATGGGAGGTTGTCCCATTGTCCGAAGGTAAGACTGTTATTGGTTGTAAATGGGTGTAAAAGAAGAAAGAGGATTCTTCAGAGATCAAGGGTACAAGGCAAGACTAGTGGCCAAGGGTTATGCACAGAAAGAAGGCGTCGACTACAATGAGATTTTTTCACCGGTCGTGAAACATACTTCTATTCGGGTGCTATTGAGTATTGTTGCTCACAGTGATTTTGAGCTGGAACAACTCGATGTTAAAACCGCCTTCTTGCACGGTGATTTAGAAGAAGAAATTTATATGGCTCAACCTGAGGGATACAAGGTTGAGGATAAAGAAAATCAAGTATGTCGTTTGAGGATGTCTCTTTACGGATTGAAACAATCCCCTCGCCAATGGTACAAACGATTTGATTTTTTCATGCTAAAACATGGTTTTCGCAGAAGTGACTATGATTGTTGTGTATACATCAAGAAGCTTCGTGAAGGTGACTTTATTTATCTCCTTTTGTATGTGGATGACATGCTTATAACTTCTCGAAGCATGTGGAGATAGATAAGTTGAAATCTCATCTCAGTCAAGAGTTTGAGATGAAAGACATGGGCGCTGCAAAGAAGGTACTGGGAATGGAGATTAAGAGAGAGCGGTCAAGTAAGAAACTGTACTTGAGTCAGAAAGGTTACATCGAACGAGTAGTTTCTCGATTCGGAATGCAGAATGCGAAGGCGGTGTCAACACCTTTTGCACCACACTTCGGGCTCTCGGGAAACCAATCTCCCACTACTACGGTGGAGAACGATCATATAGATTGTGTACCGTATGCTAATGCAGTTGGCAGTTTGATGTACGCTATGGTGTGTACTCGTCCAGATATTTCACAAGCGGTCAGTGTGGTTAGTAGGTTTATGGCAAACCCGGGGAAGACAAATTGGGAAGCTGTGAAGTGGGTCTTGAGGTACTTGAAGGGTACCGTTGATAGGGGTTTGTGCTTTGGTGGAGACACATGTCAGGTAAGCAGTTATGTTGACTCAGATTATGTTGGCGATCTAGATAGAAGACGATCTACTACTGGTTATGTATTTAGGGTACATGGTGCTCCAGTTAGTTGGCGATCGATGTTAAAATCTACAGTTGCGTTATCTACTACGGAGGCTGAGTATATGGCTATGGCCGAGGGTGTGAAGGAAGCATTCTGGTTGTGGGGTCTTCTGGATGATCTAGGGATTAAGCAGGAGTGCGTAGATGTATGGTGTGATAGTCAAAGTGCGATTCACTTGGCGAAGAATCAGGTTCATCATGCTCGTACTAAGCATATCGATGTTAGGTATCACTTTGTACGAGATGTCATAGAGGAAGGTGATGCTTCTCTCATGAAGGTACACACAAATGAGAATCCCGCGGATATGTTGACTAAAGTGGTGACGTCTGGCAAGTTTCAGCATTGCCTGAAATTGCTACAAATCGGCTCGTGTTAAGTTGCCCGAAAGGGCGTAATGGCGACAAGGTAAACTTTATGTGAAGGGTTGGTAGAACTACGATAGGCTTGATCCTATAAAAGGGTACGTAGGCAGCCATGGTCCTATGGCGCAGTCGGATGAAGTTACAAGAAGCAGATATGTGACGCCTCGTGTCCCAAAATAGACACGACCACGCCCCGACAATTCACAGACGAGACAAAAATCCGGCAGAGTCTCCTTTGTAAATCGAATCGGTCGCACCTGTAAACCTGTCATGCAAACCATACATTCGCATACACCAAAAATAAACTATGGAGCGGAAGCTAAACAAACTCAACTCAGTTTCGGGTCGAAACCCGAACCACATAACAAAATATAAAAGCCTCTTACACATCGATACAAATTATAAACAACTCTAAGTGTTATACATATACCATATTCGAGTTCAGTTCTGCAATAACTACATAACTTTAAAATAATGGAAAGCTAATAAACGAAAACCAAAGAAAATGACGCAACACCTCTAGCCTCGTCAAACAAGATCACCGGCTGGAATACAACTCCGCCTGGAGGCTATGACAAAGCACCTGCACACTAACTAGTAGGGGGTCAGAATACTGACCGACACGAGTTATTCTGGTAGAAGACCAATCCAAAACCCATCACGTTTTCAAAAGTTCATTTAATAAGTTGTAAACATCGTGACAAAACGAGTTATCAAACCAGTTACCATATATACTATATACAAAACCGTTTTCCTTAATCTAGCAAGCAATAGCAGTGATTAGCTGCCCACCCATGGTGCGCTCCCAATAAGAGGAAAGTTCCTCAAGAGAACCTAGAGTGTGTTAGATAGTACCAGCCCATTTAGGCACTAGCTAATGCACTACGTCTCCTCGAGAAAGAGACTTACCCCTAGCCGGTAAGTCCCTCTCCCACTAAGGGACTCCGCAATCATTGAAGAGCTTACCTCATGATACATATATACCTTAAGTATCTAAATACGTTTTTGATCACCGAGTTCGAATAAGAGAGCCGTCCCCCAATTACCATGGAAGGACCTGAACCTCATTCTCTTCGGTACCCTGTTATGCATCTAATGCGATCTTTCAAAATCAGTTTCATTCGTATATCAAAACTACATTTTCTCAATCCATTCATTATCTTATCAAACACGGAAGTGGAACAACCAAGAGTCATATCGCCACAAAGCAGAGGGATCCCAATCAATGTCACCTCCAAGGCGAGCGGTTAGGGTGTACGGCTCTGAGCCTCGAGCTGGAGGCACGAGCACCAATGGCCAGCAAGTGAAGCACTCTACTCCCACAGGTCTCATGACTAGTGTGGCACCACCTCACCGGTCTCACACGGGTCACACCCATGTCCACATGTCATCCTAACCTCAATGGCTACGTGCCCGTAGGTTGACATAATCCGCAGTCGGGTACATACAAGAAAATCCCCAGTATTTCACAATCATCGTAAAAACAGTTCGAAATCATTTCTCATATCGCATCAAAACATTTCAAGCATATTTCAGTTCATCACATAAATCGAGTTTCATGCTACCTAAACTCTAGTTATAATGGCGCATATATAACTATAGAATCTAGCATATTCGTTATCTATAAAATCATGCTGGATAAAGGATTCAAAACCCTTACCTAGCGATTCAGGACTGCGTCCTCCTTCGCTGCAATCGTAGCCAAATCGTTCACGAAATGCTCCGGCTCCCCCTCTACCAAGCCATAAACGAAACAAATATACATTAGGTTCTTAGGTAAGAACCTTGGTATAATTTAAAGAGTATAAAAAAGTAAAACAATAAAACTTAACAAAAACACAAAAGAAACCCGTAATTTGGAAGACTTCGACTTAATCCG
Organism: Eschscholzia californica subsp. californica; assembly: GCA_002897215.1. Classification (NCBI taxonomy): domain Eukaryota; kingdom Viridiplantae; phylum Streptophyta; class Magnoliopsida; order Ranunculales; family Papaveraceae; genus Eschscholzia; species Eschscholzia californica. Next base: position 93,196 of record BEHA01050257.1, on the reverse strand, counting down.
AAATTCGACCGATCTTCTAACTTTACAACCATGTCCCATTAAGGTCGATCCCACACTCTATGAAACTTACTTATATCCTTAACATTTAGTTATTAGATGTCCTCGCCAGAAACCCAAGTGAGTCATCTCCGAAACTTGCCAAATACGAACAACAACCAAAACAGAATTTTCCTAACAACACACTGTTCAGTAAAACAGTCATAACTCTCTCGTCCGAGATCGAAATCAATTGTACCATACCTTTCTGGAATTGTCACAAGACGAGCTAAAATATTCAAGAAGACTAAAGCAACATTCGATATCTCGATGACCACCTAAAACAGTAAAACAGTAAGCAAATTTCATATTTGCTGAATACCGCGCTGTTTGGTAAAACAGTCGTAACTCTCTCTTCCGACATCGAATCGAGTTGTACCATACCATTTCGGAAAGCTAACATCCTAATCTACGACTTTCGTGTTTCGGGAAAGTCCACCCAAGTAACATATAAAGCCCAGAAAGGCTCGGACAGTAGACTGAATTCAGTCATCGAATCGGCCATCGGTCGATCGATAAATTATATCAAATAATTTCTCTAAAGTTGCTCATATATTAAAATTAATCAATTCCCAATCATATAAATCCTAAAACTACATGAATCATGAAAATCCCCAATTTCATAAATCACAAACCCTAGAATTAAGAATTTGGCATTAAATCATCGAATTGGTTGATTTCTTACCTTGATTCGATTGAATTCTAGTTAGGATAGCTTTCCCTTGATCAATCCTACACAAACTTCTACAAATTCGAAGCAAAGTAATCCATTAAAACCCAAAATACAACATCGGATTTCTAGAGAGAGAGAGTATGAATTCTTACCACAAATTAACAAACCCTAGCTTGAATCATTCCTTTATGCTCGAATTAGAACAAAAACAAGATTTCCCCTTGAAACCACTTGAAATCGGAATTTCCTTCACCCAAACCCTAACCCTCAATTTCAGTCGAGCAAAAGAGATAAACAAATTCTGATCTTTCTTTCTTTTAAGAAGTTTCACTAAATTAGAGTTTAGTCCCTGAATTTGGTTGGATTGCAAAATAACCCCTAAACTGTCCTCTTTGCTGATTTGGCCCCTCTTTTGACTTGATCCAATTATCAAATAATCCCTCAACTAACCTTAGAAACATGGGATGTTACAAGATATATCTTACAAGGGGTATCCTAGTGTTCGTCCAAAATTTGAAGTATATCAAATTGTGTACGAGGTGGAGAATTGTAAGAGGCGGTTTTTCATGGCTTGGTTGAGGCGGTTTTGAATGTGGCTAGAGGCGGTTTAAATTGGATGGCGGTTTCTTGGTTTCCAAATTGAAGCATAGCCGGTTTCAAATTGGCTTCAAATCACCGACTTATATTATTATATAAATAGGGGGTCTTAGAGTGCTTCTAATCATCATCAACACAACTACTCAACAACAACTACTCAACAACAACTACTCAACAACAACTACTCAACAACAACTCTTCTTTAGAGAGCTAGAGAGAGAGAGCAAGTGAGAGAGAAATTTTGTTCATAGTTTTTGAGCGGTGTTAAATTTCTCGGTCGTCGAAGATTTAGTATAGAAGGTTCATTTCTATACGGTACCATCTTGGGACGAACTTGCGGGTTGTGTTAGTCATCTTCATCTATCCTTCAATAAAGATTTCTTGTTCGCCCGAGGACGTTGGTTTTAAAGCCGAACCTCGTTAATTCTGTTTGCATATTTAGTTTTGGCTTAGCTTTTCGATTATTTTCGTAGTCGGATCAATTTCTAGGATAGGTTCGATAGCTTCCGCGACTTTTAGTACTAACAACAATATACAATCATACTGCATTGATCCATTTCTTTTTATTGTTGAAAGATTTGATCAATTAGTTTGGATGCATTATAAGGATGGAATGTATTCATAATTGTGAAAGAAAAATCCACACGAGAGAGTAAAGGTTGAGCTACATATTCGTTTAGACCACTAATATATATAATTTTTGAGTCTATAGACCAAAAATTGGGTCCTAATAGGAGATTTAATCCTCTATAATCCTAAAAAGGATTTCAAAACCTAAATAATAATTTAAATGGATATCTAGTCCTTTTGGTCTCATCTAGAGAGAAAACACAAATCCATATAATACATATTAAAGATTTAATACCTATATTAACCTTCTTTAATATCAAAACGTGATTTACATTCTAAACTGTTAAAGATATTTTTTCCATTTTTATCTCAACTTTCTCTCTCCAATCACGTTTGAATTGTAACTAACTACTATGTTGATGATATTCCGTAACTGAAATCCGGTAACTTTCCATCTCTCTCTCTAAAAACGAAATCTTCATTAAACATAAATTAATCTCACCACCAGCTGTTAAAAATTCCATTGTTTAATATTCAATCAAGAGCTTTCATCAAAACCTCCATTGTTATTTAGGTTTTATACTGCTTATCTCTTTATTCTAGCCATTATTATTCAGGTTTAAAATCTTATCTTTATTGCTTTATAGGTTAAAGATTCATATAGAATCGTTGAAAACATCAAATCTTGATTTAGGTCTTTCTTTTCTTGTTTTCCATTTCAATAACTTTGAATCTGTT
>BEHA01050257.1:57488-87538 GCA_002897215.1 Eschscholzia californica subsp. californica | reverse complement strand
TTTTTTTTGTGGAAAGGATATCTAGTCCAATTTGCAACTTGAGAAATAGTTTTTAAATTTTTGGTTTGGAACATTAACTTATGTTTGTCCTAGCTAACAAATGGTTGTTATGGATGCAAATGAGTTTCTAATTTTTCATTTTGGAGAGAGAGAGAGTTAGAGGTGGCTGAGTGCGAAGGTTTTTCGTAAGTTACATGATAATCTTGTTCTTCATTTATAGTGAAAATTATCTTATCATTGTTCTTCGTAACGAAAGGCTCATCAACTAAACTACGTAAATCTCTTTTATTATATTACTTATTTTCTTCCGTTATTACTTTTCTCAATTTATTTGTTCTTCATCATAAATACGACCCAAAAATTGGGATATTTAAGAGCTTATATATAGTGACTGATTTGAACTTCACACTGTATTGGCTCCAATGAATGTCAAGCAAAAAAAGAACAGGTCAAGCGAAAAAACAAGTTAAGCGAAATGACAAGATATGTGAGAAGAAGATTTTATTTTAATCCCCCAAAGTTGTTGAAATTGCTTAGAATATTGGTAAACATCTATTCATTTGCAATTCAAAATAGCTTTCAAAATTTTTGCTCGCAGCAGTAATTAATGTTTGTCCTAATCTTATAAAGGATTGTTATCAATGTAACTGGATATCTAGTTTTTTGTTTTAGAGAAAGAGAGAATTAGAAGTGACTGAGTGCAAGGATTTTAGTAAATTTACACAATTTTGTTTAGGAAAATGATAAAATGTCCAGCTACAATGTCCAGTAAAAGGCCCAAATTTTCTCATTTAGAAATAAAAGTGGTCCTTACTATGGTTAAATTTTGAAAAAACCTTGTCTTTTAGTGATTTCACGTCAGCTGGGCATATTAATGGGCACCGAGCTGAGCACTCTAGCATCTCCCGTTTGTTTATTCGTTTGTAATGAATATTATATTTATTTATTTAATTTCATTATTACTTTTCTTAATTTATTTGTTCTTCTTCATAACATGACCAGAGAATTAGGATATTTAAGAACTTATTTAGTGAGAGATTTGAAAAGACTCCATCAGCCCATTTAAACGTCCAGTATGTCAAGTAGAAAAAAGTCATGCAAAAAAAAACTAGTCAAGTGAGAGATTTGAAAAGACTCCGTGACCCCTTTTAAACGTCAAGTATGTCAAGTAGAAAAAAGTCATGCAAAAAAAAAACAGGTCAATCGAACCGATAAGAAATGTCAAAAAGAAATTTCTTCAAATTAATAACCTTTGTAAAGTTCTTGTTAAGCGACGAGAAAAACGATTTTTCAAAATCAACAAAAAGAAAAATCTAAAAAGAATCTCAAGAAGAATCCTCTCTCTCTCTATAAATTATAGGTGAAGGATTCTGAGAATAGGAGCATAAAAAAATTGAGTCCCATTAAGTATGGTTGCAGCAGAGCACTCGTCAATCTTGCTTCTACCCATCTTAATATTACTACTAGTACCGATAATCAGCAGCACCACAAAGCCTGGGTGCAAACAAGAATGCAACGGTATTAGCATTCCCTACCCATTTGGCATGGGCGAAAGTTGTTACCATTATGAACCTCATTTCAAGTACCAACAACCGTTTAACTTAAGTTGCAGTTACTCTTACTTTACCCCAAGGCTGTTGTATGGTGGAAACCGTGAAATAGAGGTTACAAACGTATCAATGGACGGGGAATTAAGAGTAAAACTACCCATAGGCACCGATTGTAACCATGATGATGGAGAGATCTGGGGCAGACTTGTCAAATTTACATTCTCCGATACTAAAAATGAGTTTTTTGGTATCGGTTGCAACAACTTAGCCTTATTACAGGAAATATCAGGAGGTAATATTGCCACAGGATGTTTGTCTATGTGTGAGAGTATAAATGATGTAGTGAATGGGACTTGCTCGGGCATCGGTTGTTGCAAGACCTCCATTCCGAAAGGCATCCAGAGTTATAATGTCACCATTACGCAAGTCAATGAAAGTAAGGATAAGAATTTGGGTACATGTAATATGGCATTTATAGTTGATAAAAATTGGTTTTATTTTAGAAAATCATATCTGAATTTGGGTACATGTTGTAAGGATAAGAATTCGTATGCTCCTGCAATATTGAGTTGGACTATTGGGAATGAGACATGCAATCAAGCTAAAAAAAACTTAACTAGCTATGCGTGTGGGCCGAATACCGAATGCGACGAGCCAAGAGGTGCTCCTGGTTATCGTTGCAAGTGCAAGAACGGATATGAAGGTAATCCGTACCTTACGAGTACTCCAGGTAGTTGTCAAGGTAATCGTCATATTCATCTCTAGTATCAACTTAATTTTGAGAATAATTTTGATTATAATTATTGTGCTATTTTTCTTTAGATGTTAATGAATGCGACAATAAGTGTAAAGGAGAATCAAACAAGTGTACAAACACTGGTGGTAGCCACACATGTTCTTGCCCAGATGGTTATCGTCGTGAAAACGTGTCAAACACTGACAAATTTAATTGCTATCCCCGGAGTCCTTCGAGTCCCCCGAGTTCCCCGAGGTTCGGGCGTACTCAAATAATTATAGGTAAGTAATTTTTTGCAAGTTTTTCTTTGCTGCAAGACATTCTGCACGCTTAAAAAGTAAATGATGGGAGATGAAAGGGGTTGTTTCGTTTTATGACACACAAAAGAAGAGATACCCCTTTTTAAATGTTACAGGTCTCTAAAGAAAAAAAAATCAACTTTTTTACAGAAATACACGTAATAGCCAAAATAAAATCAATCTAAAAGTAGTGTTACAACATTAATTTCACAACATCTCCTCTTTTCTCTTCTTCACTTCATCTCTTCCTTCCTTCCACCACACCTTTCTGCTCCGCCAGAAAGTTAGTGACAAAGGCCGACAACCTCTGTTCAGCAAATTTATGCTAGAAACAGAAGGATACGGGGAAGAGAGGGAAAGATGAAGTTCAGGAGAGGTGAGATGAAGTGGAAAATACAAGGGGAGATGATGTGGAATTAATGTTTTAATACTAGTTTGGGATTAGTTATATTTTAGCCTCTACGCATATTTCGAAAAAAAGTTGAATTCTTCTTACCTCTTACGGCCAAATCGAACTCGCAGACAGTTATAAGGGCCAAACCGATCTGTTGGTACAAAATTGGCACCAAAATAGAATTAATCTGAGATTTATTAAGCATAGAATCAAACTTATAAAGAGAAATAAAATTTGTTACTTTAGAAATTGAGCGATAGAGAACCGAGAATAAGATTGTGTTTTGCGCCCTTTGGAAATCGGTAAACTTAAGATACGCCCAAAGACACTTATTTGAAGTGACACACAAAAGTGATAGCGTTTATTTTGAGAGGAGGTGTTTTTCACAGTTAGTCCCAAACGTTGTGGTTTGGTACTTTGGTTGCTAAATCCAAATGTTGATTGATAAATATGAATTACCATTCTATGCAGCTAGTTTTGTAGGCTTGCTAGTCTTACTTGTGAGCAGCTTTTGGTCATATTTGTGGTATATGAAGATAAAATTCCTCAAGGTTAGAGAGAATTTTTTTAGGCAAAATGGAGGTTTGGTGTTGCAACAACTCCTTCATGAACGAGAAGAAGCTCTCGGAGATGAGAGGAGTGGCATAAATGGTAGAAGTAGTAAGTCAATAGCGAAAATATTTACAACCGAAGAACTAAACAAAGCCACCAACAATTACGACAAGACTCGAATTCTTGGTCAAGGAGGATATGGTACCGTTTATAAAGGAGTCTTGTCTAACAGAGAAGTCGTAGCTATTAAGAAATCAAAAGTGATAGACAGGACTCAAATTGACCAATTTATAAACGAAGTGGTTGTTTTATCACAAATCAACCATAGAAATGTGGTTCGTCTTTTGGGTTGTTGTCTAGAATCTGAAGTTCCCTTACTAGTTTACGAGTTTATTAGGAATGGAACTCTTTTCGAACATTTACACGACAATAATGAGAGAAAAGTACCAACTCTTGTATGGAATGACCGCTTAAGGATAGCGGCAGAGGTGGCAGGGTCACTTGCATACTTACATTCGGATGCTTCCATACCTATAATTCATAGGGACATTAAGTCAAGTAACATACTCTTAGACGGTGATTATAAAGCTAAAGTATCAGATTTCGGAGCATCAAGATTAGTCCCTTTCGATCAAACACTATTAAATACGGCAGTTCAAGGAACTTTTGGGTACATGGACCCAGAATACTTTCTTACGGGACAACTAACAGAGAAAAGTGATGTTTATAGTTACGGAGTTCTACTTGCAGAACTACTCACAGGGGAAAAGGCGGTTTCTTTTGCTAGAGACCAAGATCACCGTAACTTAGCTAATTATTTCCTCTCTTCGATGAGAGAAAGTCGGTTGTTTCATATCGTCGACCATAAGTTTGCGAGTAATGAAAATGATGAGCAACAATATCAAGTGGAACAAGTTGCAGAACTAACAAAGAGATGCTTAAGAATAAAAGGAGAAAGTAGACCTAAAATGAAAGAAGCATTTACTGTGTTGGATGGACTGATGAAAAGGTCTTCCAATGGTAAGTGGGGTTTCCACGAGCTCATAGGAAATGATGATTACTTGTTAGAAGAAGGAAGATCCCAATTATCTTACGTTGGTAGTACTAGTAATACAATTGGTGACCCTGAAGCAATGGTTTCTTTAGAACTTGGGGGCCGTTAGTACTTAGTATTTCATTGTAATGTATTACTAGCGTGGCTGCATGGCATTCTTATTAGTGTTTCTTTATAATAATGGTGAAGAACAAGGTGTTTTTTTAAATTTAGTGTATTTATTTTAATCTTTAGATTATTTTTTTCTTGGGTTTTTTAGGCCTTGACCCCTAAAATATTAAGTTAATTGGTGGTTCACCCCGACTTTTAATTTTATTAGGTTTCCACCCTTATTTGGATGGGTTCTCTTAACTGTCCGTTAAGTTGTTTCTTGCCAAATAATACTTGACAAAATTACCCTTTTAAGAATCTTTTATTTTTCACCCTAAAATGGTAGAGATTGACCCACTAAATCTAACCCACTAATACCAGAAACAATTATGTACGATTTCAAAATTACATTATTGGGGAGAGGTGAACTAATTTTCAAGAGAGAAAATGACTTGTTAGGTAGTAAATAGTTTCAATATAGCTAAAAAAGCCCTAATATTAAGGTTAAAATAAATATTAAGGCTAACTAGAGGTTAGGTAATATGGGAATCTTTTACTATTAACCATTTTCTATCATAATATTAAGGCTAACTAGAGGTTAGATTTAAAATAATTTCATTAATTATTACTAAGGTCGAAATTTTAAAAAAGCTTTTTCATTATTCCCATATTACACTTTTCTATTTTGCTCTCTCTCTCTCTCTCTCTCTCTCTATCTCTCTCTCTCTCTCTCTCTCCTTACGGCTGCAACTCGATGGGAGAAAACTAGGGCAGAGATTTTCGATCGAGAAGACGAAGAGAAGACGATGATTTGAAGTTTACTTTCTTCCGTCATTGATTCATAACTATTTAGGTCTTCATCTTCTCTTAGTTTTCTTTTTATACAAATTTTCAAGAGAGAAAATGACTTGTTAGGTAGTAAATAGTTTCAATATAGCTAAAAAAGCCCTAATATTAAGGTTAAAATAAATATTAAGGCTAACTAGAGGTTAGGTAATATGGGAATCTTTTACTATTAACCATTTTCTATCATAATATTAAGGCTAACTAGAGGTTAGATTTAAAATAATTTCATTAATTATTGTTAAGGTCGAAATTTTAAAAAAGCTTTTTCATTATTCCCATATTACACTTTTCTATTTTGCTCTCTCTCTCTATCTCTCTCCTTACGGCTGCAACTCGATGGGAGAAAACTAGGGCAGAGATTTTCGATCGAGAAGACGAAGAGAAGACGATGATTTGAAGTTTACTTACTTCCGTCATTGATTCATAACTATTTAGGTCTTCATCTTCTCTTAGTTTTCTTTTTATACAAAGAATTAGGGTTTTTCCATCTTGCCGAAGTTATCTACTTCACTGATTCGGAACGTAATTTTTTCATCAACTATTCACATTCGTTTCCTAAGTTCATCGTCTTCATCTTCTTTACTGTAAGTTCATCTTCTTCGTCTTCTTTACTGTAAGTTTGTTTTCTTCATCTTTAACCTAGTTTTATTTATATAATAGATTATAATTTATCTTTTGATTTGTTTGTTGTTTATTTTCCTCTATCTACTTGATGAATCTTCAACCCTATATATGAATTGCTTTTGATTTATCTTTTGATTTGTATTATAGATTGCTTATGTTTATTGTTTTTGATTTTTTTCATACCTGGTTTGTTGGTTATGATGATCAAGTAAATATATATTTCTGATGAATTTGTTGTGCAAATTGTGTTTGCACAATTGGGCTAGAGCAGCAAATGGCGTTTTCACAATTGGGTAGAACATTACTTTTGTATTTGCAGCATTCTTAACAGATTTTTTATGAATCTTTAAACCTAAACCTGAATTGTTTATTTGATGTTATTATAGATTGCTTTTTCTTTTGTGTTTGATTATTTTCATACATGGTTTTGTTGGTTCTGATGAATGAGCACATTTATTTTCTGATGAATTTTGTTCTACAAATGGTGTTTGCACAATTTGCATCATTGTTAACAGTTTTGTTTTCATGTTTAGGTGATGGATTTAGTTGAGTCATCAAGTGTGTCATCTTGTTTTACTCAAGCTAGTTCTTCATCGAAGTTGTCCCAACATCCTCTCTGGTCTGAATCTTGGGGATCTGTGTTTACTGAAGTTGGTCAGAAGTTTGAAGGAGGTGCTGATCAATTTAGGTTTGCATTGAATAGGTATTCCATCAAATTTGGTTTTGGGTATCGAATGAAGAGGAACCATGCTCATTGGGTAGTAGCAGTATGTCCGGTTCAGGATTGTGGGTGGAAGGTTCATGGTTGTTCAAGGTTTGGTATATCATCGTTATTTTATTTGAAGAAATATGTTCCTGAGCACACTTGTGGTGGAGGTTTTACTGAAATAAACAAGCCAGCAGTTCATTCTACTGTTGTATCTAATTTGATAGAAAGTGAAGTTAAGGTTGATCCAAAGAAGAAAAACAAAGCTATTATTACTACTTTTCAATCAGATTATGGTATTAAAATCCCATACCATATTGCTTACAATGCAAAGAAAAAAGCACTTCATTCTGCATTTGGTGATGAGGAATCTAGATATGCTAAACTTGATTGGTATACGAAGTCCATTATGAAGTGGAATCCTGGTAGTTATGTGCAGCTACAACTTGATATGGACACTTATCCGTTTGAAAGGGTTTTTATAGCATACGAGGCTTGTATTCATGGCTTTAAGTACTGCAGGCCTGTTATTTGGATTTATGGGACGCATCTTAAATCCAAATATAAGGGGACTTTGCTATCAGCTTCTGCGAAGAATGGTAATGAAGGTACGATTTCCCTGATAGGTTCACTTTCTCTCTCTAAATCTGCACCGGCCACCTCACCCCGCCGGAATTCACCCGGGAGAGTGGTCGGGCATTCTACTATTTTCCTTATAAGAATATGCACTTTTAATGAGTCTTCAAATATTAAGAGAGAAAGCTAAAGATGTTGAATATCGTCAAAAATAGATTACGCAATCGAATGGGAGATGAATGAACGAACGATAACTTGTGTGCATATGTTGAGAGCGAGATCTTTGATTTTATCGGCGTGGTCATTTACATAAATATATCTGATCATGATATTGTAAATAAATCAAGGTGGCCATTACATGGACAACCGTTTTTCTTATATGGACAACTATCTTATGTGGACAACCAAAATAATTATTTTTCTTATATGGACACTAATTTCTAAGGGGACAACTCTTTATTATTTCCACTCAAGCCCTCTTAAAATTAGATGTATTATTTTAACACCTCCCTCTTTTCTCCATAAACCCAAAGAAAGTTTGGTCTTCTTCTACTACTTCATCTTCATCATCAACCCAAAATTCTAGAGAGAGAATTTTTTAGGAGAAGTTTATGACATCAAACAAAGGGAAGGGAATTGTTGAAGGATATTCCTAACCAGAAAGATCAGATCTAAAAACCCTAAAACCCGTTGAACTTTTAAAACCTATAAATCAAAAATTTCAAAACCTTAGATTTTTTAACAAACAAGTAGAGTTGCGCGTGCTTCGTGGAAAATCTGCAAAACACGAGAGATCTTAACTTCTGACTTTTTGTAAAAAAAAATAAAAATATTATGACTTGCCAATTTCGTAGATTTCCCACGAAATTTGGCAAGACAGAAGGAAACTTGCCACGAAAATCTAGCATATTTTCGTGGATTTCCCACGAAATTTTGGGAATTTCTTCTTCACTTCGAAATTTTGCCTTGAAATCGTTTTGTATTCTTTCAAACTACCCAAACGAAAATACAAAATAAAATTAAAAAAGTTAGAGTTTTACCTCATCGATGTAGGGTTTGATTAAAATCCATCTAGGGTTTGATAAAAAAACAAAAGGAAGTAGTAGAAACTATAGTTCAATAAAACATAAAGAGAAGTGGTAGAAACTATAGTTTACTAAAAAACAAGGGAAGTGGAGATTGATGAGTTTTATCTTCTTCGTTCATCTAGGGTTTGATAAAAAATAAAAGGAAGTGGTAGAAGCTATAGTTTACTTTTAGTAGCAGTAAAAGAATAAGAATCTATTATATAAAACAGAAGGGAAAACGATGACTGGGACAAACATCCTTATTTAATAAGAGATATTGTTTAGAAGCCCTTCCCAAAATTTAAGATATAGTCCTTCGTAGAAATGAAATAACCTATTTAAAAAATCTTTCTTAGAAATAAAATATCTCATTTGAGAAAAAAAATAAAACAAAAGATATTGCAAGGGTTAAAAAAAGAAATTGAAATCTCTCTCATAAAATAACTAATTTAAGAAAAAATAAAATAAAAGAAAATAAATAATAAGTAAAATACCAAAAAATCATGGTATCCACTATATAGCAATAATCAATATTGAAACCCGTCAAATTTAATTGATACGATTGTTCGTGCCTTAGGGCACGGGGTATACCCTAGAAACCCTTCATTTAAAGAACAATAATCATTTCCTTATTAGAAATAAAAATTCTAATTTAAGAAAAAAAGAAACAAAATAAATTTCAAGGGTTAAAAAAAATTAAATTTTTTTCCTCTCTCAATAAAATAATAACTAATTTAAAAGAAAAAAACAAAAAACTAATGCCATAAAATAATAACTAATAAAAATCTTTCTCTCAACAAAATATAACAATAAATTTCGTAACATTCGATTGAAACAAGTGTCCGTGCCCTCGGGCACGGGATATACCCTAGTAAGACTAAAAAGAAGAAGAAGAAGAAGATGAAGAAGAAGAAGACAACTTAGGTTTCCAATTTTGAACTATTATTTTGTTAAGAGAGGTTGGGCAAAAGGTCCGTTTGTTTCTCCCAAACAAGAAGCAGGCCCACTGCCCACAAAGAATGAGGGGCAGGTCCACTAGTCACACCATTGGGGGAAATTACAACATTAATCAAATTATTATTCTTATTTACAAAGATTGCCACCCGAAATTACAGAAATGCCATTAATAAATCTCGTGTTTCACGTTTCTCTCTCTACACTATGTTCTCCACTTTCTCTCTCTACATTAATGCCGTCCTCTCCATCTCTCTCTCTCTCCCTCTCAAATCTAAACTAATTTTTTTCTCTTTCTACAAATATTTTCTCTTCCTCTTCAAATACTTTATATCTTTGTGATTTTTTTCTTATGTTTTAATTATAGTTTTTTCTTAAAATCTTAAAGTTCTTTTCTTTTTTGGAAATATGTAATAGATATTACTTCTAAATTTTTTTCTGGTTTAGCAACAATTACGTTTTGATAACAAACTGTACAAAGAGAAATTTTTCTCATTCTTGGTAGTTTTTCATTAGTTTGTTTTCATATATTTTTGGTAGTTTCCCATTGGTTTGATTCTATCTCTATATTTTTTTTTAAATATGTTTTCTCTCTCCAATCTTAACTTTTTTCCTTCTTTCAAACATTTTATCCTTATATGATGGAGAATTTATAGGACATTCCTTCCAAAACGTAAATTACTTTCAAAGAAAATTTATGGGACATTTTTCTTTGTACTGTACATTTTTTTATTTACTGGACACTTTTGTACTAGGAATTGTCTTTTGTACCGGGAATTTTCTTGTTTAGCGGGAATTATTTTATGTAATGACCATCTGGTTATGTACTAGACACTTTGTATTGGGATTTTTCTTGTGTACTAGGAATTTTTTTTCTGTACTAGGCATATGGTTATGTACGAGAAACTTTTGTTCTAGGAATATTTTTGTGCTCCAGGAGTTGTTTTATGTACCACTCATTTAGTTATGTATTAGACACTTTTTGTACTAGAAATTTTCTTGTGTACCGGAAATTATTTTATGTACTGGGCATAGTATAACTTTTTATGTACTCTGCCTTCTTAACATGAACCAGGAATTTTTAAATGTACAGGACATTTGTAAATGTAGTAGACATGTTCGAATGTACGGGACATTTGGTTATGTACTAGACACTAGAAAAATATTCGAAGGAAACTTTAAGATGTTAGATACCGGGAATTTTCTTGTGTACCGAAAATTTTCTTGTCCACCGGGAAACTTTAAGGATAGTTTTTTCTTAAAATCTTAAAGTTCTTTTCTTTTTTGGAAATATGTAATAGATATTACTTCTAAATTTTTTTCTGGTTTAGTAACAATTACGTTTTGATAACAAACTGTACAAAGAGAATTTTTTCTCATTGTTGGTAGTTTTTCATTAGTTTGTTTCCATATATTTTTGGTAGTTTTCCATTGATTTGATTCTATCTCTATATTTTTTTAAATATATTTTCTCTCTCCAATCTTAACTTCTTTCTTTCTCTCAAACATTTTCTCCTTATATGATGGAGAGTTTATAAGACATTCCTTCCAAAACGTAAATTACTTTCAAAGGTAACTTGTGAGACATTTTTCTTTGTACTATACATTAAATTTTTACTGAATCTGATTTTTATGTACTGGGCATAGTATAACTTTTTATGTACTCTGCCTTCTTAACATGAACCAGGAATTTTTAAATGTACAGGACATTTGTGAATGTACGGGACATGTTCGAAAGTACGGGACATTTGGTTATGTACTAGACACTAGAAAAAATAAAATAGTCAAAGCAGATCAAGTTAAGGATAACTCCAGATCTGATTTCTTCACTATTAAATGTTTATCAAATCTTCATTCTTCACTGTAAGTTATGTTTCTAAACCTAAATTTGAAATTTCGCTAAAACCCATGAATCTCTGTTTAAGAAAAATATTTCACGTTGCAACCTTCACAAAATAAGGAAAAAGATAGAAATATAAGGCGAATGAAACTAAAAAATGTACAGTGAACTTCCACATAACAACGAATCGTGGGAACAGATTGCGAACGGTAAAATGTGACGGGACCTTAGGAATTTACACTACAATCCAACACGTAAACGTATATCTATGACGTTAAATATAACAAAAATTGGGACAATATCTAAGAGAACCTGGAGATGTTCAGTGCACCATTCTATGCACTCAACATTTTAATATTAAATATGTTTGATTTCTTCACCATTAAATGTAAATCAAATCTTCATTGTTCACTATATTCACTAGAAGCTTTGTTTCTGAACCCAAAGATGAATTTCTCCCAAACCCATGAATCCCTATTCAAGAAAATGATTTATTCCCCATTAAATTTTCACTGAATCTGACTTTTCCAAAAAAATTCACCGTCAGATTTTTTTTCAATATTTCTTCACCATTAAACTTTCACCAAAACCTGTCAAAAAAATCAAATTATTCCAGAAACAATAACCTTAGGTCTGATTTCTTCACCGTTAATTTTTTCTTTCAAAAACATCATTCTTCACTATATCCATGTAGAAAAGAGAGCCAACATTTTGTATTTTAAACCCTAAATCCAGATTTGTTGCATCCAGATCTCTGCTGGATTTAAGGTTTCTACCGAGATAGGAGAGATCCAAAAATAAGTGTGTAGAAATGTTTTAGAGAGAGAGATGTATAAATTTCGAGAGAGAGAGAGATGTTTTAAAGAAAATTAGAGCTGTATAAATTTCTTGGAGAAAGAGAGATGTAAAGAAGATAAAGATAAAAAGGGTATTAGGGGTATTAAACTAGTTAGGCACAATTCCCTGCTGTACCTTTATCTCGGGCCCACCAAAACCATTAATATTTGGACATAAACCTTATATCCGGATAACCCTGGATCTTACCCACATAAGCACCCCTTTTTTTGGTCATCTCCCTCAAAAATGGTCCATAAGTTAGTAACTGTTAGTGTTTAAGACTTTATAGAGTTGTCCCCTTATTAAATCAAAGTCAACTAAGTCAAGCATAATTGACTCGCACCGGGCCCGAAATAGTTGTCCACATAAAAAAAACAGTTGTCCACGTATTGGCCACCTAAATCAATATTACCAATTACTGAAGGGGTAAACTCAATTACCAATAATTGTGAGGGGTAAGCTCAAAAAACACAAAATTAGGACATTAAGAGTTTATATAACGTGTGATTTGAAAAGACTCCGTGATCCCATCTAAACGTCAAGTAAAAATAACTAGTCTAGCAAGGACCAGAAATGTAGAAAAGAAGAAATTTCTTCTAAGCAATACCCTTCGTAGAGTTGTGGACATAAGTGTAGTAAGCGGGCCAAGTGGAGAAAAACAAAATTTGAAATTTAACCAAAAGAAAATCTTAAGAGATGTATGGTCTTCTCTTTCGTCGAAAAAAAATGTCTTCTAATGAGAATTCCCTCTCTCTCTCTCTCTCTCTCTCTCTATATATATATATATATATATATATATATATATATATATATGTATACAGATTAAAGAATCTCAAGAAGGTCTAGCCCGATAAATGCCATTATATC
This sequence comes from Eschscholzia californica subsp. californica, assembly GCA_002897215.1. Taxonomy (NCBI): domain Eukaryota; kingdom Viridiplantae; phylum Streptophyta; class Magnoliopsida; order Ranunculales; family Papaveraceae; genus Eschscholzia; species Eschscholzia californica. The sequence continues at coordinate 74,546 of BEHA01050257.1, read as the reverse complement.
TGTGTATCTGCTACTATCTCCTAGAAAATCTCTGAACTTAAATTAAGGATGTATGTGAAGTGGAAGGAAAATGGTAAAAGTAGAAGATCATCACTAAACAATCTGACTGTTTACTTTTCTGTTATAACTGTTTTCACAACATTAATCTCAACATAATCATTGATTCAATTGTTCAAAAATATCGATGTTGTAGATTAGCAATATATTGATGTTGTAGATTAGAAGCAAAAACACAAGTCAAGCAAAAAAAACAAGTCAGGCTAAAGGACAACAAATGTCGAGAAGAAATTTCTTCTAATCAATACCTGTTGGAGATTAGAGGTATAGATATTTCAATACACTCAAATAAACTCAAAAGATTCACATCAACATACTTTCATATAATAAAGCTTCTTTAGATCTACACAATCTCATAAAACAAGAGACACAAAGTTTTGTCACAATATTAAACTAGATATTGAAATTAGTTCTTACCTTAAACACAATATTCATACTAGATCTATGTCTTCTTCTTCAAGTTTCTTGTATACTATTCTCCTTTTACTTTCTCTCTCTAGATTGTTCTTGAACTTGACTAAGAAAAGAACTCTCTACACCCTTTTAATTACTTTCATGAGGTTTTTACTTTTTTACCCCTTCTAGTTTGGTAAACCATTTACTCAAACCCACACTTTTATATTGGGCCAAACCCAAATTTGGTTTAAAAGCCCCCTTTTCAACAATACCTCCATAAAGTAGTAGATACAGTAAGCGGGTCAAGTAGAGAAAAACAAATTTTCATAATCAACAAAAAGAAAAATCTAAAAAGAATCTCAAGAAGAATATTCTTTTAATGCGAATCCTCTCTCTCTCCTCTATAAATATATAGGTTAAGGATTCTGACAATAGGAGCATAAACAAAATTGAGTCCCATTAAGTATGGTTGCAGCAGAGCACTCATCAATCTTGCTTCTACCCATCTTAATATTACTACAAGTAGTACCAATGACACTGGCAACGACGATGATCACCACCACAAAGCCTGGGTGCGAAGACAAATGCGGCAATATTAGCATTCCTTACCCATTTGGCATCCGTGAAGGTTGTTACCATTATGAACCTCAGTACCCGGCTGGGAAGGACTACCAACCGTTTCTGTTATATTGCAATCACTCTTTTAAATCCCCAAGGCTGTTGTACGGTACTATAAAGGTCTTAAATGTATCAATATTGGACGGGGAATTAAGAGTACTACTACCCATGGCCACCGATTGTGAGAAAGATGATGGAGAGACCTGGGCCAGACTTGGCAAATCCACAATCTCGGATACTAAAAACGTGTTTTTTGGTATCGGTTGCAACAGTACTGCCTTTTCTAGGGGAGGATTTACTGTTACTGGATGTTCACCTATTTGTCATGATACAAAAGAAGAGCCTCGAAATTGCACGGGCATCGGTTGTTGCACAGGCATCGGTTGTTGCACGACCCCCATTCCAAGACGCATCCAAGAATATGATATCAAAATTCTAAAGGATCAAAGTGTTGATAACAATTTAGTTACATGTAATACTGCATTTATAGCCGAAAACAATTGGTTTACTTTTAGTACACCTTTTTTAAACGGATTTAAAAATCAGTATGCTCCTGTAATATTGAGTTGGACTATTGGGACCGAGACATGCAATCAAGCTAAAAAAAACTTTACTAGCTATGAGTGTGGGCCGAATACCGATTGCGACGAGCAAGGAGGTGCTTCTGGTTATCTTTGCAAGTGCAAGAAGGGATATGCAGGTAACCCGTACCTTAGGAGTACTCCAGGTAGTTGTCAAGGTAATCGTCGTATTCATCTCTGATATCAACTTAATTTTGAGAATAATTTCGATTATAATTATCGTATTTTTTTCCTCAGATATTAATGAACGCGACAATAATTGTAAAGGAGAATCAAACAACTGTACAAACACACCGGGTAGCTATACATGTTCTTGCCTATATGGTTATCGTCGTGAAAACGGTTCAAACTCTGACACATTTGATTGCTACCCCCAGAGGAAGTTTAGACGCACTCAAATAATTATAGGTAAGTGATCTTTTAATATTGAAAAGATGTATTAGGATTGGAGATGAAGGGGTTAAGTCGGCCAACAACTGGTAGTCCAGTTGGTAAGGAGAGATGCCCTTTTTATAGGTCAATTCTGTTTTGGCCTCCAATTTGTGACTAGCTGGCTATTTTTGTTTCTCTAAGTATCCGACAGTTCAATTTAGCTAATGTCAATCTTTTTTAACTTTCTACAGAAATACACTTAGGTGCCGCTTTTTTTTTTTTTTTTTATATAAATCCTGGTAGCCGAGTTGGTAAGAAGAGATGCCCTTTTTATAGGTTAATTCTGTTTTGGTCTCCAATTTGTGACTAACTGGCTATATTTGTCTCTCTAAGTATCCGACAGTTCAATTTAACTAGTGCCAATCTTTTTTAACTTTCTACAAAAATACACTTAGGTGCCGTTTTTTTTTTTATAAAACTGAAATGATTAGGAATGCAATTTTAGTTGTTTTGCATGCTTTTACATTAAGATCTTAAAACAAGTGTTCACATTCAATTCATATATTTTCAGCTTTTAAAACAAGTCTGAATTTGAAAAGAAGACTTTGTTTTAAGGTCTGGATTGATTAGAGAAGTAAACACATGCAAATACTCAAATTATATGAGTAATTACACATTGTTTATTTCAGATTTCAGATTTAGACTTAAAGAAAAAACAAACAACACGTTAGAAAAAGTAGTGATAAATTAATCTAAAAGCAGTGATAAATTAATTCCACATCATCTTCCCTTTTCTCTTCTCCACTTCATCTCTTCCTCCCTCCACCTCACCATTCTTCTCTGACATAAAGTTATCGACATAGGCCAACAACCTCTGGTCGACGACTTTATGTCAGAGACGAAGGGCGAGGCAAAGAGAGGGAAAGATGAAGTTCAGAAGGGATGAGATAAAGTGGAAAATACAATGGAAGATGATGTGGAATTTAATGTTTTAATACTTGGTTGGGGTTAATTATATTTTAGTCTCTGAGGGTATGTCCAGAAAAAGTTGAATTCTTCTTATCTTTGAGGGCCAAATCGAACTCCCAGACGATTACAGGAGCCAAAACGATCCGCTGGTCAAAAATTGGGGTCAAAACGGAATGAACCCAAGATTTATTACGCATACAATCGAACTTATAAAGAGAGAAAATTTGTGACATTAGAATTTAAACGATAGAAAACCGAGAAGAGTAAAGTGTTTTGCGCCCTTTTGAAATCGGTAAAGTCAAGATCCGTCCAAATCCACCGATTTCAAGTCAAACACAAAAGTGATAGTGGTTATTTAGAGAGGAGGTGCTATTAAGTTTTAACAGTTAGTCCGAAACGTCGTGGTTTGGTTGCTAAATGCAAATGTTGATTGATAAATATGAATTACCATTCTATGCAGCTAGTTTTTTAGGCTTGATAGTCTTACTTGTGAGCAGCTTTTGGTCATATTTGTGGTTTATGAAGATCAAATTCCTCAAGGTTAGAGAGAAATTCTTTAAGCAAAATGGAGGTCTGATGTTGCAACAACTCCTTCATGAACGAGAAGAAGCTTTCGAAGATAATAGGAGTGGCACAAGTTGTAGAAGTAGTAAGTCAATTGCAAAAATATTTACAACCGAAGAACTAAATAAAGCCACCAACAATTACGACGAGACTCAAATTCTTGGTCAAGGAGGATTTGGTACCGTTTATAAAGGAGTTTTGTCTAACAGAGAAGTCGTCGCTATTAAGAAATCAAAAGTGATCGACATGACTCAAATTGACCAATTTATAAACGAAGTGGTTGTTTTATCACAAATCAACCATAGAAATGTGGTTCGTCTTTTGGGATGTTGTCTAGAATCTGAAGTTCCCTTACTAGTTTACGAGTTTATCACGAATGGAACTCTTTTTGAACATTTACACGACAATAATGAGAGAAACGTACCAAATCTTTTATGGAATGACCGCTTAAGAATAGCGGCAGAGGTGGCAGGATCACTTGCATACTTACATTCGGACGCTTCCATACCTATAATACATAGGGACATCAAGTCAAGTAACATACTCTTAGACGATGATTATAAAGCTAAAGTATCAGATTTTGGAGCATCAAGATTAGTTCCTTTCGAACAAACACTATTGAATACGGCAGTTCAAGGAACTTTTGGGTACATGGACCCAGAATACTTTCTTACGGGACAACTAACAGAGAAAAGTGATGTTTATAGTTACGGAGTTCTACTTGCAGAACTACTCACAGGGGAAAAGGCAGTTTCTCTTGCTAGACACCAAGATCACCGTAACTTAGCTAATTATTTCCTCTCTTCGATGAGAGAAAATCGGTTGTTTCATATTCGCGACCATAGGCTTGCGAATACTGAAAATGATGAGCAACGATATCAAGTGGAACAAGTTGCAGAATTAACAAAGAGATGCTTAAGAATAAAAGGAGAAAGTAGACCAAAAATGAAAGAAGCATTTATGGTGTTAGATGGACTGATGAAAAGGTCTTTTAATCACAAGTGGGTTTTCGAAGAGTTTGCAGGAAATGACGATGAAGATGAGAAGATTTACTTGTTAGAAGAAGGAAGATCCGAATTATCTTACGTTGGTAGTACTAGTAATACAATTAGCGACAATAAAGCAATGGTTCCTTTAGAAATTGGAGGTCGTTAGTCCTTGTATGTATAACTAGCGTGTCATTGTTACGTTAGTGTCTCGTAATAATAATGGTGTAGAAGAAGGTCTTCCCTTCTTTCTTTATAAATTTAGTGTATTTATTGTAATTTTTAAGTTCTTTTTTGTTTTCACGTGAGTCTTTGCAATTGTTTACCCAAATTAAATAAAGCCAAATAAGACAATTATGTTTGAGGGGTTCCATAATTTTAGCAAATAAGATTTTTGTTTGTCCTATATTAGCCGCATTAAGTTTAGGCCAGCGCTTTGGGGAAAGCTAAATAGTTTTCGGGGTGTGAAGACTTGGTCAAAAATTGGTCAATTTTGTTTGACAATTTTATTTAGGGGGAAAGCAAAATACTTCTCCACCTCACCTCTCTCTCTCTCCACCTCACCTCACTCTCTCTCCACCTCACCTCACTCTCTCTCCACCTCACCTCTATCTTCTCCGATTAGGTCGCCAGCCGAAATATATTCCGGCCGGCGACCATTAAAAAAAAATAAAATATTTTCACTCTCTCTCTCTCTAGAAACTCCGGCGAAGGGGTTTCCCTTCGCTGGAGTTCCGGTCTGTTGAAGAACAGACCAGAACTGGTCTGTTCTTCAACAAACCACATCTGGCCTGTTGAAGAACAGACCAGATTGGTCTGTTCTTCAACAGACCGGGACTCCGGCGAAGGGAAACCCCTTCGCCGGAGTTTCTAGAGAGAAAGAGAGAGTGAAAATTTTCTTTTTTTTTTCTTCATGGTCGCCGGCCGGAAAATCGGAGAAGACAAAGAGGTGAGGTGGAGAGAGAGTGAGGTGAGGTGGAGATAGAGTGAGGTGAGGTGGAGAGAGAGTGAGGTGAGGTGGAGATAGATTGAGGTGAGGTGGAGTGTTTTTTTTTATTTCCCCTTAAAATTTATTTCCCCGGAAAATCTCTAAAATTCTACATATTCCCTTTAAAATTTCACACCCCGAAAACTATTTAGCTTTCCCCAAAGCGCTGGCCTAAGTTTAAACTGATCTTTTTCCCTTTTTTGTTGAATTTTCAAATTCTAATGTGCTTTCGAGATCTGTGAGTGATCTATCTCATGAAAAATCAATATATTATTTCATAAGTTCTTTCATATTCATCAAAGAAGAAGTATTTGTAAACTCAAAATCAATCTCTTAATTTGATCCTCTTTTTTTGTTTCTATACAATAATACAACCCTGAAGAGAGGGTATGAATCACTCTCTAAAAAATTTAAGTTTCTGTGAGATAGATGACTTAGTCAACTTGGGTCCCTCTCATCTTGATTGTGTTCTCTGATCTTGACGGAGTTCAATCTCCCTCCACGAGAATAGGATTTGATCCGAGTTGGCGGGCTTATCGGGTTCGAGTCGGTCTGCCAACTTGGGCCAAACAACATTTCTCAATGAGATAATCCAGTTAATATGTAAGGTGGCCAATATATGAACAATCAAATATCTTAGACAAAATTTTATACAGATAAATTGAAAAATTAGAAAACTTATGTGGACAATAAATGTACAAGGAACACTAATCTATATGTTTTGACTAATGAATTTTTTGATGAAAGACCCAAAATTTGGGCCCAAATACAAAAAAAAACCCAACCGGGATTATTAACCCACCCAAAACCCAATAATCAACTAATATCTCAAATCAAACCCAAATACACATCCCTATGCTCAATCCGGACCCAACTCGTATCTCTAAGACTTTATTTATTTTCATATTCCCTCTTTTGCCCTCTTATATATATGTAACCTAAATCAACACCCTCTCACTCTTTAAAAACCGAATCTCTCTCTCTCTCTCTCTAATTTTTTTTTCAGCTTTCCCTCTCTCTACATTTCCAGCTTCATCATCTTCAAGCATCAACTTCATCGTTTTCAACCATCAACTTCATCATCTTCATTATCTCTTTCTCTCTCTAAATTTTTTCCAGATTTCTCTCTCTACATAAACCTAAACCCTCTTCAAGAACATTCATTATCTTTTTTTATTTTCAATCATCTTCAATCATTATCTTCATCATCTTATTCTAAAGGGTGTTTTGGGAAACCTAAAAGGAGGTGGATTCTCATTAGGGTTCTATATAAACACTCTTAGGGCAGAGAATAAGGTGTGGAATTTCTCTCTAAGCTTTCTTACTCTACCACATCAAGTAGAGAGGAGAAAGTGAGCTAATTCCCATTACTATCTATCTAGTCAAGAAGAAAGGAGTTCTTCTTCCAACCACCATTGGTGTGCTAGCTATACAACAAGGTGGGAGATCAAATTGATTGCTCGTGTCCCAAGTAGAGGAGCTACACTTGAAGCTCTAGGTCTTCTTTAATCAATTCAACTAGTTCGAGGGAAAAGCGATTAAGGTAATCTATTATCTCCATTAGTTTAATTACTAGTTTTGCATGATGATCTTGGGGATACTAGTGTTAGACATTAGATGTCGTTATCCGCTATAAACACTAGTATAAGGGTTTAAATCTCTACAGTGGCGTCAGAGCCTCTTGCAATGAACTAGTTTTTGCTAAGAATCGAACTAGTTCCAATTAGATATGATTGATAGTTTGATAAATTGAGTTTATAAAAGTATTTTAAAAGTGTTTTAAAATTATTTAAACTCACAATTTGATATTATTGAATGGGATTAAATGAATCCCAAATTGAGAATCAAATTGATGATTAAAAGTGTTTTAAAAGACTCAATTTGATTGAATTTCAAACTAATCCATGCTTGATTAAGTTGATAGTTATGTTTAAAAAGATTTTAAACATAAAATTTGATTAATTTTGAATTGGATTCAAAGATTTTTCAAATTGATTTCAAAATTGTTCTTTGAAAAAGTTTCAAAACCTAGATTTTGATCCAAAATTGGTTTGCTTAAGAGTTGTTTTTAAGTTTTGGAAACTTTTGAAAAACAAAAAATTTGGAATTTTAGAAGTGTTCTAAAAGGAGTTGTTTTGAGTTTAGGAAACTCCCAAAACAAATTTGGAAAATTTTAAAAGTTTCTAAAAGTTTTGAAAAATTTTAGAAGTGTTCTAAAAGTAATTTCAAAATTTTAGAAAAGTTTTAAAATTGGAAAATAGCAACTTAGAGTTGCATAAGAAAAAAAAAATTTGGAAACTAGGGTTTTTTGGACAAACCCTAGTGTCCGGCCAGGAAGCTCCTGGATGCGTCCTCTGGACGCGTCCAGAGCAGCTGCTGAGACGCGTCTAGGACGCGACCAGCAGCTGCAACAGAAGCTTGTGGACGCGTCCAGAGCAGCTGTTGGGACGCATCTTGGAGACGCGACCAGCAGCTGCGAGGGAGCTTCCTGGACGCGTCTAGGACGCGTCCAGAGCACTCGACCAGACGCGTCATGGAGACGCGTCTGGGAGGTTCTGGGTGTCTCGGACTAGTCCGAGACACCTAGTGCTGGTCCGGTCCAGCACCAGACGCGTCTAGGACGCGTCCGGTGCATGGACTAGCGTCCTGGCTCGGGCCAGGACGAGACCAGGCCTTGATAGGCCTCGGCCAGGACATGCTGGCCCTATGGGCCGTGCTATGTCCGAACCTTGTCCGAGCCCTTTTGTGGGCTTGGGCCGGGACTTGTCTAGGACTTGTCCCGGGCTTTTTCGAGGCTTTTCGGACCACGAAAAGGGACCATCATTCGAGTGGGAGTTTTTGCCAAAATTTCTTCCGATTCCAACCAAATAATTCCAAAATCAATCCGGGCCATCCAGAAGGCCAAAACGGATTTCTCTTAAAATTGATTTATGAAATCATTAAGAATCGAACAAATATTTTTCCAAAATTGACCCGGGCTTCCAGAACCCGAAACGGAGTTTTTCTTAAAGATGATTTTAGAAAACATAAAAGATAAAACCGGAACGCACCATTAGTTGAATTCTTCGAATTTAGACTTAAGGTCCGTAATGTGACATGTGATGTCAACAAAAGTATCTCCCAAGATAATCATGCATATATAATTCTTAGCCTTGATATATTATATGATTGCATGTGATGTGAATGCGGGAAACTAGTATGGCCATAGATTTATATCTTATTCTTGTTTTAAGCACGGATGGGTGCATGCTTTGTAATTAATTTTAATTTCAAGTTTATACGATCTGCGAATCCTGAGTCTTGTAATTAGAGTTTAGGGTCTATGAGTCCATTGAAGAAGCTCGAGGATGGGATCCAAAGGCGAGTGGGAGAAATCAATGGAGGTTCAAAGATGGCGGTCTTAGACGAACCTAAAGGCGAAACAAGACAACGACCAAAGGAGATTAGATCTTCTAGGTTAGGGGCCATACTAGGATCCATGTCTGCTTGATTTACTTTCTCGCGCGCATTTACTTACTTATTTACGCTTTATGTCGTGGATGTTAGTTAGGCTAAATAGTTCACTATAACAAACGCCAGGCTAGCGTAAAAGTCCCCAAAAGTAATCTTGAGTAATCGCCTATCCAGATTAAGACACTCGTTGCGCCCTTGTTCGAGGAAGGTGGGTCGGCCAAAGTAGAGTACCTCCTCTACCTTGGGACAATGCGGGTAGGTCTATAGAAGAGGCCTACACGTCTAAATGGTTCTACTCAACGAGATCAGCAAGAGAGTCTTGGATACTCGAGGCAAAAGGATAGATTAGTCATTCATCAATGACTATCTATCAACCAAGAGTCATAAGGGTATGATCAGTGAAGTAGTTCACTCACCTAGGACGACGGAAGTGGAGGGCAGGGCCATAGTCCGCTTCACTCCGAAGTAGTGGGATCTTGGAATCACTTATTCAATCGGGGACGATTTTATTGAATAATGTGGGAAAACTAAGTTTTTCAAAAACGATAACGAGTTTTAAAACTTTGCCATTTCTTTATGTAGAAATTAAGATGACACACGAAAACGGTTTCAACTTTAAAATCACACCTAAGGGAGGTGTTGATCCACTTCCTAGAATGGAAGAATGAATCCGAGAATAGTTCTCAGATTCAAAAGGAAAGCTTACTAGAATACCCAATCCCAATGTTGACTCATACCGATGAAGGTCAAAAGCCATTTGCAAGCAATCTTATAACATTCTCTTTGGAAGAGTAATGGATGCTAGCATAACCATTAAGACAAACTGAGGAAGAATTTCCCACAGAAGTCATAAATGGAGAGGTACGAGACCTCCAAGGCGATCTGAAAGTCATCCTAAGGGAAGACAACAAAATACATCTATCACCCAATTCAATATCGATTGAACAAAGATAGATAAAACCTTAGATGAGTCACTCAGGTTGTTACGAACAAACTGAGCAGAACATACGGGAATATCCAATCTAAGAAAGGTTCTTGAGATTTGGTACAAAAATCTAAGAAAGAGCTCTTAAGATTCAAAAGGGCAAAGGGTCAGTCAAGTGAGACAAACATTTGATCGAAGAAAAGGCAAACAGCTACCGAGTACATGATCAAAAGTATTTCTCATTACTGTGAATGTTTCCAAACAATGGCTAGACCATTCAAGAGGAAACTACCCTTAGCACCTGGAGGACATAAGGAATGGAATTACGAATTCCGATTCCAACATCCTTGTTAACAAAGTTAAAAACAAGTATCGTAAAATTTCTTCATCAGGTATTTTATACCGGATGTACGGCTCGGTAAAGCTCAAGGAAATCACATACTTGACTAAAAGAAGTAAAGATCCAAGAGGGAGCAGAAGAAGTAATGCTAAGGATGCTGAAAGGGATCAAAGTCTTCTTTTAGACACTGATCTAGCTTAGAACTTAATAGTGATTATTTTGTTCTTCTAGAAACGTCTGATGTTTTAAACCAGTGGTAAAGTTAACTGAAGGTTAACATTGATAATGGCTAAAATCAACAGATTCAAACTCATTAAACTTCAGCATTGTCAATTAGGTCTTAAGGACTAAATTGACAAAGTCACCCTTTTCAAAAGGCATAGAGACTAGTAATCTATTAGGACTCATACAGTGTTATGCAGACCTATAAGTTTACTTGCAGAAGCTAACGAGAGCTACTCTAATATGTACGCTGATAACTTCATGAAGTATGGAAACGTACAAATCATAAAGTATAAGTCAGAATGTTTGAAAGGTTCAAACAAAGTACAAACCGAAGTAAAGAATCATTTTGACAAGAGAGTTTAAGTCATCCGATTAGATTGGAGTGGTAAAAACTTGAGTCAAACATTTGATAACCATCAAAGGAGTTGAGAAGCCGATTCCCAACTCGCTCCATGGAACACATCTGTGGGATGGTGGATTCAGTGGGAGTAATCGAACATTGCTATGCATGATTCGATCAAAGATGGGTTTAAGCCAGTCTTCCGAATATTTTGGGATATAGTCTAGACACGATTGTTTTCACACTTAACCTATTCCGTCTAAAGCTAAAACTTGTAAAAACGTTACAAAACTAGCTAATATCTGACGCAATTTCTTTTAGAAGAAATTTAGGCTTCTTCCACAACCAATCAAGAGAACAAAGTGTTTGTTGCTCATGATAGTATTCTTCTAGTAATTAGCACACCTAGTAGTCTGGGAGAAAAGTACTAATTATTACAAGAATAAGTGGGAGAAAAGTACAAGTCGATTTAATTCGATCATGAGAAAAATCATGGAGGGTCATGAAGAACAATCATGAAACTTTTACAAGACGATTAAATTCGACCAAGAGAAACAAACTGCGGCTCCTCGGAAAAGGAAAGGTTAAAGATATGATCTTGTAAACCCACCGCACAAAAGCGAATGCCATTCGCGGGAGAACTCTCAAAGCGAGTGAAAGTGTCTCTAAAGGAAAATCTCAAAGTAGTTGCGAAAATTCCAAATTGTTGTTTAAAAGCCCTGAAAGGTCAAAATAAAATCTTAAAGACTCAGAAAATAAAGGTTATTTCTGAAGAGATAAAAGACCTGCGTAGAAACGGAAACTGACTCTAGATTTTGGCTAGAAGCCAAAATCATCGTGGAATCCATATCTCGTCAAGACATGAAGATTGATAATTTAAGTCAACAGAAGACCTAAATTGGTTTTCCAAAGTAGAAAACTGAGAAGGATGGAAACATTCATGTTTCCCGATACTAGACAAGAAGAATAAGATTCTTCCAATCAAGTTATGTCCATAGGCATACTTCAGAAATCTATCGACGGATTAAAAGCACGCAAGAGTTAGAATCTTCGATTCAAAAAGGCAATCAAAGAAGTTTGATTCCTGAGGAATGAAGATAATCTTGAATCACGAGTTTCAAGAAGGTAAGTGGGAGAAACAAACCTTCCGGGTCCGTATGCTGAGTATATACAAAAGATTGAGTACGACATAAGATGTTGTGTAACAGTGAACACACTGACTCAATAAAAGGACCACACACAAGGATGAAATGCCATTGTGTAGGAATTTTTGTATATAAATAAGGTTAGTTTAGGTATTATGGTTTAATATGTATTCTAGGGATTTGTGTTATCTCTCTCGAGATGGATACAAATGGATTAGATGTCTATTTACATTATTTTGGTTTACAAACCCATTTTTAGGATTAGAGAGGACTAAATGTGTGTTTAAGGGTAGGTTTTTGGACTGTAAGCCCAAAAATTATTATCAGAATATTTTTATGGGTTATTTCCAAATCGCCCCCAACTTTGTGACCAGCTTCATGCCTAGCCCCCTACTTTAGCAATAATTCCCGTATGACCCCCTTTTTCCGTTATCTTTAACTTTTCGTTATTTTCTCTCCTCCATCTCATTTCTCTCTCTGCCACATCATTTCAACATGCCACATCATCGTCTTCACCGGCAAGGGTCGTCGGGTGGTCAAATTTCCGACCGGCGACCTTCAAATTTTTCTTTTCTCTCTCTCTCTAGAACAAATCTAGAGAGAAAGAGGATTCATCACGAACAGATCCCTGGCTGGTCCAGCCATGAGGTTTTTGCAATTTATCTAAAACCTTATCCGAATTGGTCTTCTTCTTCTTACTGTTTTCATGGTGAAAACTACTGTTTTTCACTATTCAACAACCAAAATTCATGATTTTGAAACCCGTTTTTCAAAATCTATAATCTGTTAGATCCATTTTCGAAAACCCTTTTCAACAACATCAAATCTAATGATTCTATGCATTGAAACTCTTTCAAATACATGTTTGATTACGTTTAAATCTCATTCAAACTAATAAAAAATTTATCTGGATCTCTATTCAAACAATTCTATCTATCAAATTCTAATTCGTTCTAGCCAAAGATAGTTTCATGCAAACGACTCTGATACCACTGTTGGGAATCACATGTATCTATTACATCCCTAATCATCTAACTAGTGTTGGTAACGGAATCTCAATCATCATATGATTAACACTAAGTTATCCAGGATCTTATGCATGAACTAATCAATGAACTAGAAGGAAGAAAAATACCTCAATTTGCTTTCCCACGAACTAAATTTCGACCAGTATTCGGATGATAAAGAGCTCCAAGTGGAGCTCCTCTACTTGAGACACCGAATGTATAACTTTAACTCCCTTCTTTCAGTCAGCGAGGACCTTCTTGAAGGTAGAGATGAAGAACTCCTTCTACACTTGATAGATAGAATGAGAACTTTCTCTCTAAAATCCTTTCTCTCCAATAGTTGTGTGAAGAGAGTGATTTCCTTCTTGAAAAATTCCACACCTTTTCTGAACTCATAACTAGTCCTTATATAGGCATTACCTTAGTTAGTCCCACACAAATAAGGAATCCTAAAAGTCCCTCTGAAAAGATAAGCACAAGTTAGTGTTTCAACTAACTAGGATTCCATGATTAGGAAAACCCTAATTAGGGTTATTCCTTGGTGTGACCGGCTACAGCCCCTTATGGGCTTGTCTTGGCCGGCCCAAACCCCTTTTATGGCTCGCCATGGCTCTCCCTCTAAGGGATTCCCTTGTTGGTCCAAAAAGTGGGTTTTATCTTTTTCGGGCTCCCCTTTCGAGCCCGATTATTTTCTATCTTTTAAGCACTAGACTGGATCATATCCATCTATATGCTAGTTCCCATTAGTTTATTCTCACTGTTCAAGTTACCATTCTTATGTGTAACCCGTTGTAGGATCCGGTCTATTTTAGTCGCGGATAACCAAAGTAATATGACAATCGTAAGCGGCTTCTAGCTAAGCATTACGACTCCTAATTGAACCGGATTAATTGATCTTCCAATAAGGTTATCATTATCCATTGAGCCAAATCGTACGCATTTCCATCTTGGTCGAGGGACATTCCTTCGGAAAGATATACCTTCAGACCTTGAGGATATATATCCTTCAGATACATCGATGGAAACATTGGATGGGAATGCTTCGTACTCTTCACCTACCATCGGCATTCCCAACAGTAGAGCAGCGTCTCCGGGTGTGAATTGAATCAGCTTCCCTCTGATGTTGAAAGCTTGGCAGTCTTTGTTGTAGGTCTTCAATATATCAAAGATTACCTTGTTCGGCTTCTCATTCACATTTTCTTTTCGAAAATTCCCAAATTCCACTTGTGAGTGCCTTAAAGAAGTACCCAAAAGGGGAAGCCCACAACATATTCTTTTGGTCATCGGTCATGCTCATAACCACATCCCTTGCAGCATTATAACCAAGTTTCAATGTACATTTGTATTGTAACAGATATGTTATCATTTTTATAAATCAGTTGCAAGCACTTTAAAACTTATGCAAACATTCTATAAACTGCACAAAATACTATCAATAATGCAGTGAACAGTTTTCGAAATGTTTAGATGATTATGTAAACTGCATAAAACATTATGCAAAATGTTTCAGAAATAATTTCTGTCATTTCATTGCACTCCTAAACATTCTTCAAAATGCAAGGAACACTATAAATAATTCAAGAACATTTTTCAAAATATTTGACGCCAACAGTTTCAAGACGTTATAACTTTACACAGAACCATATCAATAATTCAGTGAACATTTTTCAAAATATTTAGAAAATTATGTATAATGCTTAAAACAATCTGCAAAATGTTTAGAAACAATTACTGTCATTTCATTATACCCCAAAACATTCTTCAAAATGTTTTTTAAACAACTAATAAATCTGTGAACACTTGTCTTATTAGTGCCTAATAGTTTTTTCAAACAAAATTCCTACACAATCCAAACTAGACACCTATATAGGGGTGGGAATCGGTTCGGACGGGCGGGAAACGGACACTAAGTCAACCGGTCCTGGCGGAACGGGCATAACTCTTAAGTTTCCATTCGGACATCCGGACAAAACGGGCGGGCATTTCGGATTTTCTCTAACAAAGTGCCCGTCCGTAACCGTTTTGATAGTCGGGCAAACCGGGTATCGGTCAGTCGGGCACCGGTTACTAATGAACAAATACAAAAAAAATTATCCCAAATTAAAATTGTTTAGTAACTAAATACAACTTTTTAAACTCCCACTTTCTAAACTCCCACTTTACAATTCCAAAAAGAACATGTATACAAAATTAAAAGATAATCATTGAGATTTTTCATGGATTACGATCGGTTCTATTCTTCTTCACATGGATTACGATCTGTGCATTGTGGGTTCTACGGTGTATTGTGGGTCCAAGGTTACTGATGAGATATTGAGATTTTGGAGGAGAGAGAGACTAGAGAAGTATAGAGGTGAAGATAAGATTAAGAAAAGTGATTTCTAGGGTTATATATTTTTACTCTTGAAATCTAACGGTTGTAGCTAACCCTACAAATCTAAAGGCTTAAAATCAATCATATAGGCGGGCGGGTATAACGGGTAGGATAAACAAACGTGTATGAACGGATTCGGTCGGGCAGACATATAAGCGGGCAAATTCGGTGGGACCACCGGTAAGAACCTATGCCCGCGTCCGTGCGCTTAAGCTCCTTCGGTCGGGTGGGTACGGACCGATTCGAGCAACGGACGGTCACGGATGCTTCGGACTCGGGCGGTCGTGGGCGGATTCCGGGTTTCCGGACCAAAATCCCACCCCTACACCTATACCACAACAGTAAACCAAATGTTTCCATAGTGATACAAATGCTCTGGACACTTTTACTAGTGCAATCGAATTTAATATTTTTTCAAGACACCTAACCTCTTTACCGAGAATTTGTTGAATTTAATGCTTTAAATGTTTCCATGGTGGTTCCTGCTTTCACCATCTTTGTAAATTGTCTGCAGACAATGAAATGTTTAGTTCTTGAATTTAATGCTTAAGCAAAAGCATAAATGTCTTCAACATAACTTTATCTTTTTCCAAACCCCCTCCTCCCGAAACATGTAACTTTATTAGAGAAACATTTTAAAAATTGCTTATGTAACTTTATCATTTCCTCATAAAATTTTATAAATGCAAACAAATGTTCTTACCTTTGTCTGTGATTCTGTCACTTTTAACATAGTTTTTCCTTTCTTTGAAGGCCCTACAGTGGTATCTTCACTAACCCTCTGTCTAGGGCTAGCTCGTTGTACAATATCTGCTCTTGCTGCTGATGGTCTTATTTTGGTGGTTCCTGCTTTCACCATCTTTATAAATTGTCTGCAGACAATGAAATGATTAGTTCTTGAATTTAATGCTTTCAGCAAAAGCATAAATGTCTTCAAAATGTTTTAGAAACAATTACTGCCATTTCATTATACCCCAAGACATTCTTCAAAATATTTTTTAAAAACTAATAAATCTGTGAACACTTGTTTTATTAGTGCCTAATAGTTTTTTCAAACAAAATTCCTACACAATCCAATCCAGACCCCTGTACCACAACAGTATACCAAATGTTTCCATAGTAATACAAAATGCTCTGGACACTTTTACTAGTGCAATCGAATTTAGTATTTTTTTCAAGACACCTAACCTCTTTACCGAAAATTTGTTGAATTTAATGCTTTAAATGTTTCCATGGTGGTTCCTGCTTTCACCATCTTTGTAAATTGTCTGCAGACAATGAAATGTTTAGTTCTTGAATTTAATGCTTTAAGCAAAAGCATAAATGTCTTCAACATAACTTTATCTTTTTTCAAACCCCCTCCCCCCGAAACATGTAACTTTATTAGAGAAACATTTTAAAAATTGCTTATGTAACTTTATCAGTTCATCATAAAATTTTATAAATGCAAAGAAATTTTTTTACCTTTGTTTGGGATTCTGTCACTTTTAACATAGTTTTTCCTTTCTTTGAAGGCCCTACAATGGTATCTTCACTAGCCCCCTTTCTAGGGCTAGCTCGTTGTACAATATCTGCTCTTGCTGTTGATGGTCCTATTTTGGTGGTTCCTGCTTTCACCATCTTTATAAATTGTCTACAGACAATGAAATGTTTAGTTCTTGAATTTAATGCTTTAAGCAAAAGCATAAATGTCTTCAACATAACATTGTCTTTTTTCA
>BEHA01050257.1:29553-57456 GCA_002897215.1 Eschscholzia californica subsp. californica | reverse complement strand
AACAACAAATGTTTTTTTACCAAGTAAAACACCCAAATACTATCAACAAACAAACACCTAAATGTTTGAAATAGAACCCAAAATTACTTCAACATAGTTTTAAATTTTTCCATAGCCACCCAAAATGCTTAAACATAATGGTAAATGGCTCCAAAAACCCCCGAAAGGCTTAACGAAGAAAAAAAAGACCCAAAAACCATCAACAAACCCCTAAATGTTTGAAACAGAACCCAAAATGTCTTCAAAATAACTTTAAATTTTTCCAAAACTCCCTAAATGCGTAACGAAGAACAAAAACCCCCAAAAATCATAAACAAATCCCTAAATGTCTTCAACATAACTTTAAATTTATCCAAAAACTCCCAAAATGTTTCAAACCGAACCCTAAATGTTTGAAACAAACCCTAAATTTGGAACCAAAACCCCAAAAAGCTAACTTACAAATAACCACACCTAATACTCTTGCTTCTGTCACTATAATTTAAGAACTAATATGCTTCCTTTATACCTAACGAATGGATGGATGATTCTTACAGAATGTCACAACCCTAAACTGCTCGTTTTTGGTTTAAAAAACGCACCTGTTCTTCTAAAATGAAACGATCTAAAGCTTCAAAGGTTAATCGGTTGGATTTCGGGAAAGAGGATAAGAAGAAAAATGTAGAGAGAGGAGAAGAAGATGATGGAGTTTTTGGAGCAGACTTACGAATGAAGAGAGAGAAGAAGAAAAATGTTAGAGTGAGAAAGAGTGTTTAGAAATGAGAGGGATGCTTGAGTTCCTGAGTAATGAAGAGAGAGAAAAGAAAAAAAAGGTTTAAATGTCACTTTTCAGCTGACAGAGAGAACAACATGTCTTGGTTCTCGTGAAATCCGGCTGCCAAATAATTCGAGTGGAAAAATGTAGGAGGGATAAAAAAGGTAGGGAAATAGTCTTACGAGGATAGGAAGGTATTTTCATGTTTTGGGTTTTTTTAGATAATTCAGAGACTCAATGGAAGCTGTTCTACTGAATGTTTTCTAAACTGGGCTGGGTTTGGTATTTCCGGGCTTTTTTTGGGCCTTAGATTTTCACTCTCTTTATATATTTATTTACCTTCATTATTACTTTTCTTAGTTTATTTGTTCTTCCTGACACACTACAAAAAAGGAGACTATTTGCGACGGTTTTTAGTGACGGTTTTGTGAAAACCGTCGGTAAAAGTTGCTATTACTGGGGGCACTTCTTCAACATCTAAAGACTTTATCGTCTGCATATTTGGACTCCTTCAACTTTCGTGTATTTTGCCCTAGGTTTTCGAGAGGAAAGAGAGAAAAATCCAGAGATAACGAGATAACTTCGTAGAGGGAGATAGGGAGAAATCCAGAGATATCGAGAAATGTAAACCCTTGAAAAGCAACCGAGGTTTGTTCTTTCTCACTCTAGATTCTTCAGTCCTCTTTGTTAGCTAGACTCTGAGTTTAAATTTATATAAAACCATTTACTCTTTGTATCAAATGAATCATATTAGATTGATTCTGAGTTTGAATTTTCCAAGTTGTTTATTACTATCAAATGAATGATAAGAGAAAGTTCCAAATCCTTAGGTTTCTTTTTGTTCAAAATTCAAATTACTTGGATGGAATTAGGTTGTAGTTCTGAGATTATCAATCATGCTGGACTTGATTCAGCTGTTTTTCTTAGAATTTACCCTCTTGGGTAAGTGCAATTTTTTTTCTTGACTTTTCTTGAGGTCTACCTTCATAAAGCAGCCATTGTAAATGTTACTACTTAGTTTCATGTATTGGATCAACATTCAAAGACTAATAAGTCGTTTTAATGTTCCAACTCGAGAGCTTGATTCCTGAAGGTTTGGACCCAAGTATAGGCTCGGGTTGATGAACAGATTCATCAACCTCAACTCCCAAAAGGACTGAAGTTCTGACTGACCAAAGCCTTCCAATTAATATGAAATAATCAAGTACATCTCGAGAAACATGTTACCTAATTCAATTTTTCTTTTGTTGCAACACCTAATTCATTTTTTTTTAGTGCAACACCTAATTCAATATTTAATTTCTAGAGACTTTTTACGATGCCAAATGGCCTAATATTACATGGGGTGACTAAACTTAACTGACGTTCAAACTCAATGTGTGAAATTCAAATCTTTCAATGCCATTCTAATGGCGCGAAATTTAAAATTACCAAAAAATTGAATCCACATTTTTTCCCGCGAACCGAATTTGAAATTACGCCACGCTGGCAATCCGCGTGAAACTTGTAAAAATCAGAAAATCTATATAAACCACCGGAACCTCTCACTTCTTTTTAACCTAAAAAATTAATATGAAACTTTTTCGTACATGTGATTTGATTGACCACTCCAAGCTTAAGATTGACCATTTCATGCTATCCTTCTATATTCTCATTGGAAAATCGTAAAGTGTACAGACGGCCAGCACGTCTATACAGTAGCACCCTCGCACGAAGTGTGAGTTGGAGGATCGTAGCAGGCTGGGTTCAGAACAACCCGCTAACCCTTACCCCGCTCCTCACGTGAGGGTGTATATGTACATAGCATGTTCCATTACCATTAAAGTTGTTTTGTCTATGTAGCAGATAGATAGGATCATGAATTTAGGGTGATAAAAATATTTCAATGTGATAAAAATTGCTCAACTCAAAGAAAAAGAAAGAAAGAGCAAAGAGAGAGTAGAAAAAGAATGGAGGGTTATAAGGTTCTGATTTTTGGGTTATTGATTCTAAGCACAGGAGTTAACAATGAGTATCACAAAAAGGGTGTCCATCATATGAAGAAGGAGAAGGTAACTCATCTTCATTTTTATCTTCATGATATATTTAGTGGAAATAAACCATCTGCAGTATTAGTTGCTAAGCCGAACAAACCCATCAGCGAAAACTTGGGTAATACATCCGAGTCTTATTATCACTTTTGTCATTTTGTCATTTTTATAAGTTGAACTTGGGTATTGATGCGTATTATGAATCTATGGTGAACCTGTCTTCTGTATTTCTTATTGTTTTAGTAATACATCCGAGTCTTATTATCACTTTTGTCATTTTTATATTATGAATCTTTCTTCCTTGTGATCATATGACGTTTCAATGTATTCTTATCCTTGTATGATATCCATAATACTAGTAATGTTAATATATAACTAGGTTTTCTTATTCACCAATTCAGAACAAGATCAAGTGATTAGTTAAAGTACTTCTTAACCTATCAAATTTTTGGGATATGACACATACAAATAAACTGAAACCTTGGTTAATTAGGTCAAGAGTCTCACGTAGCATAAACACATATAAACTCAATTTACAATTTTCATTTCGATCTAAGCTTCTTTGTAATGGTTGGTTTTGACATTTGCTTTTGTTTAAGTTTCAACTTTTCCACTATTATATTAATCTAGAATTTATTATTATAGGACAATACTTTCATACGCTCCTCCTCAGCGTAGAACTTCAAATGAACAACAATGGTGTCACCAACTTTAGCTGTAATAGTTTGAAATGCCGAATTTAACATATGATGTTTCCTTTTCTATATTTCTATATTTTGTCTTGATTTAGTAAAACTGTAAAAATGTCTGCTTTTATATGATTCCCTTAATACTAGAAGTATACTTTCAGTGGTAATCAGAAACTAATTTGAATTGTCTTTTTTTTGTTGGCCCCCATTTCAGTGTGCTAAATTGACATTGGTTCTTGTAGGTAAGTCTCGTTACTCAAAGTGTTTATTTATTTCGTTTATGTTAATGTGTATGAATTGTTTATTAGTTTCGTATAAAGGAACCTGATCATTATGATTTAATTATATTAATGCTTGTTAGCGAGGCATTTAGTCGGTTCCGTTTTGTTTCTTATACGAATGATACAATGGGTTTTGAATTTGATCACAAGGCTTTTGTTCGAGCCTGAACATTGCATCTGTTGCATTTTGCTATGCAGTCTTGTAATATTTAAAATTTAAATGCTTGGTGGACTTCTATCTTAATAACCACTCTGTCCAATATAAACAAAGAAAATAGTCAGTTCTGTTCACTTCAGTTCTATCATTTTTCGGCAACATCTCGGTAGATTTCTCTATGACATGTATAGGTGGTTTGCGTAAAATAGCAATCCCATTTCATTAAGGATTTGTTCAAAAGAAAAAATTTATTGTATAGACCCGACTCATCCTTTGCCCTGGCCCTTCTTTGGGATATGTATGACAATCGAACAAACCGTGATGTTATGATACTAAATTTTTTTCCTGTTATGGGACATTTAATTGTTATTTAAACATTGTTTCAAACTCATGTATATTTCGGAATTTCGACTGCAGAATCTCAGAGATGAGCACAAAACAAGGCACATCTTCGATGATCTATAACTGGAGAGCAGGTCTTGCATCAATTTTCCACAAAAAGCAAGAGCCATCTCTAATCTGTGGTGGAAGAGTGGCCTAGCATCACTTCTATACAAACAAACTAAATAGTCTGAGATCCATCAAGCGAAGGCATTTCTCAGAACTGCTCTCATTTCCATTTCTGGTTTTCAATTTTAGTTCAATTCAAGACTAGTTTAAGATATATACATTAAATCAGAATTTGTTTGTATTACTGAAGGTCAATTTATTATAGTATTTTGACAGATTTGTAAATGTTTTAGATTCCAAATGGGAGGGTCAATTCATTGTTTCAAAATACAAATTTTTTTTTTAGAAAATTAAAACTTATCAGCGACGGTTTTCTGTCGTCGCAACTGTGACGGTTTTTCGGTACAAAAACCGTCGCTAATAATCAATTTTAGCGGCGAATACCCAAACCGTCGCTACCAACTGTCGCGACAAGTATCCCCGACGGAGGCTTCCACGACGGATTCTGTTCCGCCACTAAATAGTTTCTGCGACGGTTTTCTTACATTACCGACGGTTTTAAGCCGTCGCTAAAGGTCTCCATTTTTGTAGTGTTTTATACATGACCACAAAATTAGAATATGAAGAGCTTATATAGTGAGTGATTTCAAAAAAACCCTGTAACCCCATTTAGACGTCAAGTAAAAATAACAAGTCAAGCAAAAAACAAGTCAAAGGGAAAGGACAAGTCGAAAAGAAGAAACTTCTTCTGAGCAATACCCTTCACAAGCCGAGAAAAACAAAATTTGAAAATTAACAAAAGAAAGAGTCTGAAAATAATCTCAAGAAGAATTGTCTTCTCTTTCGTCCATAAAACAAAAAGAAAACAAAGAGTCTGCTAATGAGAATCCTCTCTCTCTATATATATAGGTTAAGGAATCTCAAGAAGGTCCAGCCCGATGAACACCACTATACCTATGTATTTACGATCTTCTAGTATCTCGTAGAAAATCTCTGAACTTAAATTATGGATGCATGTGAAGTGGAAGGAAAATGGTAGAAGTAGAAGATCATCACTAAACAATCTGACTGTTTATTCTGTTATAACAGTTATCACATCATTAATCTCAATCACTATTATTGATTCAATTGTTCAAAAATATTGATGTGTAGATTAGCAATATATTGATGTTGTAGATTAGGAAAAAAACAAGTCAAGCAAAAATACAAGTCAGGCTAAAGGACAACAAATGTCGCAAAAGAAATTTCTTCAGATCAATATCCTCCATAAAGTTGTGGAGGTAGATATAGTAAGCCGGTCAAGCCGAGAAATACGAATTTTCAAAATCAACAAAAAGAAAAATCTAAAAAGAATCTCAAAAAAAAAATGGTCTCCTAACGAGAATCCTCTCTCTCTATAAATATATAGGTTAAGGATTTTGACAATAGGAGCTTAAACAAAATTGAGTCCCATTAAGTATGGTTCCAGTAGAGCACTCATCAATGTTGCTTCTACCCATCTTAATATTTCTACTAGTAGTACCAATGACACTGGCGAAGATGATGATCTCAAAGCCTGGGTGCATAGAAGAATGCGGTGGTGTTAGCATTCCCTACCCATTTGGCATCGGCAAAGGTTGTTACCTCTATGACCCTCAGTACCCGGATGGGGAGGACTACCAACCGTTTGTGTTAAATTGCAGTTACTCTTTCAACCCCCCAAGGCTGTTGTACGGTAATATAAACGTTACATACATATCAATATTGGACGGGGAATTAAGAGTAAAACTAGGCAAGGCCACTGATTGTAACGGATCGGAGGGAAATCACTATACTACACTTGTCAAACACACATTCTCGGATACTAAAAACTATTTTTTTGGTGTCGGTTGCAACAACTTAGCCTTATTTCGGGGAAGATCAGGAGGTAATATTGCCACAGGATGTCTGGCTACTTGTGAGAGAATAAATGATACAATAACTGGAACTTGCTCCGGCATCGGTTGTTGCAAGACCTCCATTCCAAAAGGAATCGGCGAATATAATGTCATCATTAGTAACCTTACAGGTATGCCTGCGAATCCGGGTAATACATGTAATACGGCATTTATAGCTGAAAAAAATTGGCTTATTTTTACAAAATCATATCTGAAGGGATTTGATAAGTATGTTCCTGCAATATTGAGTTGGACTATTGGGTACGAGACATGCTATGAAGCTAAAAAAAACAAAACTAGCTATGCGTGTGGGCCGAATTCCCTGTGCGAGGACCCAGGAGATCACGAGGCAGGAGGTGCTCTTGGTTATCGTTGCAAGTGCAAGAACGGATATGAAGGTAATCCGTACCTCACGAGTCCAGGTAGTTGTCAAGGTAATCGTCGTATTCATCTCTGATATCAATTTAATTTTGAGAATAATTTCAATTATGGGGAGATTGTAATTATCACAATTTTGGCCCAATTTTTCTCCTCAGATATTGATGAATGCAAAGATAAATGTAAAGGAGAATTGAAAATCTGCTCAAACACAGAGGGTAACTACACATGTTCCTGCCGAAATGGTTATCTCAAGGAGAACGTGTTAAACCCCGACACATTTAATTGCTCTCCTCCAAGCACGTCTCCAATTCCAACTAGTTCTCCAAAAAAACCGGGTTCTCCAACTATTCCAATAGTTATAGGTAAGTGATTTTGTAATATTAAAAAGAAAGTCGTTTTGTGACACAAAAAAAAAAAAAAAAAAAAATACTATCCCTCTTCATAGGGTTTCACTAAAGTACTCTGAAGTAGGAGCAAGTTTCTTACTTCCAAAAACACTTGTTATGATCCGTGTTATTGGTGCCTCTACACCTCTTTAACTGTGGTAAATATATTTTGACCACTTCGGTTACTATAGACTCCAAATAAACCAAAATAAAAAAAAAACCCTAGATATCCTTCAGTTAAGATAAACAAGAATTAGTCTGAAAAGTTTGTGGTTTGGTTGTTGAATGCAGATGTTGATTGATAAACATGAATTACCATTCTATGCAGGTAGTTCTGTAGGCTTGATACTTTTAATTGTGCTCTTTTGGTCATATTTGTGGTATCTGAAGATAAAATTACTCAAGGTCCGAGAGAAATTTTTTATGCAAAATGGAGGTTTGATGTTGCAACAACTCCTTCATGAACGAGAAGAAGTATTCGAAGATAATAGGAGTGGCACAAATGGTAGAAGTAGTAAGTCAATTGCGAAAATATTTACAACCGAAGAACTAAACAAAGCCACCAACAATTACGACGAGACTCAAATTCTTGGTCAAGGAGGATATGGTACCGTTTATAAAGGAGTCTTGTCTAACAGAGAAGTCGTCGCTATTAAAAAATCAAAAGTGATTGACAGGACTCAAATTGACCAATTTATAAATGAAGTGGTTGTTTTATCACAAATCAACCATAGAAATGTGGTTCGTCTTTTGGGTTGTTGTCTAGAATCTGAAGTTCCCTCACTAGTTTATGAGTTTATTACGAATGGAACTCTATTTGAACATCTACACGACAATAATGAGAAAAATGTACCAAATCTTTTATGGAATGACCGCTTAAGGATAGCGGCAGAGGTGGCAGGTTCACTTGCATACTTACATTCGGATGCTTCCGTACCTATAATTCATAGGGACATTAAGTCAAGTAACATACTCTTAGACGATGATTACAAAGCTAAAGTATCAGATTTCGGAGCATCAAGATTAGTCCCTTTCAACCAAACACTATTGAATACGGCAGTTCAAGGAACTTTTGGGTACATGGACCCAGAATACTTTCTTACAGGACAACTAACAGAGAAAAGTGATGTTTACAGTTTCGGAGTTCTACTTGCAGAACTACTCACGGGGGAAATGGCAGTTTCTCTTGCTAGACACCAAGATCACCGTAACTTAGCTAATTATTTCCTCTCTTCGCTGAGAGAAAATCGTTTGTTTCATATCCTTGACCATAAGTTCGCGAGTAATGAGAATGATGAGCAACGATACCAAGTGGAACAAGTTGCAGAACTAATAAAGAGATGCTTAAGAATAAAAGGAGAAAGTAGACCTAAAATGAAAGAAGCATTTATGGTGTTGGATGGACTGATGAAAAGGTCTTTCAATCATAAGTGGGTTTTTGACGAGTTTGTAGGAAATGATGATGGAGAAGAGAAGATTTACTTGTTAGAAGAAGGAAGATCCGAATTATCTTACGTTGGTAATACTAGTAATACAATTAGCGACAATAAAGCAATGGTTCCTTTAGAAATTGGGGGCCGGTAGTGTTTCGTTTTAATGTATACTAATGGTGAAGAAGAAGAAGAAGGTGTTCCTTCTTTTCTTACAAAATTTAATGTTTTTTTTTATTTTTAAAATTATTTTTTGTTTTCATTCGAGTCCTTGTAATTGTTTATCCTAACTAAATAAAAGCCAAATAAATCAATTATGTCTGAAGGGTCGATAGTTTTTGTGTAAGAGGGCAGTTTCCAAAAGATGGTATAGGCGGTTTAGAATGGGTAGTTTCCAAAAGACGGCAATTGGCGGTTTAGGCTTGATGGCGGTTTCAATTTGGTTTCCCAAATTGGATGGTTTCCAAATTGGATTCAATTTGTGGCATAATGGTCGGCTTATATTATATATAAATATGAGTGCCAATTATCAACCAACATCACCAACACAAGCAACAACAACTCTTCTTTAGAGAGCTAGAGAGAGAGCAAGAGTGAGAGAAATTTTTCATAGTTTTTTGAGCGGTGTTAAATTTCTCGGTCGTCGAAGATTTAGTATAGAAGGTTATTATTATACGGTACCATCTTGGGACGAACTTGCGGGTTGTGTGAGTCGTCTTCATCTATCCTTCAATAAAGATTTCTTGTTCGCCCGAGGACGTAGGCTTTAAAGCCGAACCTCGTTAAATTCTGTTCGCATATTTGATTTTGACTTAGTTTTTCGATTAATCTTCATAATCGGATCAATTTCTAGGATAGGTTCGATAGCTTCCGCGACTTTTAGTTATAACATTTTGTCTATATACTAAGATTTGCTTGTCATATATTAGTCATCTAAAACTTAAACAAATCTTTCTTTCTTTCTTTTGGTTGAATGTTCACATTCTAGTTTACTTTTGAGATATATGAGTTATCTTTATGATAAGGGAGTAGGGTATCTTTTTACAATATGCCCTCCTCACTTAATGGCCAAGATTTGTCCTCACAAAGTTATCTTGGGTGGTTGGGATTTCCCCTCCCACTTGTGTAAAACTGTAATTTTAATCAACTATTAAGGTGTTACGGTAAACACACTTCTTTGCAAGTTTGAGGTGTTCGATTAAATGCCTCACTAAATTGTTTTTCTTTTACTTAAATGACTTTTGTCTGATTAAACTAAATTTAAGTTGATATTTGTTTTTGCTAACTGTAGTTTTATATTTGTAATACCTAAAGCTTAAATACAATGGAAATAATATATAAGATAGCTTCTGTCCGCTTAAATGTAGTTTTGCTTATTGTAGTTTTATCTTCATAAGTCCTAAAGATCAAATGCAACGAAATTAGTCTATAGATCCGAGATAGAAAGAAGTAATCTCTGACTTCATTCTCTTTAGGTTGTGCTAATGTTATTGTTAGTTTCAGATTCATTATTTCTGTTTTTAATTTTAGATTCATGCATTTATATTTTGTTGAAAGCACCATTACAAACCCAACTCATTACCAATTATACAAAGTAAAGGTTTTGTATCTAATTTCGTATCTTGTATCTCCATCTATCTGTTACTCTCATTCGATTTTTCTGAGATTTTGTTCAAATGGTTTGAATATCAATTTTCTGTAACGACAATTTAACTTTTTTTTTTTATGTTTACGATAGCAGATTTGATATGAGTTACTATGTAAATTTGCATATCAAGTGGTTTCTTGCATCATTTGCATATACGGATATACCAAGCATTTGTGAAGCTAACTTGATATGAGTTACTATGTGAAGTTTGTGAACCACATTTCCGTAAATTAGTTATAAGGGTTCCATTTTCTGTGTGTTGACTAATGTTGTTCAGTGGATAAATAACGCTATGAAAATGTTTATTTTGATGTCAAATGCAAATTTCCTTCATCTAAAATATTTTGTTTGGCCATTGTTGCAGATGAAACAAACAGTTTTGATGATGGCCGAATGATCGAGAATTATTTTATAGATGTTGTTATCAAGTTGAAAATAATGGTTTATGACTTAAAAGTAGAAAGTTTTGATATCTTGAAACAGAGAAGAGATAGAAGGAGTTGTTCCAGACCAAGATCTGAAAACTCAAATAGAGACGACATAGATGTGAAAATTCTTTGCTAAAAAGATGAGGTTTGTTCTTTGAGCTCTCATTTCTTTTTCCTGTTTTCTTTTAGAATGGATGGAGAAAGTGTGAGCAGCTAATGTGATGTGAAACCGCCATATGCAGAAATTAACAACAATATATGATAGAAAATTAACAACAATATATGATAAAAAAAATTGTTATGTCAGAATGACTTTGTTACAATATCATACTTTTGGACTTTAGAAGTAAGTTTAATTTAGTTTCTCCAAAGCCTCAACAGTCAGAATGACATTGTTACAACATCATACTTTTAAGCAAGTTACTTTTAGGGGGATTGGGTGAAGGGTCCAAAAGGAGGCCCTTAATAGGATTCCCATCCTAGGTAGGCAAAAAATAAAAAGCAGGTCCAAAGTGTCAGGTTGGGAAAATAAAATGACAAAATGACCCTTGGAAAACAAAGTATTCACGGTTCATGCCATCGAAAACTACAAAATTGCCATCGAAAAATTACAAAATTGCCATCGAAATTTCTTGGGGAAACGATTTTTTTTCTGAAAAAGAATCCGACAACCCGTCCATTAGAATCTGTACTGTTCAGAAATTTACGGAACTGCCACCGAAAAAGTCCCGGGAAACGAAATTATTTTCGGGAAATTATTTTATTTACTGAAAATTTTTTTTCTGTACTAGACACTTTTGGTGGGCGGGAATTTAAAATTTCGTAAAAAATTTGGGCGGGAATTTGAAATTTCGTTTGAAAATTTCAAAATTTTGAAAAAAAGATTTTGTGACCGGGAAATTATTTTATTTACTGGAAATTTGGCCGGGAATTTGAAATTTCGTCAAAAAAATTTGAAATTTTAGAAGGAAAATTAAAATTTCAAAAAATTTGAAAATTGGAATTTTTTGTGTACGGGAAGTTATTTTATTTACCGGGAAGAGATGGTTTGCTGGGCGGGAATTTAAAATTTCGTTTGAAAATTTCAAATTTTCAAAAAATTTTGAAAATTTGAATTTTTCGTGTACTGGTAAATTATTTTATTTACCAGTCAGTTTTTTTTTTCAGGAAAACGTCAGCATGTCCCGTCCAAGGGCAAGAGGGGGATAAAAATAAAAAAACTGACATTTGGACCTGCAACTAATTTTTGGGCGAGAGTGGATTTTTTTTGTTTACCCCCCAGATTTTGGACCTTTGACTCAAAAATCCTTATTTTTATTTTAACTTGATTATCTTGCTTCACTTGATTATATGAGAATGTAGAGATTTACATCTTTTGTATGGGTAATAGTTTTTATTCTCATATCTTTTCATAGACATCGAGCTTAAGAAAAGGTATTATGGTATTTTCTTAGACCCTCATATCCAAATATCTCGATACATGGACATGTACTGTATATTATATTTCTGGGTTGATTATGGAATCAAATGATCTCCTTCTACTACTTAACAATTGATGTTAGGTAAAAAAGAATGGGTCCATAGGTATATAGTCCAAAATAATGTTCAAAAAGGGTTTAGGATTCAATCTGTCCAAAAAATGTATTTTTTAGTCCTTTTACCATATGGACATAAAAACCCTCACTTTCTAAAACAGAGTCCCGTCAATGTCCCGCCTTCATATTTCACGAGTTTTTAATTTGGAGGCAGAAAGAATCTGGAAAGGCAAGATTTGGACGTGATTTGGGGGTTTTAATAGGAAGTAACGGATCAAGTATATTTTCCAAAACAGATTTTCGTAAACAGATTTGGAAAACGGATATTTTTCAAAACAGATTTTCTCTCTCATCCTTTCAGAGTTGGAAACCAAATCTATATATTACTTTCTCTCACTTAACTTTGAGATTTGGATAGAGTATATTTTCTAAGATCAATTAGCGTGATTTGGGGGTTAATATTCAAAACATATATAATCAACTTTCTCTCACTTAACTTTCGTTTTTACTCATACATAAACACACATCGAATACAAATTATGAAACAAGTTCGTAAATTATGTGTTATTTATGACGAGGAAACCATCATTTGTCATGTATACAACGTAATTTATCATATGTATCTGTGTCATGTCCATTATGTACCATTGAATACTTAGCTTATTTTCTGACATAAATTACTTGTTTTTTACGCGTACATGTCAATTATGTACCATAAATTATGGTAACATGTTAGGAAATGTAAATCTGAAATCATGTTTTTTGTTATAAAGTATGTGATTTATCATAAATTATGTATACTGTATAGTAAATACCACAACCTTTGTACGACTAAAATGAAATTTTATTGAACAATAATCAGTGTTTTATTATAAATGAAAAGAACATAGTAGACAAACTCCGTTGGAATGTTGCCCGAGCTCTCGATCCTTACTGTCTTTGGTCTTCCAGGTCTACGGCGAATCAAACATGGTAGTGTTTTTTAGTCTTCATTAAATGTACGTGGTTCATCAAAGTTTGGGCCAGTGCTTATATGTTGCTTGTAAGTCTTCACATAAGACTCCGTTGTCCAAACATGATCATAGAATCAATCTTCTTCATCGTAATTTATACTTCTATAGTTTATGTGATGATTCTAGAAGAAATTCCATCAGTGTTGGTTTACTACAAGAAACAAAACATATACATTAGTTAGAAATATTTATAATTTATCATAACGACATTAAACAATGAATAAATTATCCATAATGTTTGATAAACTTCAACATATGTTGGAGATAAATAGTATTTTAGTTTGAATCCCATTGACACTATAATATAACACAAATATGTGTAATTTGCTATAAATTATACGTACTTTATGAGTAATTAAACATTCTTTTTAAACAAGGCATCTAAAGTATATATAACTATTAACAGACATATATTTCACATTCTGTTATACAGTTGCAGTACGACCGAAATTGGCCTAATGTACTTTAAAGTATGAAAAATTTAATACGAATTACTTATAATGTACATTCTGTTAAGAGAAACCGCACGGAATAATATCTGGATAAAAAATTGTAAGGATGCAAAGTTCTGATGTGAAGAAATGTCAGAAAATCAAAAACCTAATATCAGAAAATCAAAAACCTAAATTACAGATCTGAAATCTTCTGTAAGAAAAAGAGAATCATTCGATGATACAGTGGCACATCAAAGAAGCTTTCTTCACATCTGACATTTCTTCACATCAGAAAATCAAAAACCTAAATTTCATTAGATATGTTATGCATTCATTGATGGTGTTTCCAGATGATCTTTACAGTGGCACATCAAAGAAGCTTCCTTTATCCAAAAATGTCATTCGCTCCATAGACAGTGGGTGAGTCTTTGAAAACATTGGTTTGTTTTTGCTAATAGTGTTATTTTGAATCATTTTGTTCATGACATCTTTCTATTTTTTAAGATTTAATTTTGAAGTTTGGGTTAGTTGAAGTATTATTTAGTTTGGGTTAGTTGAAGTATTATTGCCCTACTTTTGGCCCCTCTGTGATCTAGCAGACACAACATCCTTGCAATGAGTGCAAGAGAACGAGACCAGTAATGACAAACACCAGTTCCGTCAAGGGGAACTACTCATTCCATAGAAGATATTGTCTATGTGGGTGTTTGCCTTTTATTGTTAAAGCTCTATAGGTGGTCTTCGCCTTTTTATTGTTGAAGTTTTGAGTCAGGTTACCGTACACAAGGGGCTCTTGATTCAGACTCTTTGAGTCAATTTAGATATACAATTGTTAAAACGCTATAGGTGGTCTTTCACTTTTATTGTTGAAGTTTGATTCAGGTTATCGTATACAAGGGGCTCTTAATGCAGACTCTTCAAGTTAATTTAGATCTTCAATTGGATTTCAAATATTAAACTAGAAAAGAACATGCGCAATTATCTTTTATGAAAGTTGTATCTAGCAATGGTTTTTAACTTCTTTTTGTTTGTTCTCAACTTGAGACGATCATGAGGGATATAATTTTTGTGTTGTCACACAAGGATCACCCCACAATGACGTATCACAAATTGGGCCGACTGAAGCTTTATGTGGGTTTCTGTTTCTGTTGTCCCATTTGGGCGGTAGACATCTGCTCATCAAGACCAACTCTGGGACAGTTGTGCAGCCTGGTAAGATGCAATTTTCATTGATAAGAAGACCGTCAAATGTATTACGATCATGATATTTTGTGGTGGTAATTGAAAGTTAATAACAATATGAATGTGCAGATTCATTCAAGGCGATAAATGATGAGGAATATCGATGTACCAAAGACTGAGGGGAAAGCTATACATGCATTTCACTCTGGAGTTTCCTGACTCTTTCAATATGGAGGAATGTCGATGTGAACATAATGAATAGATGATCCTTCTGTACGAAGCTCAAGCTCAATAGGCATATGAATAGGATGAAGATATGCATGATAGTGCCAAGAGGGGTTAATGTGCTCCAGAGTAAGAAGGTTAATGAATTGACGTCGGACTACTGTTTGGCGTTGTTTACTTAACTTCATTTGTAATGTTCAACTCATGTTTATCTCCATAAATGTTTGAGATCGTATGTTTGACTATTTAATGCATTTAATAGAACAAGATTTTTTATTGCCTATTTTTACAGTAATTTGCTATGTCAATTCAAAAGAGAACGACACGTTCTTGCATATTGTTTGAAATAATGTTCGTGCCCTACAGGCACGGGTTACACCCTCGTCCATCTCATATTTCAAGAATCCTTCCACATTCATCAAAGAAGAAGTATTTGTAAACTCAAAGAAATCAATCTGTAGATCTTTTTAAATCTTTTTTGTTTTTGTAAAAATCTGAAGAGAAGTTATGAATTTCCCTCTAAAAATGAAGTTTCAGTGAGATTGATGGTTTATTCACCTTGGGTCCCTCTCATCTTGATCAAGTTCTCTGATCTTGACAGAGTTTCATCTCTCTAGACGTGAGTGGGGTTTGGTCCGAATTGGCGGACCATGTCAAGAATCGGGTCCGAGTAGGTAGGCCAACTTGGGCCAAACAACATTTCTCAAAGAGATAATCTAGTTGGCTTTTAATTATTTTTTGGGTTATTTTCCAAATGGCCCCCAACTTTGTGACCAGCTTCCTGCATAGCCCCCCTTCTTCAGCAAAAATATCCATATGGGCCCTTTTTCAGTTACCGTTATAACACCGTTGACTAGTCGTCACCTTCCCTCCTCCATCTCATCACCTCTCTCTACCACCTCACCTTCTCGCCACCTCAGCGTCTTCCCCGGCAAAAGTTTCCGGCCAGCGACCTTCGAACCTAAAAAAAATAAAAAAAAATTTGCTCTCTCCTCTCTTTCTCTAAATTTTTTTTTTCTTTCCCCTCTCTCTCTCTCAATATCCAAGTCAACCTCTTCTTCCTCGTACTCACCCAAAACACATATTTGATGACCAAAAACAAAACCAAGTCAATTGAACTTGTAGGCTTAGTATTAGGGGATACCGCCCCAAGTCCACTCGGCCAACCGAGTGGGCTGCCTTGTGTACATAATGGAAACTTCTATGTTATATATTTTAGTATCTTTAGTATAGAAACAATATATTTAGAATAGGAAGCTCTATATTCATTGTATTCCTATATATACTACTTGTGTAAACTTCAATTGTTATCAATACAAAGAGAAAAACTGTTAACTGTAACCAAGTATCTCTTTGTACTTGATCTCTTCCATCTCTATTACTTTTCCATCCGATTTCTCTATCTCTCTCTCTCTCGGCTTCCAACCGAGTTCGGTTCTCTCTCTCTCAATCGATCTCTCTATCTCTCGGCCTCATCCGAGATCAACATCTTCAGAGGTTGATACCTCTTCACATGGTATAAGTGCTAGTTTTTTTTTATCATGTCTACCAACGATTCTGAAACCGTTGGTAATTCTCAACCAACTCCAGGTGGTCCATTCGATGTTCACCATTCGGATTCTCCTACCACTGTCCTTATCACACCACTTTTTACTGGTGATAACTATTTTTCATGGTCTCGAGGAATGATCAAGGCTCTTCGAGCAAAGGACATGTTAGGTTTTGTTGATGGAACAATCTCCAAACCTACCGATCCTATTGAATTACATATTTGGAGTCGTTGCAACGACTTAGTTTCAAGTTGGCTTGTCAACTCCGTTGATCCTTCTCTTCGTTCATCAATTCTTTATGATGACAATGCTTATGATGTCTGGAAAGATCTCCATTACCGTTTTTATGAAACCAATGCCCCGAAGGTTTTTCAACTCAAACGGGCTATTTCTTCTCTCAAACAAAGTGGTTCTGACGTCTCCACTTATTTCACTAATCTCAAATATCTTCAAGATGAATTGAATTCTCTCATGACTACTGAAACATGTATTTGAGGACATGCAAGATCTCTTCTTGATCGTACTAATCAAGATAGAGCTATGGAATTCCTTCAAGGCCTTGACGATCGGTTTTCGGCTATTCGAAGCCAAATCATATTAATGGACCCTTTTTCATCCATTCTTCGTATTCATTCTCTTGTTAAGCAAGAAGAAATTCAACAAAGTTTAATTAACACTATTAACAACAATGAAGCTGCTACTCTTGCCGTCGGCTCCAATGACAATGGACGCTCTTCTTTTGATCGATCGGACAAACAATGCCCAAAACGTCCTCGCCCGTTTTGTGATCATTGCAAAATCCATGGACATGCTATATCAACATGTTATCAACTCCATGGTTATCCACCTCAATCTGGTGATCGTCCTCGTATCCGAAACCGAACGGGTCCTCTAGTCGCCACCGTTCAAGACCCATCCGGCGACTCGGCTCCTAACGTGTCCTCTCTCACCGCCGATCAATTCAAATCTCTCATTGCACTTTTGGATCAACAAAAACAATCGGTTAATCCTTTCGACTCTCCTCGAATCAATCTCACGGGTACGTTCTCTTCTTCTTTTTCGCCTCCTTGGGTTATCGATTCCGGTGCCGCTAAACATATATGTTCGACACTTACTCGCTTTTCTACATATTCAAGCGCCCCTCCTAATCTTTTTTGTTAGATTACCGGATGGTTCTCGGGTCCATGTTCTCCATATAGGATCAGTTTTTTTCTCTAATGATTTATATTTACAAGATGTGTTACATATCCCATCTTTTCAAGTCAATCTTATCTCAATTTCTCAAATATCTAAATCTCTACAATGTACCGTCTTATTTGACTCTGACTTATGTGTCTTTCAGGACAAAAGAACGAGGAAGACGATTGGGCATGGTAGTCTTTACGACGATCTCTATTTCCTTCGCACGGAGCATCCAGTTTTTTCAATTACTAGTTTAGATCATAGTCCTAGTAGTATTTCATCTAATTTATGGCATTGGCGTCTTGGCCACCCATCTATGTCTCGTCTTTAATATTTTATTTCTCGCATTCCATGTATGAATTCTATTAATATTAATAATAAAGTACCGTGCGATGTTTGTCCTCGTTCTAAGCAAACCCGTTTACCGTTTCCGTCTCATAATTCTACTTCCGCTCATCCTTTTGATTTAATTCATGCCGATGTTTGGGGTCCTTTTCCGGTTCTCTCAACTACCGGATGTTGTTATTTTCTCACCCTCGTAGATGATTTCTCTCGTTGTACTTGGATATTCCTCATGTGTTCAAAATCCAACACATTCACAATTATAACAAATTTTTTTAATTACGTCTCCACCCAATTCAATACTAAAATCAAAGTATTTCGTTCAGACAACGGTACTGAATTCATGAATAATTCTCTACAATCTTGGTTCCTTTCTAAAGGAGTTATTCACCAAAGAATTTGTACCCATACACCTCAACAAAATAGGGTGGTGGAAAGAAAACATCGCCACATTCTTGAAGTGGCTCGTTCGATCCGTTTACAAGCTCATCTTCCTCTCTCTTTTTGGGGAGAGTGTGTCTTAACTACAGTTTATTTAATCAATAAACTACCTACTCCAATCCTTCGTGGCCTTTCCCCCCATGAAGTCTTTTTGGGCTCTCCACCCGATCTTTCACACTTGCGTGTGTTTGGGTGTCTTTGTTATGCCCGTATACCGTCAGTCAAAACAAAAATGGACCCCCGTGCCTCCGCCGGTATATTTCTTGGTTACCCTAATGGTCAAAAAGGATACCGTATATATGATCTTCATTCCCGCCAGATTTACACATCCCGAGATGTCGTATTTCATGAAACGCGATTCTAGATGGCTCGGCCAATAGCCTCCCTCTCCCCGTCAACCGATTCACTTCGTCACTTCATCTCCATTCCGGACGATGGTTCCTTCACGTTTCCGGCTATCCCGCCTTCGGCCTCCACGCTGATTCCTGATTCGAGTTCCCCGATCGGCCAACCGACAAAGGTGACTCCATCACCTGCTTCGTCGAATCCTACGGAGGTGCCTACAGCACCACCCGATTCACCTCCCTCGGCTCAAACCGATGCTTCATCGGCTTTACGGAAGCTCCTCTCGCGGTCGCCGAACCATCCCCCATCATCGTTGAACGACCTACCCGCCAACATCGTCCACCAAGTCACTTAAAGAACTATGTTTGTTCCGCTCCATCCGTCAACATCAAGTATCCAATCGAGAACTATTTTTCTATCAAGTCATTCTCAACGTCTCATCAAATTAATCTCTCTTCCGTCTTATCCACAGTTGAACCTACTTCTTTCACTCAAGCCATGAAATCTCCTCATTGGCGAGAGGCTATGTCCAAAGAAATCTTCTCTTTGGAAGCTAACAATACATGGTCCATCGTTCCCCTTCCCCCGGGAAAACACCCAATTGGTTGCAAATGGGTATATAAAATCAAATTCAAGTCCGATGGTTCTATCGAGCGTTTTAAAGCTCGCCTTGTCGCCAAAGGCTACACTCAAGTTGAAGGCTTAGACTATACCGATACATTTCCCTCGGTAGCTAAGCTAGCAATTGTTCGTGTCTTTCTTTCTATCGCGGCCATCAAAGGTTGGTCACTCCACCAACTTGATGTCAATAATGCCTTCCTTCAGGGTGATTTGAATGAAGAGGTCTATATGAAACTTCCTCCCGAATTCTCCACTCAGGGGGAGTCCAAAGTCTGTCGTCTCCAAAAATCACTTTATGGCCTTAAACAGGCATCTAAACAATGGTTTTCCAAATTTTCCTCAGTCCTCTTAGATAAAGGCTTCTCTCAATCCAAAAGTGATTATTCCCTATTCACATATTCTTCGAATTCCAGACAAATATTCATTCTCGTCTACGTCGTACGTCGACGACATCATCATTATAGGAAATAACAATGTTGCCATTTCCAAACTCAAGTCCTTCCTTGATCATACTTTCTCCCTCAAAGATTTGGGACGATTACAATACTTCCTCGGTATCGAGGTTTCACGTTCTTCCAAAGGCATATTTCTTGGTCAACGCAAATATGCCCCTGACATTATCAAAGATTCCAGACTCACCGCTTCTCGTCCCTCGGACTTTCCTATGGAACAAAAATTACGTCTAAGTCCCACTGACGGAGTTCCTTTAAAAGATCCTTCCATCTACCGTCGACTGATCGATCGACTCATCTACCTCACCGTTACACGGCCCGATATCACCTATGCGGTCAATAATTTGAGTTAATTCATGCAGACTCCAAGTCAAGTCCACTTAGATGCTGCTCATCGTGTGGTCCGTTATCTCAAAGGTTCTCTTAACAAAGGAATTTTTCTATCCGCTGACAGCTCTCTTCACATCACGGGCTACTGTGATTCTGATTGGGCTGGTTGCCCAACTACTCGTCGTTCTACTACCGGCTACTTTACAATACTTGGTCTAGTCCATTATCATAGAAATCCAAGAAGCAACATACGGTTGCCAAATCATCTGCCGAAGCAGAATATCGCGCTCTCGATGTCTTCACTTGTGAGCCCCAATGGCTCAAATATCTCTTACTCGATTTTGGTATCGACCATTCTAGCGCGATGACAGTTTACTGTGACAGTCGGGCAGCCATCCACATTGCAGACAATTCGTCTTCCATGAACGCACCAAACACATCGAAATAGACTGCCAAATTGTTCGTGAGAAGATCAAAGATAATGTCATTGCCACACGCTTCACATCTTCAGACAATCAGCTTGCCGACATTTTCACCAAACCTTTAGGAGCTGACTCGTTCAAGAATATTATTGACAAGTTGGGGATTACTTCGATTACTGCTCCAACTTGAGGGGGAGTATTAGGGGATACCGCCCCAAGTCCACTCGGCCAACCAAGTGGGCTGCCTTGTGTACATAATGGAAACTTCTATGTTATATATCTTTAGTATCTTTAGTATAGAAACAATATATTTAGAATAGGAAGCTCTATATTCATTGTATTCCTATATAAACTACTTGTGTAAACTTCAATTGTTATCAATACAAAGAGAATAACTGTTAACTGTAACCAAGTATCTCTTTGTACTTGATCTCTTCCTTCTCTATCACTCTTCCGTCCGATTTCTCTATCTCTCTCTCTCAAATCGATCTCTCTATCTCTCGGCCTCATCCGAGATCAACATCTTCAGAGGTTGATACCTCTTAAAACTTAGCTTTATAAAATCATTGACTACTATAGAACTCCAATTGGTTTATTTAGTATACACCTCTCTCTCTCTTTGCCTCGCATATATATATATATATATATATATATATATATGTTA
The DNA here is from genome assembly GCA_002897215.1 of Eschscholzia californica subsp. californica. NCBI lineage: Eukaryota > Viridiplantae > Streptophyta > Magnoliopsida > Ranunculales > Papaveraceae > Eschscholzia > Eschscholzia californica. The sequence goes on along the minus strand of BEHA01050257.1, from coordinate 36,168 downwards.
TGACAACCTTCTTGTGTACATACTAACGATGCCACATGCAATCAGGAGCAGGATATGTATAGATGGATTGTTTCTCCTTCCTCAACCTGATTTGCCCTTGCCTATTTCCATGCCTTGCCTGCTAAAACTCAGACCATTCCATACTATTATTCAAGAACAGCTGCCCTAACAATCCGATGCTTGGCCTAATAGTTTTCAAGTTCTCATACGTCCGTTGTCCCACCTGATATCATCGCCCAAAAACTTAATCAAGAACAATATCCAAATGTCCAAGTATATTTTGACTTGTCAGACATGTTTAGTGGTCACGGTTAATTATTAGCTGATCACAGAAGAGAGATCTGATTGCCACTCACTGATGACGATAGCGCGTAAGCTTCATTGCCAAGAAGGAAATATCCTGGATCTAAAATCTAAATGATGGCTCAATGAGAAAGGATGAACTACTCCACCTCGCTTGGGAGAAAAGCTCCATGAAACTGGGCTATAGGTGCAAGCTCAAGCTTTGTAAGAACTAAGGTTTTCAGGTGGGCTCGCAGAGCCGTGGCTGAGGGGGGGGCGAGCAGGGCGTCCGCCCTGGGCCCCCACCACAGCAGGGCCCATTTCTTCTTTATGTCTTTAACCCTATAGATCAACAACAACATGAACTTAGCATTGATAGTGTGGTAGCTCACTGGTAATAGTTATAGACTTCCAAGAAATTGACCTGGTTTCAAGTCCCATTGTCTTCATTTTTTGTTGGTTTCTTTCTTTTTTTTTTCTTCTTTTTTTTTTCTTCAATTGAGAGTTCAATTGCTAAAGGAGCTTTTCTTTTTGTTCAGTTGCACTTTCTTAAAATACATTTATTGTTTTAAATGTATTTCTTTCATTTTTTGAAGTGTCTTTAAAAAAAATTCCAACAATACATAAATACATATGTGATAATCATGATATAAAAGATACCATATTAAAAAAATTACTTAGACTCTAAACTACACGATGTACGGAAAAATTATATTTTTTAATCATTTTGTTCGTAAATTTTTTATTGTACAAAAAAACCAAAATCAAATTTCGCCCAGGGCCTTGAAATTGTCAGCCACGGCTCTGTGGGCTCGTTTGACATAAACAAAACCCTTTAGTCTGTACCGTTGGGCATGACATTAGGTGGCAAAAGTGGGGACAACAACGGTAATTGTTGACGTTTGAGTCGTTATAGAGGAGGTGTGATTTATGAGTGCAGAGAGTGAGGTTTTGGCAGTTATTAATGATACTCCAAATGAGACAAGTTATGATGACAAAATATTAGAATCCTCCGAAAAAATTTTGTAGGCAAATGAATTCGATATTTGATGAGAGATAAGGGTTTACCAAAGCATGGTGCATATTTCCAGGTGATGCAGAAAAGGAGATGTCACTCTTCATGCTCACATAGCAATCAACTGCAGCTAGTAAAGAAGCCTTGCCTCCAGTTTTAGCCCTTTCTGCTTTTGAAGCAAGGCTTCTCTTGTCCTCCATCAATGGAAATAACTTTCGCAAGCATTGTAGACTTAGAAGATGAACCAACCTAGGTTAAGTAATCTGAAAGATGTGTTGGGTGCTAAGGAAGATTATGAATTTATATAACTTGAGAAAGATTTTTGATTGCTAGATAACTTAATTTTTTTTTCTGATTTTTCTAACTTGTTTTTTGCTTAATCAACAACATTACAAAACACCTCTATTTGTAGTAGAGGATCTAGCTCATCTAGCAAAGCCTAGAGACTTCCACATTGGAACTTACAAATCATAGTCTAAGCTTATCTCTAGTCTAAACTTATCTTTAGTCAAACTTCTCTAGACCCATCTATCTTGAAGACCACCACAACTCATTTACTCCCCTTTAGAATTTTTTAACACACTTAGAAATTACAAATTACATTTTTTAACACCCCTTCTTAATTTGTAATTTGCATGTAGTTCTTGAACTTGAGAAATTTTTCCGTTGTAATAGTTTTTGTGAAGATGTCGGCCCGTTGCTCATTGGTGTTGACAAATTGAAGTTGAATTTCTTCTTGTTGTACCAAATTGCGAATGAAATGATGACGAAGTTCAATATGCTTTGTGCGGTTGTCAAAAACCGGATTTTTCGTCATTGCTATTGCGGACATATTATCGCAATAGATAGTTGTCGAACCTTGTTCCTTTTGAAATAAATCTTCTAGAATTCTCCTTATCCAAACGACTTGACATGATGCATCGGTAGCGGCAATATACTCAGCCTCCGCGGATGATAAAGCAATAGTCTTTTGCTTTTTTGATGCCCAAGCAATAACTTTAGAACCCAACTTAAAAACATATCCGGACGTACTTTTCCTATCGTCGAGAGAACCAGCCCAATCACTGTCAGTAAAACGGACTAATTTGTTTTCATCTTCTGTCACATATTTTATTCCATGGTTTTTTGTTCCTTGAATATAGCGTAAAATATGCTTGGCAGCGGCAAAGTGAATTTTACTCGGCTCACTCATGAAACTAGAGATAAGACTGACGGGATAAACAATATTTGTCCTTGTATTTGTTAGATAAATAAGAGACCCAACCAGACTTCGATAAATTTTAGGATCGACCTTAGGTGCTCCGTCATTTAATTGCAATTTTTCATTTACACCAATAGGTGTAGCAACATGCTTGCAATTTGACATTTGAAATCTTTTTAATAAGTCTTCAACATATTTCTCTTGGGAAATAAAGATTTCTCCTTTTGATTGACGAACTTGAATTCCGAGAAAGTATTTCATGAGACCCAAATCTGTCATCTCATATTCCTTCATCATGGATTTCTTGAATTCTTCAACCATCCTTAGATTTGTCCCTGTAAAAATTAGATCATCTACATATAAACAGACAATTAGAAAATTATTTCCTTCTTTCTTCACATATAAAGATGGTTCACTTTGGCTTTTGTGAAAATTATTTTGCTGAAAATATCCGTCAATTTTACTATTCCATGCTCGGGGGGCTTGTTTTAAGCCATACAAGGCTTTCTTTAGTCTGTATACTTTATTTTCTTCTCCTTTTATTTTGTATCCTTCCGGCTACTCAACATAAACTTCTTCTTCTAATTCTCCATTTAAAAATGCTGATTTAACATCAAGTTGAAAAACTTGTAATTTCATTTGAGCGGCTAATGCAAGAACAATTCTGATTGTCTCCATTCTTACAACCGGAGCAAATGTTTCATTAAAGTCAATATCGGGTTGTTGAGAATAACCCTTTGCAACTAGGCGAGCCTTATGTTTTTTAATTGATCCATCTTCATCAAATTTGGTCTTGTAGATCCATTTTAATTCAACAACATCTTTTTCTTTTGGAGGATCTACAAGTTCCCAAGTTTGATTTTTTTCTATAGTTATCAATTCTTCATTCATGGCATTTCTCCATACTTCTTCTTTTTCTGCTTCTTTGAAATTTTGTGGTTCATAAGTGAAGAAAGAAAACCCACATGATTCGTAGATATCATTTAGAGAACGTGTCTTTCTTGGAGGTGATTCGGAATCTAAAGAATCCTCATCAAAATTTGGAGAATTTTCAACTCCTCCATTTTCAGAAATTTGTGGCATCTCAGATAAATTTGATGAAGGAGAATTTGATCTTCTTGACAATCATTAATTTGGAAAAAATCAGATTTATTTTCAATTTGAGAAGAACTTTCTCCCCATTCCCAAGATTTCATCTCATCAAAAATAACATCTCGAGAAATTATCAATTTATTAGAGATGGGATCAAGAAGACGATAACCTTTGGATTCATTACTATAACCAATGAAGATGAATTTCTCACCCTTCTCATCAAATTTTTCTTTTCTCAAAGGAATGTGAGAATATGCCAGACAACAAAAAATTTTGAAAAAATCTACTTGAGGTTTTTTCCATGCCAAGCTTCATATGGAGTAATATTTTGAACTGCTTTTGTCGGAGACTGATTTAATAAGAATACCGATGTATTTACTGCCTCAGCCCATAGATAGGTGTCGGATATCGATGTATTTACTGCTCTGATACCAAATTTGTTTGGTGCTAAGGAAGATTATGGATTTATATAACTTGAGAAAGATTTTTGATTGCTAGATAACTTAATTTTTTTCTGATTTTTCTAACTTGTTTTTTGCTTAATCAACAACATTACAAAACACCTCTATTTATAGTAGAGGATTTAACCCATCTACCAAAGCCTAGAGACTTCCACATTGGAACTTACAAGTCATAGTCTAAGCTTATCTCTAGTCTAAACTTATCTCTAGTCAAACTTTTCTAGACCCATCTATCTTGAAGACCACCACAACTCATTTACCCCCCTCTGGATTTTTCTAACACACTTAGAAATTACAAATTACATTTTTAAACAAGATGAACCACATGGGTATCTTAAAATTTCAAAATGGAATAAAGCTATTATTATCTGCCCCTTTCGGCATTTTTTAGCCTAACATGTATCGGTTTTTGTTGGGTGATGTGGGGGACGTCTAATCAATGGGCCTAGCTCTGATACCATGTTATGTTTACAGGCATCCAACTCAAAAGCAATTAAGTAGAGAGGCCTATCATATTCTTCATCAAGAGATTTCCTTGTCTATATGGGATTATTCTCAGAATTATCGCAAGGGTACAAGATAAACCTTGTGGGAAGCAAGATATAGGCAAGTGCAGTTGTCGAAGCCCAAAGCCGCAAGCAGCAATCCAATTTCTTCGGGGGTTAACGGGCACTGCCCCTGATTTCTCAAGTCTTCCTCAGTAAACTGTGAGTTCAATACTCTTCCTTGCCAAGTTACTTGCCAATACTTTTCCAACGACAATATTTCAGCTTTACCCCCACAGAAGTCACATGTTGAATGGGCAGCCATATTCTGTACACCAACCACGAATTAAACAAGAGAATCACAAATCCAAGCTTGACACAGATTATTCAAGTGGCCCACAAGAAATGCCTTTTCAGAACAAAACTAACTTAGGTAGAGTTTATTTTCTTGATACATCGGAATCTGATTATTATCTACGTGTATTTTACACAGGGCCGGCCCTGAGGGGCAAGCGAGCAAAGCCTCGCTTCGGGCCCCCAGGGCCAAAGGGCCTCACGAAAGGTAAGAAATTAAGAATCAAAGGGACCCCGATTTTTTATATCTTTATACAAACAATGATCAAACTTGACAAGAAATTAACATCAGCTCAATTGGTAAAAAGCATTTTAAGCAGTCTAAACAACCCATGTTCGATCACAAGCATAAGCAATTTTTTTCTTATTAATTTTTCTTTTCCACTTTAGTTGATTTCTACCACGACTACAACTACTAAACCTCCACATTGTTCCTCCACTACTACAATTACTAAACCTCCACTACCACCGCCACAATCACTAAACCTCTACCATTGTAGCTCCATTACCAACACCATCACAACCACGACTACTACCATTACTAAACCTCAACACCACAACTACCACCATTATAAAACCTCCAGGGCCACAATCACAATTAAATCACAATCAACACTATCCCCTTAAACACAAAAAAAGAAGGTTGAAACTTATTGATTTTTTTTTTCGGAGAATCACTATCTAATATATATTTTTTCGGTTAAAAAAAATACTAAACAATATACTGATTGACCGAATTCTGTATTCGCTGAACCACTTAATTGTGAGGTCGTTCTTAGACCGACAAGGGCTCTCCACGAACCCATGCCGATTTAGTAAGGGTCCGTGGGTATATAGACCAAAATAATTTTCAAAAAAGGTTTATGATCCAATCTTCCCAAAACATGGATATTTAGTCCTTTTACATTATGGACATAATAACCCATTCTTTATGAGAGAACTACCGTTCATGTCCCTCCTACAAAAATCACGGGATTTTTAATTTTCCAGGGTGAATTTGGAATGTTTCTAATGTGGGCGTGATTTAGGGGATTTAAAGCAATTAACGTATAAATCCGAAATTTATTTATCTCTATCTTCTAACCGTTTTGGAAAGCAAATCTATTTCCAAATCAATTCACAACAAATCGTAACCAAATCAATTTTCTCTCTCTTTACAGATTTGGAAACCAAATTAATTTTTTCTCTCTTACTATGTAAATTTTTTTCGATTCAAATCAATTTTCTCTCACTTAACTTTCAGATTTGGAAATAGTATATTTTCTAGGATCAATTTAGCGTGATTTGGGGGTTAATATACAAAACATATATATCACTTAACTTTCAGTTTTGGAAATAGTATATTTTTCTGGGAACATTAAAGCAACATATGTTTTCGTTTTTACTCATACATAAATACACATAGAATACAAATTATGAAACAAATACGTAAATTATGTAGACGAGAAACCGTCATTTGTCAAGTATACAACATAATTTATCAAATGTATGTGGGTCTTGTTCAATAAATTACACATAATTTCTTTTACATTCATCCTTTACATTCTGTTACAAAAAAAAAAGTACAAAAGCTTCTTTGGTTCAAAAATGGTGCCCATCCATGTACTCTCCATTAGTTTCGTTGACTCACTTTGATTTGATGATTCTCTTTGAAATTTCATCTGGTATATCAAATCTACACACATAAATACACATACATTAAAGAAAAAAAAAACCATATATTGT
>BEHA01050257.1:0-15118 GCA_002897215.1 Eschscholzia californica subsp. californica | reverse complement strand
GGAAAGGTTCAAAGTCGAAAGACTACCTTCTTCCGATGCAGCGAAGTTCCGCTTATGAGCTCTTTTAGTGTCAGTATGTCAGTATAGTATGTTTGTATATAGTAAACCTCGAATTTTCATTCATGTGGGGGATTGTTGGAATCGGAGCCAATTTTGGCTCGACCTGACTCGTCAAACTCAAAAACGGAACGTGCCATCGCGTTCGTCTCGTCGAGCTCTTCAAGTTAGAGCCAAGAATCACTCGAATCCGATTCCGGATGAATGAGAAATTCAAGTTTAAAGTTTGGACGAAGATCGGTCAAATTAGGGACTAAAGCGCCAAACTGGACGAGTCAGATTGGGGGGCTTTTGAGCGAAAGGGACGCGTTCAGATCTGGACGGTGGGCGTTCCCTCCGCGGAATTGCTTCAGATCAAACGGTTGTGCGCAAATGCTTCCGGGACAGTGTCGGGACGCAGCCACACGCGTTGGATCAGCGATATCCAACGGTAGGCGTTAACCCCGTGTCGGGTACAGGGTGGGCTACGCCAAATTTGCAATCTAACGGTCAGATTTCACATCTGTGGGCACATTTCGGTATTGATCGGATGGAGGGCGTTCTCCCCGAGTTTTCTAGCGCGATCCGACAGTCCATATTACAACCGACTCAAGATTTCAGTTATCTTTCAGTTTAGTCCACAAAATGAAGTGATATGTCCCTTCAACCCAACAGACACTATGCACCCATTCAACTCCTATATAAACAACCCAAAACTATTCCAATTCTCATCAATTTATTCTCTTCTCTTCTTCTCTTCCCTTCTAACAATTAGAAGTTCTGGTTTGCCTAGAATATCTAATTAGGAAGTATTTCTAGAAGTTCTGGCTAGACTAGAATATCTAGAAAAGGAAGAAAGAAGTTTTGAGTGAAGTGATAATCATAGGTCGTCTAGAACATCAATTCAATTCACTTTCTTCTTCTCTTCCCTTCTAACAATTAGAAGTTTTGGTTTGCCTAGAATATCTAATTAGGAAGTATTTCTAGAAGTTCTGGTTAGACTAGAATATGTAGAAAAAGGAAAGAAGAAGTTTCAAGTGATATTTGAATTTCCGAAGCATATAAAAGATCATCCGCATTAGTCCAAGAGCTCATAATACTTACAAAGGTTCGTCCGCTTTCAGAATAAAGAAGTACCATCTTATCTGAAAGGAAAGTCGTTGTATCCCGAAGGCATACACCCTAACGTTTGGTACTGTTACGGGGGTGTAAAATGTCTTAAGGAAAGAGAATTTATTCTTGCCTCGACTACACTAACACCTATCTCGGTTAGTCCGAAAGAAGGTGATGGAGATTGTTGCGGAAGCGTAAAAGTAGTAGAACTCATTAACAAAACTAAAGAAGAAACGATAAATAACTAAAGATAAACTGAAATAACTGTAAACAAAGAAGATGCAATCAAGGATTTGTGTATTTGATAATTCAATTCAATACCTAACAAAACAGACCAGACTTCTCTTTTATAAAGATTATACTTTCTAGATAGACTCAAATAAGGACATAAGATAACTATTAAAGATACTTTCCTTGATTGCTAGGACTCTAAACATGGAAACCCTAAATACTTAAATCTAGAAACTACGCTAATGTAATAACCTAGCCGTTAGGGCCACTAATGACCTGGCCGAGAGGCCCAATAAAAGATGGTCGCCATCATACTCCCCCACAGAGGAAAAACTTGCCCCCAAGTTGGTGTCGTCATAAAGCGGATCGTCCAGGTAATACGAATATGCATCAGCAATGTGGAAGGTAACTTTGTCGACGATTTTTAAGGCAATTCTTAGTTCCCACTTTGCGCGAGGTTTACCGGAAATTTGAAGAAGACAAACAAGGACCATAGCATCAAATATAATCGGAATCGTATGATGCCAAGATACTCGCAAAAGCAGTAGTAGTGCATAAAAGTCCAAAAAATTGTGACAACGCCCGTCATCTTTTAGTTTGATGAAAGAAATCGCATCGTTCTCGATGGAACAATTAGTCGTGAAATCCTTGAACCACATTATTATTTGCACAAGCTTCCCACGTTCATCTTCGTGTAATCGTAGGATCATAGTAGCCAATGTTTCGACTTTCGGGTCAAAAACAGGTATTGACGGGACAAAGGCGACGGAGTTGATAACTAAAGCAGAATCATTCACTATGAGTTGAAATTGTATGATTTTTTTATTGTTGGTATAAACACATCTTCCCCATATTACTACTGTTTCTACCAAAGTGAAGTTATTGTCCAATTTGATAATATGTGAACTCTCCTTTGCTACTTCTGTTCCCTTAGTCCACATTGAGAGACCAATATCGCCTTCTGTAAGAGCTGGTGTGTCGTTCGTGCCATCTCCAGTGGTTGCAACTACATGACCCTTCCTTTTCAAACACTGTACCATCAGGAGCTTGTCTAAAGGGGATGATGATCTTGCCATCACATATATGTGATCCACCTTCTCCATTCTCTCCTTTTCTGTGTAGTTTCTAAACTCCTCTCCTTTTACAACTGCTCCAGCGCTTAATTCTTCATCACCACCAAGTATCCCGCATTCAATTGCTATAGCTCTAGCGGTAAAAACGTTATCTCCTGTGATCATTTTAATACTTACTCCTGCAACTTTGCACGCTTGAACTGCTGTTGTAACCCCTGGTCGACAAGGATCCTTTATACCAACTAGTCCCAATAAGGTTAAGGTATCTTCTCGTAGTGGTTGTTGAATCTTTCCCTGCTTATTGTATTCCAACTCTTTTTCTGGTATTACTTTAGGAGCGAAAGCAATACATTGGAGGCTTTGAGCTGCCATATTCCAAATTATGTTCTCAAACTTTAACCGTTCTTCTCTACTCATGACATTCACGATCCCGTTGCTATCGTAGTAATTTGACCAAGAAGTTAATATTATCTCTGCAGCTCCTTTCCAATGAACGTCTGTCGTACTATCATTCTTCTTATTCCTTACCAGGACACCACTTTGCTTTTTCTCCGAGTTAAAAGCTTCCATATGTAGAACAGAGCAATCACGCCTTAGTTCTTCGATGTTCATTCCTAACGCCATTACAGCCCAAGATAGAATTGCCTTCTCAGTTGGACTACCTGAAAATTCAGGTGCTCTAAAAGTGGATTGATAAACACTACATATTGTATGCAGACCAACTCCATGGTGCAGCAACTGACGAACACCCGACACATATTTCGAGACCATGTTCTCTTCGACATCCTCATGACCAAGCGAGAACTTGGTTACTTTCCTTTGGTTCAAGGTAAGAGTCCCGGTTTTGTTAGTACAGATGACAGTGGCAAAACCCTTCACAAGCTAAAAGTTTCCTGACCATAGCCTGCTTTTGTATAAATTGGCTTTCTGGATTTGGGTGTTTGACTTTATTTTCAAAAGAGTGATCATGAGGAAAAATATGATTAACATTGTGAAATCCTCCGGGTTCCCAAACATGTGAAGTTATCGAATACTTCCGTTGATGTTGAAGTGTTGAATATTCCCAAGCAAGAACGAAGTCATCAATATTCGACTCATGAACTAACTCAAAAGAATCATTATATGCAATCGTAGTGGAGATATCTTTTGTGGCAAGTAAAAAACCATGTGTTGCAGTTAGGGCAGCAGTTTTACCAACATTATGAGGGGTCGAAACCGTAGTTAGAGCAATTGAATCAGTGGAAGTGGAAACACGTGTAACTTGAGTACCGGTTTCACTATTGGTATACAAAGCAATAAACGATGGAGAACCTGATTCAGAACCATAATCATCTTTAGAAGAAGGATCAGAAGTTTTAGGTGGAGCAGTTACCTCATGTTTCTCTATAGTCGATGTCGGGTTATCTTGAAGCGGAATAAGGATAACAAGTTTCTTATGCCAAACAAATTCATAAGTATTATTATGGCTTCTATATACGACATCAACATCGAGAACCCATGGCCGTCCTAGGATGAGATGACAGTTCTCCATGTCAACAACGTCACAACAGAGAGAGTCGTGGTAGTGAGAACCAATTGAGAACGTGAATATGCATTGTTGGCGAACCGATAATTCTCTTTTGTCAGAAAACCAACCGAGTTTATACGGGCAAGGGTGGTCGTAAGTAGGAAGACCGAGTGCTTTGACGAGGCGAAGTGATATCATATTTCCGTCGCTACCGTTGTCAATAATAAAGTCACACACCTTATTGTTGATGGTGAGTCTCGATTTGAAAACGTTATGTCTTTGTGCAGGATTCGAAGGTTTTGGAAGAAGAGATGAAGAATGATGGAGGGGTGAAGTCGTGGTGAAGGGTGGAGAAAAAAAATCATTTTTTGTAACAGGATTTTGCGGGCTCATGATACCAGCTGATGTAGATTGTTGCGGAAGCGTAAAAGTAGTAGAACTCATTAACAAAACTAAAGAAGAAACGATAAATAACTAAAGATAAACTGAAATAACTGTAAACAAAGAAGATGCAATCAAGGATTTGTGTATTTGATAATTCAATTCAATACCTAACAAAACAGACCAGACTTCTCTTTTATAAAGATTATACTTTCTAGATAGACTCAAATAAGGACATAAGATAACTATTAAATATACTTTCCTTGATTGCTAGGACTCTAAACATGGAAACCCTAAATACTTAAATCTGGAAACTACGCTAATGTAATAACCTAGCCGTTAGGGCCACTAATGACCTGGCCGAGAGGCCCAATAAAAGATGGTCGCCATCAGGAGTTGTATGGCATTGTTGAGCGGGAAATGATGTTATGGTTTCCTAGGTGTTGATGGAGGTGTTCTGCTTGAAGTAAGTGGTGATGTTTCGAAAGGGTGAATGGTCTGAGTTTGTGAATGGGGTTGTCTTAGTAGATCACAGGGTTGGACTTGGTGATAGGTTGTGGAAAGAGAATGTTGTGGGAATGGAAAGAATTTGGGTAGTGGCCATGGTCGAGTGGTTGGGTTAGGGCTAGTCGGGGGGTGGGTGGGAAGGTGAGGGGTAAAAATGAGTAATGGTACAAGTGTGGGTTGTCGGCGAGGAGGGGATTGATGAATGGTGTGGGCTGGGTATAAGTGGCCTTGTTTTCAGAAGTTAATAAATGAGTTTGAACAACATGGTAATGCTTGAACATGTGTCTATAGTACAAGATATGATAATATAGTAATGCTAGACTATATAAGTTTCGAAGGTTAAATATCATGTGGATTTTGAGATTAAGTTGTTACTATTTACTATGCAGCATTGCAGCTGCATATTTTATCAGGTTATCTTTGTCAACTCTTCCCTTAAACGAAAGTAATCTAAAGACTTTAAGTGTATTTTAGAGCATCCATTAGCTGCTTTAGTTCAACTTTTTCTTTACAACTAAAAACCACATATTCCAAGTTTATGCTATAAAGTGCAACGAACAAACTTATGTCATGTGGTTCTGAATTAACCAATTTGATGAGTTCTGTATGCCCTATAACATTATCGTAGACTGTTCACTGTTGTGCCTAAGAAGCAGCAGTAGTAGAAGGAAAATAAGTTTGTGGAATATCTTTTACAGAAATGTCAAAAATTAAAAAAAGAACTTTGCACTGTGTGGTAATGCTAGAACATGTCTCTTTATTACAAGTTACTATAATATGACAATGCTAGAAGACATTAGTTTCCAAATATTTAATCTCTTGTGTATTTTGAGATCAAGTAGTTACTACACTATAACTGCATATTTTATCATGTTATTCTCATTAACTCTTTTCTTATATGAAGACTTGAAGTATAGATATGTGGCATGGATCCTTTTATTATTTGACTTGGACTCATGTCAAATACTTGCAGTTAGAAATGGATATATTATGCTTAGTTCGTATCGTCGTATGTAATTTTGGATGCAGTTCCACAAAATTAGGCCAGGACGATAAAATACTAGTCTAGGTCCGTTTATATGTAAATTGTTTTACAACTTGGTAATGGTAAATGGTTGAACCAGAATTACAAAAATTGTGAGTATAAAAAATAAATAAAACAAGTAAATGTTAATGTGCACAAGGGTGTTCTGTATCAGATTTCTTAGGTTGTCCTATCCAAAACTTCGTAATGATATCGTATACTACGAGGTGTGGGATACTAATACCCATACTAGTTCCATGTCCTGAAGGTATCACTAAACATCTTTGATGTTATTTTATGTTGTATTTTGCATTTGAGGAAAGCTTTCCTTTTCAAGTTTCATCTGTGAAATTAAGCATTCTGATATCTATTTCCCTCACATTTTCATCTGGTTGCAGGTTTTTCATTACGAGCTCAGTTCTTGACCTTACAATAGTTGCATTAGATGCAATGGACGGGGATTCAGCTGCCCATAGCCAGCAGCCTCATTACTTAAAGACTTGCTCAAATCCATCTCTTGATCTTGGAAGTATAGTTTATCTTCTAGGTCACACAGAAAATAATGAATTGACAGTGGGTGAAGGCAAAGTGGTCATAGCAACTGATAATCTGATAAAACTATCAACAGATGGGATAACATGGAGCCCAGGATCTGCAGGTTTTGATGTTCAAGGTAATCTTGCTTTTATGGTATGTGATCCCATGAATCTAGCTACTTCAACTACAAAATCTTCAACCACTTCGACAACATCAACATCGTCACCTTCATTGAAAAAAGATCAGTCCATGCAGTTCGCAATCCCAGTTCCCATAATCTGTGATTGGTTATACCAGCACTGGGAGGGCAGCTTGGATGAACTTAGCAAACCCAAATTGCCGTTTATCCGATTAATGTCTTCAGGACAAAAGAGCGAACATTCTTGTTCTTCTTTCACCCTTCGCCAGGTTTTCAAACCAACAGATGGTGAGAACGGTGGAAGCCCGTCGTCATCAAATATCATCTCTGTACCCAGAAACCAGCCCAGACTAGGCTATCCGGCATCAGCAAATGTATGCCAAGAGGAGAACTCTGTAGTAACCCATGAACAGGAAACACCGACTCCAGAAATTTATGAATCACCAAGATTGGCTCCAATTATGGTCCAGAGAAAAGAACATAACCAGATCCAGCTTTTGGATATCAATTTCCCTCCTAGAATGGTAAAAGCTACAGTTCTTCCACAACCTATGGAATGTCCGACTCCAACTTCAGATGAGAATGTTATCGAGGCATTGAAAAGCCCGGCAAGAGAAGAAGATATAATAAGTAATCAAGGGAAAATTAAGGATATCATCTCAACTGGGTCTGTTAATGGTGATCACAGTGAAGTTCAGTCTAGTTCATATCCCTTAGAGACTTCACAATATGAGATGGAAGGTTTCTTAGGTGATTATAGCAGCGAAGGAGAGACAACAATGTACTCAGCTGAGACGATGGAGAGCAGAAACTACACTACTCCTAGAGAGGATAAGTTTCAGCAAGTGGGAAGAAGCCAAAGTTGTGTTAATTATAATAGAAGTAGTCCAATTCAAAGAAATCAGATAGCTCGAAAGACAACTTCAGACAAGCAACAGCGAAGTTTTAACACAGGAAGGAAAACTTATTCACATGGGGCAGCAGCATCTAGGAGAAGCCACGATTTTTGTAGTCCTACTGTTTCGTCGATCATTAAAAGAAGGAACAGCTTGGATCAAATGACTAAACCCCGGGAAAGTAGAGCTCAGCTTTCCCCAAGATGGAACTTTTAATCGATCCGTTTGAAGGGTTGTTCATTTGTAGTGTAACCAACCAATGTTTTTCTTTTTGGTGATTTTATGTGCAGAGTAAGCTGAAGCTGAGTAAACAAATTCAGCAAGACTTCTAGTAAAGCTTCCTGATTACGGAAAGAGGTATTTATCTTCGATGCAGTTTGTCGCAATTTTCTAAGTTATTGTGTTCTAATTTATACATATTTGTAGATTGTAACTCTCTTGTTACAGTCAATTTAATGGTTGTGGGTTCATATGCAAATTAAACCACTTTTCTATTGATTTTACAATTGGATGGCTATGAACTTTCTCCACTTAGATCTCTCTGTTGTCCACAGACGGAAAGTGCCTGCGTTTTTCTTTATTTACTATTTTACGAAAATTAGGGGTGCGAAAATTATGTGGCTGGGGTTAGAAGTTTGGGTAGCTGGCCTTTAACCCGTGGCTTTGTACTAAAACTCATAAAGCCCATAGCGCTTGGGTCAAATTGAGTTTTACCATGGGCACATATCATCCTCCTTGACTGGGTCCAAAGACCTGGACCCCCACAAACACAAAATGGATAGTCTCTGGGTTTTCCACAAAAAAAGGGTTTTTTTAGGCCTTCACCCCAAATATGAGGTTAATTAGGGGTTGACCCCGAGTTTTAATTTAATTAGGTTTCCACCTTTACTTAGATGGGTTCCTTTAACTGTCTGTTTAGTTGTTCCTTGTTTGTTCCTTGCCAAATAATATTTGACAAAATTACTCCTTTAAGATTCTTTTGGCTTTGGCCCCTAAAATAATATGTAATTAGAGGTTGACCCTTGTTGTTGAATTTGTTACAAATTCCACTTATTAAATACGGAAGTGCTATAATCACAAAGGACTTGACAAAAGAAGTTACCCGGCTGATGTGGCGGTTGTGATATTCATCTCTCAACGACCTGATTTAGTCAAAATTTCAAATCACAACCGCCACATCAGCTGAACAACTTCTTTTGTCAAAATCTTTTGTGATTTTAGCATTTCTTTTAGTTTTTTAAGGTGACAACAAATTATTAGTTCTGATATTGCTATTATTTTAGGGGCCAAAGCCATGATATTACTATTATTTTTGGCCCCTAAAATAATATGTAATTAGAGGTTGACCTTTGTTGTTGAATTTGTTACAAATCATAACACGAGCACTTCACATAAGAGATTTCACTTGAGCACCGAAGTTTCAAGTTGGAAATCGATTCATGTTAGAGTAATAAGTGTAAACTAAATTTGATCAATGTTACTTTTCTAGATTTTTCTTATCGTTTATCGCCATGATATTCATAAAATTACCGACCAATCATAAACACCATTTTGTTCCTTTTGTCCACATGGCAAACATCTTTGTAACTTAAAAATTCAAAAAATCCACAAAACAAGCCATCCAATTTCCAAACGGTAAATAAATAAATAAAAACAATCCAAACAAATAAACACCTATTCTAGTTTTTTTTTTTGTTGACGAGAAACTTCAAAGAAAGCAAACCTGAAAGAAGAGGAATAATCATAGGAGAAGAGCCGGGTAATTGTATGTATTGTACAAACTTGTGGACCACACATAATACTTCTTATCTCAGAAGCATGTTACCAATTAGAAGTTGACGCGCCTCCTGTTCATATGTGAAGTGCTCGTGTTGCACTATGCTCGTGTCGCACGGATTCCCTTTTTGGGAGGTATCCCTTGTCTATTGAGAGGTTTAAGTCGATTCAAACACGAGGCCCAAATCAAGCCGACTAGTGAATTTCGAAAATTAGTTGTAACCCATCATGTGGGAAGTTATGTTGTGAAAACCTTCCTCAAAGCTCTGATAGGTTGAGTAGGTGTTATTTGACATGAAAGTCGTGCTTTGGTTTAAGACTGTTGTTTCCTCTCGTCTATTCGGATTTTTGTTTAGTTATGATTTGGTCTATCGAGATTTTAGACATTTGGAAATCTACTTATTGGATTCCGGCCTACCATTTTTCAAGTGATAGAGACTAGGGATTGTCACCAGTTTGATCTCAGTTCGTCAGCTCGGAGTTTCTTTCATAGTATTTCCTTTTAGTTTCGTTTACCAATTGATGTAAACAGATATTTCAGAGATTATGATTAATTCATTATTCGTTAGTTTGATTTATGATTTCTTATGAGCTCCATGATGTATTGGTTTGCCATTTAGTTGACTTTCATTATTATGTTATATATCTGTGGCGAAATACCCTATATCTTGGTTTTTAGGACTATCGACGTGGAAACTGGAACTTGGGCTGCTAATGACACGGAGGGGGTAAGTTTTGAATAACAAATTCAAAGTTAACGGTCTTGTGACAGAAACGGCAAAAAGAGAGCCATCTGGATATTTTCGATAAACTAAAAAATTAGGCGGGAAGCTGGTCATAAACTAGGAGGCCATTTGGAATATAACCCAAACGAGTATTGGAAGGAATGCTGTAGGAGGCATCAGAGGAGGTGATGGAGGAGGCGTCGGAGGAGGTGGTGAAAGAGCCATCGGAGAAGGTGGTGGAGGAGGCACCATCGGAGCAAGGGGCGGAGGAGGCGACATTGGCAGAGGTACAAATAACAACAACCAAACACACCGATACCTTCTGGAGGAAGATCAAAGCCTACAACTACTACATGCACCTCCGAGTCATGGTCGAGTCTTTCAGTTAGTTCCTTAATCTTCCTTTAGTTTCAACTCTACTCCTTTTGTTTCTATCTAAACAATTCTAATTTTCATAAAGGTATAAGGTGCCATTCTAGTTATGACTTTGTTTTTGGAGCAATTCTTCTCGTTTACGAGGAATCTACTATGTTAAGGTTTTAAGCATCTGCAATCGATTAAAGATGATAAATTAGTTTTTTAGCATTTTAAATTTTCCATACAAAATTATGTAAAATATATTGTTATAGCATTTGAGGGCATCTTAATTTGCATTTTGTTGATGGCAAAAACTTTGTGAATGAACCAACAATAACTAGATGCTTATTTTGATCATGGATTAAGACCAAATTAAAGAAAGTTAGGTAGCTATCTACTCCACGAAAATGTTATACTCCATATTTTGATAGATAGAGATTACAAGTGTTTATACGTAGTTGCAATGAGTCCTAAGTATTCGGAGAAGAGTTTGGTTGACATTCACAAATTTTACGTCTATGTACATTTTTATTGTCAATGAAGAATATAAATACTTTTTCTTTTTTGATGAACCATATAAAGACTTTCATTGATTCTAAGTTTCAGTGACATTTCAATTGACATTGTATAAATTTTCATCGACTCTCATTGACATTGTATGAACTTTCATGGATTTCATGTTAATGAAAGTGTAACATATTGTTTGTATTATTATTATTATATAATAATATTATTATATATTATTATAATAATATATAATAATATATTATTATATAATAATATATAATAATATATTATTATATAATAATAATACATACTATTATTAAGGTAGTGCTGTAATTTGGGTCGACTGACGCATAAAAAAGACGAGTTAGCCCGCGCAACATATATTTGAAATACCAAGATACTTTTGAAATATCAATAACAATCTATATAATAAAACAGAACGGAAAAATGCTGACTGGGACAAACATCCCTTTTTAATAAATGATATTGTTTAGAAGTCATTCCTAAAATTTTGAAATATAATCCTTCTCAGAAATAAAATAACGTACTTAAAAAAAATAACTGTGTCCTTTTTAGAAATAAAATAACTAATTTAAGAAAAAGGGAAACAAAACAAATTGCAAAGTTTAAAAAAAAGAAATTGAAATCTTTCTTTCTAAATAAAACCGTGTCCTTCTTAGAAATAAAATAACTAATTTAAGAGAAAAGGAAACAAAAGAAATTGCGAGGGTTGTAAAAAGGAAATTGAAATCTTTCTCTCTAAGTAAAACAACTAACTTAAAAAAAAAAAGAAAATTTCGTTAAATTTGATTTATACAACTGTTCGTAGGGCATGGGATATACTCTGGTATATTATTAAATTACCATTATTGGTATTAATTGCCAATTATCATTGTCCTAATTGAATAGAGATAAATGTCTAGTGTCTTTTTGGCAAACACATTTGGCTTCATTTTTTAGGTAGCAAACATACGGACACCCAAATATATTATGTGGACAACTATTTTCCGGGCCCAATACAAGTCAATTGTGTTAGACTTAATTTAGGCCGCGGCTTTGGGGAATAAAGAAAATTCTCCGGGGAATAAATTCTCCAGGGAATTCAGATTTTTCTTAAAATTCTCCGGGAAATAAATTTTTATGGGGAATGCAAATTACATTTTTTTGAAAGTTCTCCTCCATGTCATCTGTTCTCTCTGCCACTTCATCTTCTCGCCACCTCATCATCTTCTCCGGTGAAAGTTGCCGGCCGGAAAATTTTCCGGCCGGCAACCTTCAAATTTTTTTTTTCTCTCTTCCTCTCTCTCTCTTTTTAACACTCCGACGAAGGGAGACTTTCGCCGGAGATCTGGTCTGTCCATGGATAGACCTTCAAGGTCTGTCCACGAACAGATCTGGTCTGTTCATGGACAGACCGGACCTCCGGCGAAGGTCTCCCATCGCCGGAGTGTTAGAGAGAGAGAGAGGAAGAGAGAATTTTTTATTTTTTATGTTTGGAGGTCGCCGGCCGGAAAACTGGTCGGCCGGCGACCTTCGCCGGAGAAGATGATGAGGTGGCGAGAAGATGAGGTGGTAGAGAGGTGATGAGTTATAGCATCTTCTAAAATTAAAAGCCCCTTAGCAATAAAAAATAAACATAAAAGTCAATCTTATTTGACTAGTTTTAAGAAAAGTCTTTATTCCCCGGAGAATTTTCTTTATTCCCCAAAGCCGTGACCTTAATTTAATAGGGGGGAAACTATCTCTCTTTTTATCTATCTCTTTTTAACCACAAATTCTTTACCTTCACATCAGCTTGAAGACCCAATGAAGTTTCAGAATCGTCAATGACTTGGTTTTTCAATAACGAATCATCAACTCCATTTTCCAAAAGATTTGAGTGTTGTTATGCAACATAAAGTTACAAACACTGAAGATTAATAAAAACCCTAAAATTGAAAATCCAAATTTTGAGACCTAAAAGGTCGAATTACACAAATTGATACAAAGGACATAGGGTAATTTAGGTCAAAGCTTCAACTAAGATAGGGTTACCACTTTCTCTCTCTTCATCATCTTCATTCCCGTGAATCTTCAAACCTTGCAGACCATCGACACAAGATTTTTCATCTCCATTGCAAGAACTTTCATGAACATTTGAATCAACTACTTTATCAGATCCCTCCTTAATACAACTTCCATCATCCAAGAATTGGGCGTAATAGATTATCATCTTCTAGATCTTACAACTTCCATATTCAAGAATTGTGACTAATAGATTATCATCTTCTGGGGGTGGTGGTCGAATTGTGGCTAATTGATTATCATCTTTTTTCACAGTTACATCATTCAAGAATTTGAATTGGAGAAACCCTAATTCTTGTAGATTTATTGAGTACTTTCCATTATGATTAGGGTAAATCATTCTCAATTTGCTCAAATCATGGTGGGTTTTTTCTTGGATTCATTGAGGTTAAGAAAAAAAAAAAAGATGATGAGAGAGAGAGTTGTCCCCGTAGTAAGTCAAAATCAAATAAGTCCGACCCAAAAATAGTTGTCCACATAATATTTTTGGTTGTCCATATATTGTCCACCATTTTTTATTGAAAATGCTTCACATAAACGTCATCGCAAGTCGTGGGCCGACTAACACTTGTAAGATCAGTCTAGCCCTACATGAGTTTAATACATATTATCGTGATATTTATTATTGTTATTAGTATTTCTTTTATCATATCGTTATTGGTTTTATCATTATCATTATTTTTTTGCTGTTAAGCTAGAATGCACGAAAATTGAAAATGTCCATGAAAGTCAATCATTTTTTGGTTGACAAATTTGACTCTATTTTTGCACTAGTATCCACCAAAATTTCAATGAAAATTCAAATCTACCAAAGTTTATGGATTTGAGAATGCCGCTAACATTCACAAACTTTAAAATGTCTGTGATTGAGTGTCTTGGACATTCACGAACTTCAAAATGTCTGTGATTGAATGCCACAAAGATTCACAGACTTTGAAATGTCAGCGATTGAATGCCGCAGATATTCACAGATTTTGGAATGTCTATTAAAGTCCAGATTGACTACCCCTCTTATTTTCTCTTATATGCCTTCAACAATGTATGTCTATGGTGAAACTGGTTGTACTCCTAGCATTTAACTTTGGCTAATCGGTTACACTAATACATGTCGAAATAGAAAAGATTTATAAAGGCACACAAATGTCTGGTAGCAAACCCTTACGAATTGGATTTACCGATAGATGTTTGGACTTGCAAGAAACAAGTCGAAAATTACCAAAAAATAATTTCTTAACAATTTAGAAGTGACACATAGTACTAAAATTTATAGATCCTAACTTAATTGAATGCCGAAAGGGAGCGGCTAAAAGCACCCGTCGAAATTGCTGTTAGCCTTAGGTGGAGGAGATTGACCAATGTCAATCTCTTTTGACCACAAACATCTGTTGGCACCAATTGAAATTGTTGTACACGGATCGACCCGTCCGAAACTTAAAACAAGGCTTCGGACTCGAACCAATCCTACAAGTTTCAGATAGGACAGTCCGAGTCCTTGTTTTGGGGTTCAGACTGTCCTGTCTGAAACTTAACAGGTTGGTCCGAGGCTAGTCTGTGATTAAAAAACCTGTGTTTTAATGGTGGTTTTGGATCAAGGTTCTTTCTCTCTAACGCCTCATCATAGATCAAGGTTGGTTTGAATCAAAGTTATTTCCATAATGATTTTACTCTCTTTCTCTCTCTCTCTAAAACAAAGTTCTTTATCTCCTAATCCTCCTCATTGTTTATTGATGATGGTAATGTTAGATACAAGATTGTTTCCATGATAAAGTGTTGCTGATGATTAGAAGGAGAAAATATGTAGAAGAAGAAGAAAGAGAAGAAGGAGAACAAGAGAAAGAAAAGGGGATAGGCGGGGTGCCTACAGAGAGTGCTAACAACAATTTGAGCAAGTGCTATTACAGGCTCCCATGCCTAAATTTGGGAGGAACTTTATTACTTAATACTGGATTCTAGAATGTGATCAATTTTAAGAAACCAGAGTAGTATATAAGGAAACAGAGCATAAAAAGGAAAACAAACTCTCTCTCTCTCTATAGCTTTACTAAATAGTGGGTGGTCTGTTTAATGGCGATGAGAGCAACTACTACTAGTAGAAGAGATGATAAATGGAGGAAACTGGTGATATTGGTGTGTATAGGGGGGTTATTGATGAGAGGAGTGGTAGAAGGAGGAGGAGGAGGAGGAAGTTGGTGTGTGGCAAGGAGTGATGCAAGTGAAAAAGAATTACAGAGAGGTTTAGATTATG
>BEHA01050256.1:231286-249979 GCA_002897215.1 Eschscholzia californica subsp. californica | reverse complement strand
TTGATGGTCTCCATCATACTCCCCGACCGAGAACGAACTTGCCCTCAAGTGAGACTCAACAATGCAATCCTTAATTCCCACTTCGAGCGAACGGTGCATTGGGGTGGAAGGACACCCACTTGGACGAAATTACTAGCTTCAATCTCATTGTGCAAAGAATCTTGCAAAAATAAATGTAGGACAGAAACTTCCAACAAATTGCAACATCCCCCGTCATCTTTTAATTTGATGAAGAAGACCACAAACACCACATAATATTTTATGGAAAAATCAACCTTCAATTTCTTCACTTGAACGATCTTCCCACGTTCATCTTCGTGTTGCTTATAAACCAAACTCGAATATGGCTTAATCAAATCTAAACTAGAATGAACTGACCTTTTTAAGCTAAAAGAGGATAATTCACTTTGTTCTTTTTTTTCCTCCGTCATTGAGAAAATTTTATTCTTTTTGGCAAGAACTTCTTCTTCAATACCATCGAACACGGTGACCGAAATAACATTCGAGAACTGTCTAATGGATTCAATCTTTGACTCCACATATGAAAAATATTCATCTAAAGAAAGAAAAACATACCTAAAGATGCTTTTCAATGTAGTCCAATCGTCGACGAATTTTTTCCCTTGATTAATCAGTCTCTATTGCATTGCATTGAATTGTTCATAGATTCTTTCGGACATATGTTGTTCAATGAGAAAAACCTTATCTTCATCATGTATATCTTGGTTTATGAACCAATCTTCCATATGTTGAATCCAAAAATTTATATGATATTGACCGTCAAATAGAGGAATTTTAGAAACGGTATTAATTCTTTCTTCATATTTTCGATCAACATAAAATTGTTTTGAATCTCGAAAGGGATCCCAACCTAAACGTGGAAAAATTTTCCAACACTCAAGGAGAGATGTATCCATGAAAAAAATTTCATCTTTTGTTCCCAGATTTTTAAAGCTCTGAATACCAGCTGATGTAGATTGTTGCGGAAGCGTAAAAGTAATGGAATCCACCATTGTTAATAAACTAAACTAACGAAATAAAACTGATAAAATAACGATAAACAATAAACTTGATTAATAATAAACTCGGTTGATAATATTTTTTGATCTGAATAACAAGGACAGACCTGACTTCCTTTTATAGGAACTTAAAAACTTCTAGATAGACTCAAGTTAGGATTCCTAAATATCAAAGATACTCAAACATAGAAACTTCTAAACCTAGACTTAGTAGGAAATACTAAAACATGGAAACTCCTAAACTCTAACCCTAATGGGCTCGACCATGAGGCCCTCTAACTAGTTCGGCCGTGAGGCCCATCTTGATGGTCTCCATCATTAACACATATGAGTTTCAAACTTGAATTTTGCAAATAAATTAATTTCACATAAAAATATAGATTTTTAGAATTTCTCTTGAGTGTTGCTTTGGAGAAGGTTGTCCAATAGGATATTTTTAAATACCCAAATAGACCATTTAGAGATCCACTTTTCATATAGGAATTTTAGAGTTTTTCTTGAGTTTTTTTGTTGAAGATGCTCTAAGAGTAAACATGAAAGAACACTCAAATGCTCTTATTTCACTCAAATTATTTCTCCGCGACAATTAGAAAATAATTTGGTCAACTAAAATTGACCAACACCCGAAAAATATTTTTGTTCCCCTAAAGCACTGGCCTAAAATTACTCTCACAACTTAATGTTAGTTTTTTATTTATATTTTCTGATTTTAGAATTTAGTATAATGTTGAAAAAAATAGAAATAAGTTACACATTTGGTCGGCCCTTGTTGGTTCCCAGTCTCGGGCTGGACTAGAGTATAGACAATCTGGATTGAGGACCCACCCGGTACTATCAATCTGGGTTGACTGGACCCTACCCGCACCTATCACAATCATTGTCCCAAAACAAATCTAAGGGTCCGTTTGATTCGTTAGAATGTCTGCGTAAGAAAATCAACCTTTTTTTTATAGAAAAGAAAACAACTTTCTTTCACATTAGAAATTCAAATTAAGGTGTTTGGTAGAGCCCTAGGAAATTTTGGGGTGACTTTAAAAAGAAATATACTATTGGACTTCTCTGAAGTACCTATTGGACTTCTTTGAGGTGCCTCTAGAAAACCCATGTTTCTTCCCCAAATTGCCTTAGAGAGAGAAACGTGGAGAGAGAAACGATCAATGAACTGCATAGATGAAGTTAGGATTTTTTTGAGTTTTTTTGGTTCCAAAAAATTATGGGCATGTAGAGATGAAGTTAGGGTTTACAGAGTTGTAGAGATGAAATTAGGGATTTGTAAAGATGAAATTAGGGTTTACAGATTTGTATAGATGAAGTTAGAGATGAAATTAGGGATTTGCAGAGATGAAATTAGGGTTTACAACTTCACCAATTGACTTAACAAGATCAAGAAATTCCTTCGATAATCCCCATCCACCACCTTGAGAACCTAAAGTGAGCTTTCTTCCAATTGTTTTCAACTGCTCTATTGAACAATTAGGGTTCTGGAGCAGCGAACAGAATTCGATTACGCTCAGCAGTTCCAACAATCACCGAGAGATAGAGAAGAAGATAGATCTGGAGATCAAGGTAGAGATCTAGAGAGAAATCGAAATCGGTAAATCAGAAAGACGAAATGTAAATCACCAATTTAGGGTTTCAAATTATTATTAATCTGCAAGTTTCGAACGCGTTGAGAGAGAAAGCCCGGGAGAGGTTGAGAGAAAGACTGGAAGAGAGTTAGAGAAAGACGAAAGAGAGAGAGAGAGCGCGTACCTAGGCATGTGAAAACTGTTTTCACATCTATTTTGTGGGGAAAAAATCAGACATTCTCCCACTTTCTTTTACCATGAGAAAATCGTTTTCTTACTTATGAGGACCAACCAAACAACAAAAAATCGTTTTTCTTACGAGATTTTCTCAGCCTATTTTCACACGTTTCAAACGGGATCCTAAATTTAGTTAGACCAATTTTCCTATCTCATTAGAACAAATGTAGCCACTAGCCGGTACTAGGGACGGTTCAAAACTGTCCAGCAACCTAGAATGTCCCAAATAACTACCATGGGCATGACTTTGTATGAACTGGTGGCCCACTTATTTAGGGAGGATTTGGAGGTGGTCCTAAACTATTTTATTAAATGTATGGGCTTTGGCTAGGTTTAATAGAAAACCAACTCTGTGTGGCCTCTGTAGTGTGGTGATTAAAACTCAAAACAATACTTTGCTAGTTTGGGCCAAGGCAAACCCTGGTCATATTTTTATCAAAATGTACACTGTTATATTCCCATATGATGAACTCTTTATGAATTCCCCTTAAAAGTATCATATCATTAGTAGTCACCCATTTGGGTAGAAATTAAAATTAAAAAAAAATCGCTATGTTATTTTTTTGTTGAAATAAAATCACTATGATTTAGTTTCCTCAATTAAATAGATATGAAGTGTGGCTTAACGTGTGCCACGTAGTTTTGTTCATTTGAGATGCCCTAAATCTGCATTATAAATAGTAGTTTAAGAGGTTCTTGTAGCGCGGCAGTCACCACCTGTCTCTGTATAATTTCTCGATCTAGTCTTACCCTGTTGCAGTCATGGTAATAGACACCAAGCAATGGTAAAATATTTGGTTTCTAACATTTTGTATTATATCTATTGCATATGCAACAACCTTTGCTTTATTAGATATGGTTCTCCTTTAGCATGATTATATTTTTACAAAATTTTACCGTCATGAATCAACAAGAAGATGGCTAATCACATAGTAATTGTGTAGAATCTTGAGAAAATGAATTTAAATTGGTAGATTTAAGTTTCACAATTCCCTTTCTTTTTTTTTCAAACTAAGTACTTTGTGATCTCTTTTGTGCAAACTTACCATTTAATAGATGTAAAGGCTGATCGAGTTTCTCGTATTGTCAAAATTTTAAGGTTAAGGAGAAGGTCTACTTTGTAAAAGTTTCATTATCGGATCAACGGTTTACCATATTACTTCTTTATTAATTAACGGCGGAATTGGAGTTTTCTCTCGACATGGTATACTTTTTCGTGAAATTTTAAAAGCACATCTCAATCTTGTTAAAAATGTCTCTCGCACCCCTTTGACTTGATAAATCTGGTTTGACCTTCTTTGTTAGAGTCGTCACAAAATCAGTAGACTCAAGCTAAATTTTGTTACGAAATTCGGCTCAAGATCCACTGAATTAGCTCTAATTTTCTGATATGTTCAAATCGGTGGATTCGAGACATATATTGCTACAAAATTCGTTTCAACATTCACTGATTTCAACTCCAATATTTTGGAGTTACAATTGGTGAAATTTGTTACAAAACTCGGTGCATGTCCACCAATTTGAATTTTATGTAGTAGTAGAGACAACGTAATCACAAAATCTGTTCGAACCCGTCAAATCCGGAATCAATGAACTTAAGCTGATTTCGTTACCAAATCGGCTCATGTCCACTGATTTTAAGTCCAATAAAGGGCAAGTTCCTATTTGGAGAGCGGCACTTTTAACCACTTTCTAGGATAAGGAGTCACCAATAATAGAGAGCCGTCAATAACACTATTGGAAAGTGCCTTTAAAGTTTCCTTGGTGTTGCCATAAATTTTATTTTCTTCCCTTCATACTTTGACAAATGTTTTTTTATTTTCAATGGTTAAAATATTGTTAGTAATATTAAATCGATTTAACTTTCCCCGAGTATGGTGTTGGTTTTAGTGGTTATAAGTCATTATTAATCTACATACATTTTCGAAATAACCTTAGCATTTCAATAACGTATCTATCTGATCATTATTTTGTAATTATATATAAAAAGAGGTATATATATCTGATACATTCGGGTGACCAGTTAATATAACACAAAAGTGAGTTTGATTATATTTTAGTGAATATGAATGTTATTTTTACGGCTAACTTGAGTTTCTTGTTTTTTGTTTTCACGACTAACCATACACACATCAGTTGTAAAGAGATGGTAGACGCTCTTGCATAAAGCATTAATACCTAAAAATCTTAGGTCAGCTGGGTTTTCGTTCAAACCGGGGGAACTTATTATTTATATATATACTAGAGTATAGCCCGTGTCCAAGGCACAGACGAAATTTGTTGAGTATTTTAAGTAGTTGAATATTTTGCGGTAAATATTTTCCGCATGTTAAGTTTTTTGTCTTATGTGTTACTCTAATTAGCTGTAAAATAAAAACATTAAAATTATAACTAAAACTAAAACAAAAATCACATATATAAAAATAAGGAAAAATAGTTGAGATCAGAACATACAAAACTTTAATAGTACTAAATAAGAAGCTAAAGGTGCGAATTCATGTACCATGTAAACAACAAAATTAAATACTTGATATAAATGTTTTGAGTGCAGTTGCACATACAAAATTTATGTGAACGTGTGGAATTTTCAAAAGTGTCTGCAAAGACAAAAACAAATTAAATTAAGTAGTAATTTGTTGAAAAAAATAGATTTCAAGGGTTTTTTTGTTGGTCAAATTATTACATCAGACGGTTACATGATAATCGATATAGTTCAACTGAAGTTTGTGTGACTACACTAAATAAAACAGCTAATAAAAGTAAAACTAATGTGATACAAAACTTTAACATTGACCGTTCATTTACCCTCAAAATGGAAGATATCTGATTCGCTTGTATTCGATTAACTTAATAAAAGCTAACTTTAAGGATGAATTTTTTTTGTAATTGTCACATGTTATGTTTTGCATCTTTGGACCTATAATTGAATAACACACACAATAAACCTAAAATCTCCCCTTTCTTAAGCTTAGGTTGTGTACTAAAAAATAACCATGGATGCAAGAATTCAAATGTGGTCTATCTTGAAGATGAACATCGTCAGCGAGCATAACAGTAAGAATCTGGAGCTCCATCTGTGCAAGGAGTGATGTGCAAATATCAGTTCTAAGTTTCTATACCAGCCAATTCATACAACTGTACAAGTGATATTTGTTGTTTTCTAAGCATTTACTCATTACAAGCTGGAAAGATAGTTATAATAGTGAAGCAAATAGTGATTAAGAAGTTTTAGTAGTGTGTCATAAGGCTCACCAAAAATTTCATAATGTTTCATAGTTGTGTCATAAATAAATTAGGCTTACCAGAAATTTCATAGCATTTAATTAGACTCACTATAAGGTCCAGAAATTTCATAGTGTTTCAAATTTCAATTAAACTCACCAGAACTATAAATAAATAATGAACATTTAAAATAGCATAAGGTTCTTTTCAAATTTCAATTATGCTCACCACAAATCTTTGTAAATAACCAATACAAATTTCAGTGTCTAATTAACAATGGAGATGATAATTTAACCAATTTAACAATGGAGATTTACAAAGATTTAGTGAGTAGGAAATGTATTGACAAAAAAATTTCTCTAATTAAATCAAACAACATATGCAACCACAACGAAATAAGCAGAAATTTAATCAAACAACTAAAAAAACTAAAGTTTATGGTAATTCAAACTGCATATGTGCCTACAACAAACAACTTAACAATGGATTTACAACGATGATAGTAAAAATAAAGAACGCTATGTTAATTAACAACAATGGTAGTAAATTTATGTGTCTGCATATGTGTCGCATGTGGGCCTACTTGAACTTGCTCTAGTTTTCTTAAACACAATCAGCATATGTGTTGTTCCGTAATAGTTGTTTCATTATTAACCAACTTAACTATGGAGATTTCATAGGCTCTCCAGAAATCTTTGTAATTAACAATAAAGATGATAATTTAAGATAAAAAGGCAGAAGAATAATAATAATAATCAGAAGACACGTCACCAGAAATCTTAATAGAATTGAAGTTCAATTAAGAGAAAGTGAAATTAAAACCCCAAAATCCTAAAGTGAAGTTCAATTAAAATTTGAGTAAAACTCCTCATATTTTCGCCATAAATACTTGAGGATTGAGTAAAAACTTTCCCCAAATCTGAGTAGAGACTTTCCCACATCTGTGTATAACTCCTCTTATGGAAACCTGAATAGAAATTTTCTTACCCTAAATTAATTATTTCATTTTTAAACAGGACGCGGTTATTTTTTCCAATAGATTATTTTATTTCTAAGGACTATATTTTAAATTTTGAGAAGGGCTTATGAACAATATCCGTTATTGAAAAAGGATGTTTGTCCCAATCATCATTTTTTTTATTCTGTTTTATATAATAGGTATATATATATATATATATATATATATATTGTTTATTTTCAATATGTTTAGTTTGTGGTCATCCAATTCAAAATCAATTGGTCATGATGGAGATGACTTGTACAATATATTATTGGCTGCTAATGACCAATTCTCCCATGTGGGACTATTCTCACACGCCTCCTCACGTGTGGCTTGGGTAGCCTAACACGTGTCTTTTTGTGATGTTTCCGGACGTGGAGCACGTGTGGCTTTTAAGCATATAACATGTGGGCCTAGCTCTGATACCATGTTAAATATGTGGTCATCCAACTCAAAACCAATTGGTCATAAGTGGAGAGAACCTATACATTATATTCTTGGTTGCTAGTGACCCCTTCTTCCATGTGGGACTATTCTCACGCAGTTAAAAAAAGTTGTTTTTGATTTAAAATGAGACTATCTTTGTTAACAGGTTCTGCTCATCAAATTCAAGGTGGACAATATCTCGGTTGACATCACCTTCAATCAATTTGAAGGGCATTCCACATTACGCTTTATGGAAGAGTATTTGGTTTAGCCATGGCGAAAGGCATTACACTACCAACGCCAGTGCCACTAAGGTCACGTTTGGATGAGCTTAAAGTCGGCTAAAAGCCGGCTTTTGGCTATTTTAAAAGTGCTTTTCAATTTGATAATGTTTGGGTAAAAAAAGTAGTAACTTTTTATAAACTATTAAAGACTTTTAGACGAAAAAGCCGAAGCTACAATTTGTAGCTTCGGACTCATTGCTTTATCGGGAAGCCACATGGAGTAAAATCCGGAAGGCTCAACACCCCAAAGAAAAGTAGGGCTTTTATCTTTTTTTCTCTCCCTCAAGAAATCTGCCGAAAAAGTACAAGAAAAAGAAACTCCAGGTATGTTCTTTCTTTCTCTACCTCTTTATGATTCATTAATGCATGTACTTTTTCACTCTCTACATTGATTGATTCTACTACTACTTTCTCTCTCTCCTTTGATTGTTTTTATGTTTCTTCTCTCTCTTTTCTCCAAAATAATATAAAAGGTATACGATCATCAAACAAAAAAAGTTAATTGGTAAAGTACTACTTCCTTCCCTCATTAATGGTCATCATCTTTCTATATTGCATATGTTTTAATTTTTTTAATTATTCTTTATCTACATCAGGTATGTTTGTACTAGTAATTTCTTCTCATGTTATTCTTTGAGTTTTTAATTTAGTTAGACACAATTAAATCCGATTCATCGTATTCTAAACACTTATTGAACTTTAATTATCAACTGAAGATGGCGGGAACTAGCAATACAACTAGGGCACACTGGACTCATGAACTTCACAAAGTATTTGTTTACTTATGTTTAGAACAAGTACAAAAAGGTAACAGACCAGAGACACACTTGAACAAGGAAGGGTATCAAAATCTTTGCGATAAGTTTTTCACCAAGACAAATAAGTCATATGATAGAAAAAAAATGAAAAACCACTGGGATACCACAAAAGAATCTTGGAAGTTATGGCACAAGTTGATTAACAAAACAGGTTCTGGTTGGGATCCGATAACCGGTACAATATCTGCTGGAGATGATTTCTGGAATGATTTTATCAAGGTAAATTATTCTATTAATATAATTTCAGTGGTTAATAATATGTATTTTAATCTAATCTATAAGTCTGACCTGTCAGTCTAAATTCTTGTTTTTGTTATTTTCTTGTTAATTACTACGAAATTCTTGAGTTGTGACGATGATTCATTTTTTTGCTTAAAATATCTGTCCACGACTTTTTTGGAGCCAAACATATATGTAGAATTTGTTTATGAAGAATATAATAAAAATAAAAAGGTTTACAATGTCGCGTACCTTTAACTTGTTAGGAAAAATAACCTAATTAACTTGTTCAGGAATATGAAGATAAACGATGCGAAAGTAAAAGTAGAGACACCAAGATTATTTAACGTGGCAAAAAATCCCTCCAAACTAGAAGGTAAAAAACCACGGGACCTAGTCCAGAAATATTCCACTATAATTAAATAATGGGTTACACAATTCTTCAAGATGTGTAGAAATACTCTTGGACAACTCTTCACCAAACCTATGGTGGATAAACTGAACAAAGAAACAAAAAAATAAAAATCTCTTACTCCTTAGGATTTGAACAAATCCTAGATTACTAAAGGTTGAAGAAGATAATCACAAACTAAATTGCTTCACAAGATTAATAATCTTCTTTTCTTCAAACCAATATTATGCTCTTTCAATCTCTCTTGAAAGAACCACTTCAGAAATCTCTCTTTCTCTGACTTCTCTTTGTTCTGGAAGTTGTTGTGTATAATCTCTTCCCTTTCATTCCCTTTTATAATGATAAATAGGGAGGTTTACCAAAAGAAATAGGAATTCCTTCTTAGGCTTGAAAAAATAGAAACTTCTATTTTTTTCCCCAAACAAGGAATAAGGGAAATCCTATTCCAACTAGGAGTCCTTTTATTATAAGAAGGGACCCCAACAAACTCCCCTCCCGACTTATGAAGAGGGACCTGAAGGGATTTAAACCCTTATACTAGTGTTTATAGCGGAAATAAGACATCTAATGTCTACACTAGTATCCCCAGGATCACATGCAAAACTAGTAATTAAACTAATGGAGATAGTAGATTACCTTAATCGCTTTTCCCTCGAACTAGTTGAATTGATTGAAGAAGACCAAGAGCTTCAAGTGTAGCTCCTCTACTTGGGACATGAGAAATCAATTTAATCTCCCACCTTGTTGTATAGCTAGCACACCAATGGTGGTTGGAAAGAAGAACACCTTCTTCTTTGACTAGATAGATAGTTAATGGGAATTAGCTCACTTTCTCCTCTCTACTTGATGTGGTAGAGTAAGAAATCTTAGAGAGAAATTCCACACCTTATTCTCTGCCCTAAGAGTGTTTATATAGAACCCTAATAAGAATCCACCTCCTTTTAGGTTTCCCAAAACACCCTTTAGAATAAGATTTAGGGAAATAGTCGAAAATAGCAACTATTGGTATTTTCTCAATTCCCTAAGGATATGACGTCCAAACCAAGCCAAAATTGGCATATTTAATTTTCATAACATAAGGAAACGTCCCTCCAAAAATCAGCCCAATCCGAGCCCTAGAAGTGCCCGAATCGGCTAAGGCCCAAAACCCTGTTTTTGGCCTTTTTGTACTATCTTTGCCTAATTCTTTTTTAGGCCTATGAGATATGTTTATGGGACACTCCCATGATTATATCTCACTCCCACTAGTCATATCCTAGATCAATTTGTCACTCTTATGTGTAACCCGTTGTAGGATCCGATCGAAGTTAGCCGCGAATTACTTCGTAATTCGACGATCGTAGTTGGTCTCTAGCTACAACTCTACGATCCCTAAATCAATCGGACTTGATGATCTTCCACATCAATTGTCCTATCCGACAAATTGTTCACATTGTCACCTTGGTCGAAGGACATCTCCTTCAACTCCTTCAGGACCTACCATCCCCAAACCTGCAACACTGCTACATAGCTCATGTTTGCCTTTGGGTAATGGTTTTGTCATCATATCTGAACCATTGTCGTCAGTATGGATTTTCTCGATCTTCAACACCTTTTCTTCAAGAACATCTTGGATCTACTGGTATCTCACATTTATATGTTTGGACTTGGAATGGAAACTAGAATTCTTACTGAGGTGGATGGCACTTTGACTGTCGCAATGAATAACATAATTATCTTGTTTCATACCAAGTTCTTCTAACAGCCTCTTCATCCATAACATCTCCTTGCAACATTCTGTAATGGCAATATTTTCTGCCTCTGTAGTAGATAAAGCTACACACTTTTGTAATTTAGATTGCCATGACACTGCTCCCCCTGAAAATATAAATAGGTAGCCTGATGTAGACCTTTTGGAGTCTACATGCATCTCCTGCCATGTCTGCATCTGTGTAACCGACTAATACTGACTTATCATTACCAAAACATATACGAGCTTTAGATGTACCTCTAAGATACTTCAGAATCCACTTCACTGCTAACCAATGTTCTTTACCTGGATTAGCAAGAAATTTGCTTACTACTCCAACTGCAAATGCAATGTCCGGTCTTGTACACACCATTGCATACATCAAGCTTCCTACAACTGAAGCATAAGGAATTTTCTCCATTTCTTCTTTCTCACTTCTAGTTGATGGACACTGGTCACGAGTTAACTTGAAGTGACTGGCTAATGGACAACTCACTGGTTTTGTCTTGTCCATATTGAACCTTTCTAGAACCTTCTCAATGTATCTTTCTTGTGATAGCCAAAGTTTTCCAGCTTTCTATCACGAGAGATATGCATGCCAAGAATTTGTTTTGCTGGACCCAAGTCTTTCATATCGAAATACTTGTTTAGTTCCTTCTTTAACCTGCTAATTTTATTAGCATCCTGACCAACAATCAACATATCATCAACATAAAGTAGAAGTATAATCAAATCTCCATTAGGAAATTTATGAACGAAAACACAATGATCTGAAGTCGTC
Source organism: Eschscholzia californica subsp. californica (assembly GCA_002897215.1). Classification (NCBI taxonomy): domain Eukaryota; kingdom Viridiplantae; phylum Streptophyta; class Magnoliopsida; order Ranunculales; family Papaveraceae; genus Eschscholzia; species Eschscholzia californica. The sequence goes on along the minus strand of BEHA01050256.1, from coordinate 238,264 downwards.
TTGTGATACCCTTGATCCTTCATGAATGATTCAAACTTTTTGTACCACTGCCTTGGTGCTTGTTTCAGCCCATATAAACTCTTCTCTAACTTACAAACCAAGTGTTCCTTACCTTTAACTTCAAAACCTGTTGGTTGTTCCATATACACATCTTCCTCCAAGTCACCATGAAGGAAAGCGGTCTTGACATCTAGTTGTTCAATTTCTAGGTTCATACTTGCAGCCAATCCCAATACTAACCGTATAAAGGAAATCTTCACCACCGGAGAGAAAATCTCATCAAAATCAATACCCTTCTTCTGCCCAAATCCTTTCACCACTAGGCGTGCCTTGTACCGTGGTTGTGAATTTCTTTCTTCGGTCTTGATTTTGAAAACCCACTTATTTTTAAGAATTTTCTTATTCTTAAGTTTTTCAACCAACTTAAAAGTGTTGTTTTTATGCAATGATTCAATTTCATCTTGCATAACTTTCAACCACTCCTTCTTGTGTACATCATCTAGGGCTTCTTCATAACACTGTGGCTCTCCACTATCTGTAATCATCACATACTCGTGTGGAGGATTCTTGGTAGATGGTGCTCTCTCTAGTCGATCTTCTCAATTCAACTGGTGGTTCATGTTGAACTTCCGTTCCTTGCTCAACATCATCACCCATAGGAACATCTTCATGAGCTTCATCTTCATGATTTTGTTCTTCACCTGCATTATCATGCATAACCTTAGAAGAGATATGTGGATCTAGATCAATGAGATCATTACTATGATTCTCATGCTTCTCAACTTTCCCGAAGTCCTCAATAGTTTGATTTTCAAGAAAGACCACATCTCTACTTCTAATAATCTTCTTATCGACTGGATCCAATAACCTTTACCTGAATTTCTCATCTGCATACCCTAAAAAAATGCATTGCTTGGCTTTATCATCAAGCTTTGTTCTTTGATCTTCAGGTATATGCACAAAAGCCCTGCAACCAAACACCCTTAGGTGTCCATAACTGACTTCTTTCCCAGCCCACACTCTCTCAGCTACATCTCCATCTAATGGTGCTGAAGGTGATAAATTAATCAGATAACATGCAGTACGCATTGCTTCACCCCGGAAAATTTTAGGCAACTTAGCTTCTGAGAGCATACATCTGATCCTCTCCACAATAGTGCGATTCATACGTTCTGCTACACCATTTTGTTGTGGAGTTTTGGGAACTGTCTGTTCATGTCGAATACCATGGGTTTTGCAATACTCTTCAAACGACCTGATGTATTCTCCTCCGTTGTCAGTGCGAATGCACTTCAATGATTTTCCTGTCTCCCGTTCTACCATGTTGTGGAAATTCTTGAAAACTGCAAATACCTGATCTTTGCTCTTTATGGCATATGCCCAAACTTTCCTGGAAGCAACATCTATAAAAGTAACGAAATACAAAGCACCACCAAGTGTTTTGACCTTTAAAGGTCCACAAACGTCAGAATAAACGAGCTCCAAAACACTAAATTTTCTTTCAGATGCATTCCTTTGAAAGGAAACTCTATGTTGCTTTCCTACTAAACAATGAGAACAAGTGTTTAAAGTTATACCTTTTATGTTCGGTAAGTCTTGTCGTTTAGTAAGGATTTGAAGTCCCTTCTCGCTCATGTGCCCGAGTCTTCAATGCCAAAGATCAGTGGAAGAATCTTTTTCAACTGCATTCAATTCTCCTTTACACAGTTTTACTTGAGTCGTGTATAAAGTACAACAATTCTTCCCTCTTGCTATCACCATTGACACTTTTGTGAGCTTCCACTTTCCATCACCAAAGTGACTGTGGTACCCTTCATCATCTAATACTCCGGTAGAGATTAGGTTATATCGAAGATCTGGTATATGCCTCACATTCTTAAGAATCAATGTACTCCCTGTGTTCGTCTCGATTTTTACTTCTCCAATTCCTACGATTTTTGAGAAACCTAAGTTTCCCATCCTGACTTTGCCAAGGTCACCAGTTCTGTAAGATCTAAAGAAATCCTTACATGGAGTAGCATGATACGAAGCACCTGAGTCAACCAACCATATTGTTTCTAGTTCTGACTCAGTCATACTTAAGCAAGTCTCTCCACAGCCTGAGAGTAAGATAATGTCATCACCTGATGCAACGGCCGCAACATTATCTTGTTTTTCATCATCCTTTTTATTTTCCTTCTTTGGTTTCCTGCAATCACTCTTGTAATGACCCATTTTTCCACAACTAAAACATCTAACTTCTTTCTTTGGTTTCGATCTCCCCCTTGACTTGTCACGGTTATGAGGTTTTCTACTTTTACCTCTCCCCCGTCTTTCTGTAACAAGTGCCTCTGAATAAGACTCGTCTGACGATGATTTCCTTCTTGTTTCTTCATTCAACAAACTACCTGTTACGTGATTCATACGCATTATGCCATCAGGAGCAGAATTGCTAAGAGACACCACCAATGTCTCCCAACTATCTGGTAAAGAATTTAGAAGAAGTAAGGCCTGCAACTCATCATCCAAAACTAACTTCATTGCAGAAAGCTGATTTACTAGACTTTTCATCTCATTCAAGTGTTGAGCAATTGAGGTTCCTTCTTTATATTGTAATTTTCCTAGCTTTCTGAACAAGTAAGCCTTTTTGGCAGTTGTCTTCTGATCATATGATTCTTCTAATTTCCTCCATAGACTAAAAGCGGAAGTCTTCGTCGATACATGATGAAAAACACTGGGTTCTACCCATTGTCGAATAAATCCAACAACCTTACGATCTAATACCTTCCAGTCTTCTTCATCTATCTTCATCTGTTTTGTACCGTGATTTTCAATGGGTGCAGCTAGGTCTTTGCAGTATAACAAATCTTCCATTTTTGCTTTCCACATCAAGTAGTTTTCTCCATCTAAACTAATCATGCGATTTGTATTCACTTCCATATTTCTGAACAATAAATCCAACCTAAGCTCTGATACCACTTGTTAGGAAAAATAACCTAATTAACTTGTTCAGGAATATGAAGATAAACGATGCGAAAGTAAAAGTAGAGACACCAAGATTATTTAACGTGGCAAAAAACCCCTCCAAACTAGAAGGTAAAAAACCACGGGACCTAGTCCAGAAATCTTCCACTATAATTAAATAATGGGTTACACAATTCTTCAAGATGTGTAGAAACACTCTTGGACAACTATTCACCAAACCTATAGTGGATAAAGTGAACAAAGAAACAAAGAAATAAAAATCTCTTACTCCTTAGAATTTGAACAAATCCTAGATTACTAAAGGTTGAAGAAGATAACCACAAACTAAATTGCTTCACAAGATTAATAATCTTCTTTTCTTCAAACCAATATTCTGCTCTTTCAATCTCTCTTGAAAGAACCACTTCAGAAATCTCTCTTTCTCTGACTTCTCTTTGTTTTGGAAGTTGTTGTGTATAATATCTTCCCTTTCATTCCCTTTTATAATGATAAATAGGGAGGTTTACCAAAAGAAATAGGAATTCCTTTTTAGGCTTGAAAAAATAGAAGGTTCTATTTTTTCCCCAAACAAGGAATAAGGGAAATCCTATTCCAACTAGGAGTCCTTTTATTATAAGGAGGGACCCCAACATAACTAATTGTCGATTGTTCTTACCGATATTTTTTTTGTGGATCAAAAAATTGAAACATATTAAAAAGAATATTAACAAATACCAATCATATGCGTATAGAAACATAAAACTATTATTTCAAAAATAGTAACAAATTAAAATTATTTGATGCTAATCTATAAGAAACTAATCACTAAAATATTTTGCAACTTAGAGAGAGAGATATCTTAGTTTTGAATGAAACAAATTAAAGACGTCATGACCTTCAATTTAATTTAAATAAGATGAGAAGCGAAAATGAGAAATCATATACTTATCTTCTTTTGATGTCACTAGGGACGGAAGCAGATTTTTTTTTTTTTGAGAAATCGACTACGTTCTACTTTAGTCGTTATAAAGCATTGATACATCATGAAGATGTGATGAGCACGATAACCGTCTAATTTAAACCATAATGAAAGAGGCCTAAAGCCTGACAAATTTATTATATTATTTACTTATATATTTCTAAATTGCATGGGATAAATCTTGATGATAAACTGTTTCCACCGAGACTCGATCTCACGACCTCATGGACTTAAGAGGGAGGTATCCAACTGCTACACCAAAATGTGGTGGACGGAACAAAAAAATGTAGTAGATGGGGGCCAAAATATTGTAGTCATAAATTAGTTTGAGAAATCTATGTAGCAATGCACTAAAAGTAACCACCCAAATATCAATTACTCATAAGATTAAAGAACACAAATAAAAAAATTAGGTGGATACAATTGGATTTAGGTTGAAGTTTGCATTGGGTTGGAATAAGGGGGTCAACATACTTTAAAGGGGCCAACAACCCTTGGCTCAAGTGGTAAGAGGTAAGTCTTCCAACTTAAAGGTCAAGGATTCGAGGCACACACTTACCAATTCAAAAAAACATACTTTGAAGGGGAAGTAACTCTTTCCAATACTTATGGTTGTATAAGTATTAGGGGCCACGCTGGCCATGACCCCTCCTAGCACATATGTAGATACGTCTCTAGATGTCACGACCCAAAAAAAGAAAGATGAGATTGGCGCGGCTTCGTAAAACATAACTACCTAAATTTATAACTTATGTATCTTTGTTTTTTTTCCTATTTGAGCCAGAATTAAGTTTAAATTAGTATATGACGGTGTTTCGATTAAAATTAAAACAATTAAAACAAAACTTTATTTTCCGGTCTGAAATTCAAAGATCCCCGACCGTCCACTTTTGGCGGACGACCTAACCTGAAATTAAAAAACAAAATTTTTTCTCTATTTTTCTTCCTCTTCCTTCTTTTTCTCTCTTCTTCTTCTTCTTCTTCTTCTTCTTCTTCTTCTTCTTCTCTAACTCTTTCTTTCTCTCCCCTGTCTCCGGTGCGTCCCCTTCGCCGAAAACGTTTAGAAATCAGACGAACCCGACCTCCAAGTCTGGTTTCAAACCAGAAATAGATTTGGTTTGATAACAAAAGCTTGAAAATTTTAAAGGTTCATCAAGAGCAACCAATAATTGATAACAAATCACCATGGAATCAGCAGAAAAAATTTCAGAAGAATTTAAAGAAGCAAGTGTATTCTGAGATGGGGAGGATCAGAGGAGAGAAGAGGAAAAATTATGATCTGTGATGGTGATGTAATTGAAGTTGATCAATATTTACAAGTTGTTGATGAAAATCAAAGTCTATGGAGTCTGTTTCAATTTTTGGGTGATCAACATAAAACCCAACCTACTATACAAATAGCCATGGCTAGACTTGAAGATAAACTTCATAATATATTGATTCAAATCTGAAACTGGTTCACTTATCAGTTCTTCAAAGTTTAGATACCCAAGATCTAGGTTGAAAAGATGTTCAGGAGATTTCAGTTCCGAAGACGAAGAAGAAGACCAGGAACATAGAGAACAGAATAAAGGTCATGAAGGAGAAGGTAGTAGTAGTACTAGTTATCGATCAACAAGTTGTATTCATGAGATTGATCTGATCCCAGAAAAAGAGAGGGAAAATCTTTTTTTTTATTTGAAGTTAGGTCGTTGGGTCAAACTCTGATTTCGCATTGCGTCCTAATCACTTGTTGCCTCCTAATTATTGGGAAAACAAACACAGTCTAAAGCTCATTCATAACTGAATTTCAAATATCAACCAATTCTCAACAAACTTCACAACAACCTTAAACTAATTTTGTTTTGTAACTAACTTGTAACAACTCTTTTCTGTTTTTGTAACAACTCAGCTATGACTCTATAAATAGCTGAGTTCTCTTCATTTTAAGTTAAGAAATGAAATAATAGCAAAGCTTCCATTAATGGATTCCTTCAAATTCTATTATGGTATCATGAGCCAAAGCTCTTAAGCTTCTGGTTATTCGATCTTCCTTTTTCAGTAAGATTTCTATCTCTTCTTCTTCTCAATTTGTCTGCTAAAAACACGAACAATGTCAAATTCTTCTTCGTCTTCTTCATCTTCTAGTTTTATTTCGCTTCCAGCGCCTCATCAAATCGTTAATCTTGTTCCAATTAGATTAACTTCTGATAACTATATCACTTGGAAATCTCTTTTTCTACCAGTATTACGAAGGTATGGTGTTTTAAACCTTGTAGATGGATCTTCATCTTGTCCAGAAAAGATCATCTTTGATAATAATGGAATGGAGATTCCAAATCCTGCTTATTTTGAATGGATTGAACGAGATCAAACTCTTTTAATTTGGTTAAACTCATCACTTTCTGAGAATCTTCTTCCCTATGTTGTTGGAGTTTCATCTTCTAGAGAACTCTGGTTATCTCTTGAACATAAGTTTTCATGGCTTTCTACTTCTCATGTCTTACAATTACAGTCTCGACTTCAACAACTCAAGAAAGTTTCTTCATCTATGAGTGTTTATCTTCAACAAATCAAGGAAATTGCTGATCAACTTGCTGCTGCAGGTGCTCCATTTCCTGATAAACATCTTGTTGTATTAACTTTAAAGGGATTAACATCAGAGTATGAATCATTCAAAACATCTGTCTCTATTCGAACTCCTCCTATTACTGTTGATGAACTTCATAGTCTTCTATTAAGTCATGAAGTTTCAATTCATGAGTCACAACTTGTTCAAAATCCTCTTCTTATTGAGACGCCAAATCAAGCCTATATGGCTCAAGGTTCTTCTTCTTCTCCACAAGTCTATAATGCTCAGAGTTCGATCAATTACCAGTCTCAATCCTCTAACAGAGGACGAAATCAATATAATAGGGGCAGAGGTAGAGGTAAACCTCATTATTCTTCTGGAAATCATTCACAAAGTTCTCAAGATTCATCCTCTTCAGACAGACCTATTTGTCAAATATGTCAGAAAGTTGGGCATCTTGCTATTGATTGCTTTAATCGATTGAATCTCAGCTATATTGGGAAAA
>BEHA01050256.1:204528-217938 GCA_002897215.1 Eschscholzia californica subsp. californica | reverse complement strand
CTCTCTCTAACTTCTCAACAACTTTCTCCTAGAGAGAGATAGAGAGGAAAGAACTAAACTACTCTTTCTTTCTCCAAGATCCAAATTTACTAAAAGTTCTTATACTTTAAGTTGAATCCACTGTTGTTTTATTTCTTGATTGATTGTTAAAGTTCGATTACAACATTTTCTAGAAATTAACGATTTCAAAGATATATATAGAGAGAGATGGTGAATTGGGAACTTAAGGGTTGTTGCAAGCAGGAACAGAAAATCTTTCTCGCTACAATCGGAATTTGTACAGTTATAATCCTCGCGGTATGATTCAATCTCTTACTCCCTCTTTTGTTTTCGCTTTAATTTGTTCTGTTTGAATGTTTGGATTGTACCTGATGATAGATCGGAAGAAATGTTTTCAACTTGAAGTTGTTAATGATTTTGAATTTGGGCACTTGTTATTGGTAGATTTTGTTCAAAATTAGGAATTCTGATTTATAGTAAAAGACGTAGATTTTCATAGAAATGTTGGTCACTTCTCGAACCTAAGTACGAAAAGAAGTGGTTTATTCACAACTTTGAGCTTCACCATTGAAGTTCTTATGTACTCATTCTGAGGAAATTTGGGTTTTGGGAAATTCAGTTTTCTCCAAATAAAAATCCATATGATAAGTAAAAGAGTAAAGCTGTTTGTAGCGCGAACCCTCGGTTGGTGGAGGTGGGAAATGGGGAAGCCCACGATTAACACAAAAGCCGATCAGTTAAAGTATCAACCATTGACTTCAATGACTTGAATTTTGTAAGCTGTTTTTGGTGTCAATAGACTTAATATTTTCTTAGATAATTAATTCAGATTTCTCTTTGGGGAGCAAACTATTGTCAAATACTATGAGCATTTTTAGCGGAAGAATATAATGTAGGTGTGTCCCCTCTTAGTTAGTTCTTAGGATACACTTGAGAGAATGTAGTTATATTTTAAATTTAAGGATGATAAGATAACTCAATCTGCAGGATTCGTGAACTAATACGTCCAATATGGACACCTAAATAATGAAAAACAAGTAGTTGTATTCCAAATATAGTAGCTCATATAGGTTAAGACTTAAGATGTTTTTGTACTTCAATTTTCAAACATAACGGGTTGAGGACATATTTTCTAAAATGTTGTGGAAGAAATTTATCGCTCATCGTAGTTATATATTTGGTTCTGTAAATTTAATTATGTTTTGGGGTTCATTTATTTAAGATGCTATTCACTTCAATGTGCCGTTGAGAACTTTTGGTAAATTATGTTTTGCTAAATCTTGTTTCAAATTTGATATTCTCTTCCACAATTGGGTTTATGTAGCTATGGAGGACTATATTGCTAACGCCTTTCAAGCTTATAACTGTATTTCTTCACGAAACAAGTCATGCTATTGCTTGCATTCTAACTTGTGGCCATGTAAGTATTAACTACTATGTAATTGAATTACATTCCATTTTGCTTGTACTGAGGAATATTTGCACGTTAGATTGTTACATTCTTAAGTTAGAATTCCTTTTACATTATGTTATTTTGAAAACAAGGCCATCCCTTTTATGTTACAGGACAGTTTGAACAATCCTTCAAATGAGATTATTCTATGTGATGCATATTTAGTTAAATTACGGGTCGAGATCTCTATATATAAATTTGTCGTACTGGGCAGAAGTACCCAAAAGGGGGTGGATAATTCGGTATTTCCAGGATTGAATATTCAATAAAACGGAGCTATAGGTCCACAACCTGAATCCTGTTTTAGTATTTGTCATTCAAGCATTCAACTTATGTAGAGTTATTCTTTTCCCACCTTTTCTTTCTCCCGAATTTTCTCATAAATCTTTCTAATTTCCTCCTTTGGCATTTCATTTCCACTTCTCATTCATATCTCTGATATGTCAAGTCCCTTACCTCCACACTTTCTAGAGATCATTAAGAGGGAGTAGGACACATGGTAGTGGATTCAGGTGCCAGAGTCTGGGCGATATGTTAGAAAACCTATTTTGGTAAAAAAGTGAAGTTCACTGTTTCAACACATCAAAAGAATCAGATCCTTGTCTTAGTTGTCAGTTAATCTAATAATGTCTGTAGTTTTATTATTTGTTTGAAGTTCAGTTCTTTCTTGATAATTGAAATGTCAATTTGATGTGCAGGTTGAGGGAATCCAAGTTCATGCAAATGAGGGAGGAGTGACACAAACACGTGGTGGTGTATATTGGCTGATTTTGCCTGCTGGATGTAAACCACTCTTACTATGTTATTTGCTTAAGCACTCATGACAATGTGAATCCTGATTTTTCAGATTTAAGTTAAAATCAATAGTTTTAAAATCCATCAGTTGTTTTGCATCATAAGCTTTATCTTTTCAATATAACATTGCAGTCCATGTGATTCTTATTTGGTTTAACATATTCCACTCCAGTAAAACTGACAATTTATTGCTTCACTTGAAACCAGATCTTGGTTCATCCTTTTGGGGAATGGTTTTCATTCTTTCATCCACAAATCTTCTAACCGCAAGAATTGCTGCTGGATGTTTTGGTGTTGCTCTGCTTGTTGTACTCTTTGTGGCGAAAAATGTATGGTATTTTTTCCATTATCCAGATTATTATTTCAAATGTCATATTCATATCGTTCTCTGTAGACCCTGAATGATTGATGTCAATCTATCTTCCCTTTGAATCTTAATGAACCAGTGGACGCTTAGAGGACTTTGTATTGGTAGGTTTTCTGATCTTACAATGTTTACTTGTACGTTTTTCTGTCTTGTACGGTTGTACCCATAAGGTGTGTGTTACCTTATATTTTTTATTGATATACAAATACAGGTTTCATTATATTCCTCGCCATAATTTGGGTTCTGCAAGAGAAAACAGGTGTCCGCATTCTCCGGTACATCATTCTCTTCATAGGTACATTCCATCTTCTACTTTTTCTTTTGTTTTTACATGAAATTCTGAAAGAAGTAAGATATCAAGAAGAGAACCATCATGATGTTTGTCTGGAAATTGCAGGTGTAATGAATAGCTTGTTTTCGGTTTATGGTATGATCCTGCGACAACTTAGTGTCACTTCTTGGAATTTAACCAATGAACTTTTTATTAGGCTGAAAACTTTTCCGATGATTATCTTTATCATGCCAAATGGTTGTATTGATGCAGATATTTATGATGATTTAATCTCCCGAAGGGTAAATTCCAGCGATGCCGAGAAGTTTGCTGAAGTTTGTCCTTGTCCTTGCAACGGTGTTGCATGGGGAGTCATTTGGTATGGTCATGATTTTTTGTTTCTTCATTAAGTTTCAAGCATATCACTGAAATCCGAAGGAATCATGGAAGCTTTGGTAAACCACATTGAAATTTTAAGTATTGCCATAAAAGTAGAAAAAGAAAATCATATTTAACTTTTCTTCAACTGGTAAAAATAATTTACTGAAAAGAGCATCATTTGACTACAATAACGAACAATGGACACTTGAAACATTATAAATACCTGCTTAAAATCTATAAATTTGGATCCAGTGAATGGTCCATGGAAGTCATAATCACAAAATCAGTAACATATATTGCCTTAAACTTATATTCGAAAATATTGCTTTCTTACTCTGTAGTCTGCACGCAAAAACATCACATTATGTGAAATGGGCGAGTTTTTTTTTTTTTTTTTATTGGTGTGGATATTCCAAATGAAACCATAAACTATTTACCGGGTGCTAAATGTATGCAACCATTGGATAATAATCTATAAATTGTAGGTCTCATTATAATTTGTTACTTAGGTTCTTATACACTTGCATAAAGTGAAGATCCCAAGATTCTCAAGACCCAAGGTCATTTCCTAATAAGAAATCAGATTCCTTCGAAGGCTACTCAATGGGTATTTAGAATTAGATGACAGCATCCATTAAAGTTTCACCTTTTGCTCCTGTAATGTCTACAACTTTAGTGTGTGTAACTCTGATATTCTTCCGAGTTTCAACTAATATGCATAGCGTATGCTCTCTTTATTTCTCTGTTTATAGGATCCAATAGATTTTGATCGATCTCAAGTGTTAGCCGACTTTGTAATATCTCAGTTTAGGGAAACCAACTTAGTCAAGTCGTGGTCTTTGGAAAGCATCGTGCCTGAGTGACTACTTTGACGAAACACCTAAAAAAAGTGATTCTAAAGACTCAAACAACATGGAAATAGGGAAATTCGTAAACCCTTATACATTGTGGAGAGTGGAGACTATGATCAATTGGCACATCAAGCACATATGTAGTCACTGGATCCCATTAAAACACCATATAATAAGTAAATCACAACGTCACACTTTTTCCCCTTAACATTAGGGTTTCATGGTGTTATGCTTCATTGAGACTGTGGGGTGTTGTTGATCTCAAGATGAATCAATGGTTAAGTCAGATCTTATCTACATACTGAAGAATTTCAATTTTGGATATATGAGGAGTAACGACATTTTGCATGAACTTTCTTTCATGAGCTATTCAAAGTAAAGTTTAATATATCAATGTATCATATAGTAGTAGACATGGTGAGCTTTTAGTAATGAAAACAGAAAATAACATGCTGATACCTTGGAGAGTTTGCTTCTGTCAAACTTACGAGTAGGTTACGTTAACGGTCTTATGTTTACTGTTCTCTCAACTCGTTATGATTTAATGTTGCTTGCAGGGGTTTCATCTCCTTTTTGTTTCTCTGCGGAGCCATGTACCTCGGGCTTGTCATATTGTCTTGAGGTAAGGTTATAAAATCATTTATTATTCAACCTGTCTGGTGTCTTCAAAGTTTATCATAATCTTTTTACTTTTGAACTAGCATCTATTGACAATAATATGAGAAGGTCTCTACTTGTAACTTCAATAATTATCCTATAAAGAAATAAAATATCTCAAAACACATAAGACACCATAGATTCGAAGTCCCCAGTTGAAGATCGGGTATTCTAATACTTTTTAAAGCATTTTCCCCGTAACATTCAAATTGTCTTGGTGTTTGAATAAAATTGACACGTGTGAATAAATTACAAAATCAGCTATTTAAACGAGTCAAACAAAAACTATAAATCTAAAATATGACTCAAGACAGTTCAGACCTCAAGTCAGATTTGAGACGTAACATAGAGAATAATCAACCACTATCAAAGAGAATAAAACGGGAAAGAAATGTGTATTTTGAGTCAGATTTCAGACCTGACATAGAGAAAAAAACGAATAGTATCTTATTATCTTAGACTGTAAAACGGGAAAGAAATGCATTTGGAACAATGTCACCAGTACGCGGATCGCTCCTGTACGTGGTACGGGTACCGGTACGCTACCATGCGAATATCGGGTGAGCTAGGGGTATACTTCTTCGCTACGCCATTTTCAATTGCAATACATTTTGGACTATTCTCCTAAACAATATATATATTCTCTATGATGCATTTATTATAGATATACCTACTCCCAGACATCCTTTCTCGACAAAACTTACAATCTAACTAGTTAATTAAGAAGTTCTTGTAGTTAACCACCCAACTAGTTGAGTTTATAGATTTTCACAAAGACTTTGGGTTAAGTAAGACTAAAAAATCCTCTCACAGCAAGCTGTCTAAGAAATAAATTGACTCCTAATTTATGCATGTGACGAGGGGAAAAAAATACCCAAAAATGAAGCGCAAAAGCTTTAATTTGTAAACCTTCTGCAATTAAAATTTGCGATTTTGAAGTGTAGATGTTTCCCTGTTTTTGATCGGCTTATTACAAGACAATACTGCAAATTTTTACGTTCATTTAGTTCTATTTCAGGTATAAATATTATGGCAACATTCTTACTACAGCAGTTTCGATTTTCGAAGTGATTTTTGGATAAAAATTCGTTGCCATTGCAGGAGAGCTACTATACCAGGTCATTCTTAAAAAAATTCTAACTTGGATGTTGATAATATTCTTTAGATCTGTATTATACATTTGAAACAGAGAAATCAAATTGTATTATAGTTTATGAATCTTCTTCCCAATTCATTTTTGGCGTTTTCGTGGTAAAATCTTAAGAAACTGGCTTGAATATCCATTCCCTTCATCAACATTAACGAATTCCCAATTTTGTAAGTGTTTAGGTTTGGTATCAACACAAACAGAACATGGATTTTTGCTGTAGTTTCAATACATTCCAACTAAGTTAGACACCCACCCAACTGTCTTGCCATCTCTTTTCTTGCATGTCTGGATCAACAAGAATGGAAGGGAGACACTGTATAACAAATCAAGGAGATTCATCAAGTGTAATAACTTGAGGTCTAATCGTGCTGATAACAAACCTAACAGGGAACAGTTTCAGCTCCCAAAATTTTGGGCTCTCAAACCAATAGAGAACCCCACGGGATGGGGTCCCCTCCGGTGGAAGCCCCTTTCTCCGGGCTCCCAGCCCCTTTGCCGGAACTATGAGAGGCCGATAGAGAGGGAGATTGACGGTGAGAGAGAGACTAAGAGAGAGAAAGGGTATCAGTGAGAGAGAAAGTAACAGTGAGTGAGAGAGATCTAATTCTTGGGGTCCCTCCTTGTAATAAAAAGACTCCTATTTGAAATAAGATTTCCCTTATTCCTTTTTGGGGTGAAATAAGTTTCCTATTTTAAGCCTAAAAAGGAATCCTATTTCTATTGGAATACCTCCATATTTATCATTGTAAAAAGGGAATGAAAGGGAAGAAATTATTTATACTATCCTCTCAGATAATCTTGTCTGGCCATATCCTCTCGGATTAGAGAAAGAGGTCAGAGAGATGAGACAGAGAAAGAGAGAATCCTTTCAGATCATATCCTCTCAGGTTAGAGAGAGACTGGAGAGATGAGACAAGAAGATAGATAATCCTCCTAGATCATATGCTCTCAGATTAGAGAGAGAGAGATCAGAGAGATGAGATAGAGAGGGAGAGAGATTTCTGAAGTGATCCTTTCAAGAGAGATTGAAAGAGAAGAACATTGGTTTGAAGAAAGAAAGATTATTAATCTTGTGAAGCAATTTAGTTTGTGTTAGACGTCTTCAAGCTTTGTGGTGATCTAGGGTTTGTTCAAATCCTAAGGAGTAAGAGATTTCTATTTCCCTTTCTTGTTCAGTTTATCCACCATAGTTTTGGTGAAGAATTGTCATCCAAGAGTGTATCCACACATCTTGAAGAGTTGGTTAATCCTTTGTTTGTTTAGGGAAGAGTTGTTATCCAAGAGTGTTTACACGCATCCTGAAGAGTTGGTTAATCCTCTATTTGTTTAGGGAAGAGTTGTTATCCGAGAGTGTTTCCACACATCTTGAAGATTTGGTTAATCCTCTATTTGTTTAGGGAAGAATTGTCTAACCCATTATGTAATCATAGTGGAAGATTTCTGGACTGGGTCCCGTGGTTTTTTACCTTCTATTTTGGAGCGGTTTTTTGCCACCTTAAATTATCTTGGTGTCTCTACTTTTACTTTCGCATCTTTTATCTTCATATTCCTGAACAAGTTAATTAAGTTATTTTCCGAACACTAACAGTAAGAGAGATGTAGAGAAAGAGATAATGGGTAGGATAGATATAAAGAGAAGGAGAAAGAAGAAGCGACTGCGCGGGTGGCTAGTGGTCGGAATGTTGGTGCTCGAAATTGGTGGCGGGGGTTGGAAAATATGGTGTTGGGTGAGAAGATGAAGATTATGAGGCAAAATTCAATTAAGTAAAGACCCTAAAATAAAATGTTCCCTAAGTCGTTTGACTAAGTTTTTATGCCCCATAAATTTTTCTTTATGCTCCAAAGCTCCCACCTTTGGAAATGATGTACTGATAGCCTTTTTGTTCGTCATAAAATAAGCAGATATATTGGTTATTTTTTGAATTGCCCCTACAATCATGAGATCGAAATTCAAGATCACACCCTATTCCGCTTTAATTTTGTTAGAAACATATGATTTTATTTTAATACATTCTTCTTATATTTTATCTTTAAAGCAATAGATAATTTCATGGAATGATTATCATAATGATGATAACCTTAAAATGGTTATTGTTCTTTAGAATGTTTGAAAAGTTAGATGCAATATATGTTTTCAACCAAATATAGTTACTCCTTCTCAAGTGATTGATATAATTTTGGCATTCCCAAATTTACAGATACTTTTTATGTGTATAATGAAACATTTTTACGTAACACTTCTTAATGTGTTGAAAAACATTGCACGTACCTCATATGGAGGTTTACACTTTTTCTAATCACGTTTTAACTTAGACAACTAAATCTTGAATAATATGCTTAGATACGATATTTGTTTTAAAGTCAATAACAAACATTAAGAAAAACTTCCCGTACGTGTAGTGAGTGAGCACCCACTTCAGAACATAGAAAACATTTCATTCCCCTCTCACTGAGAATGAAAGTCTATAATTTATTGAACTGCATTCCCCTTACATTCATGCTAGGTAATGAATGTAATGATTGTGGAAGTTATCGAATCAGACTCTTCGAATGTTATTGATGCAGTTTCATTTGGGAAGAGCACGTGTAGTTGGATCTCCAGAACCACTATCGAAGAGATCATGGAGCTAAAAAATAAGTTTCAAGAAGTTACTTTTGTCAAGGTGGTTAGAAAAGTTAATATTTTGGCTGATGTTATAGCAGGGGCTTGGGTGAGGTGGTGCGACAGGTGCGACCACACCGACCCCCTCATCCTTAGGGGCCCCTTTTTAATTATGGTAAGGATAAGAAACCATTAAATAGCTAATAAGTTAAGGTCAATACAGGTTGCAAGTGTTGCCAATGTGGTATGGAGTGGTGTTCAGCACACCTCGGTCGCCCGTTCAAATCTCTCTACCCACTTAAAATTTTAATTTTGTCTCACATTTTATCTTTAATTAGTATTTAATTTTCTCAAATTTTATCTTTAGGCACACCATGGTGTTTGGGCCAGGTTCCTTTGTATTAGATTAAGTTGGTAACTAGTATATTCTGAGGATAGCTTTTCCATATCGAAACTAGTCCCACAACTTATATACATCTCTTTTAAAACAATCATGGGGTGTCTACTGCACGTATCAAGATCAACTCTCTCATGAAATTTGGGTTTAAATCCACATAATAAATCTTAAATTTAAACAATTTAATCGGTGTTGAGAAACAATTTCAATCCATGAAAGAATTTAAACAGACAATTATTGTAAACACAAATTTTTCTCGATAACTTATTGATTTATTATTATTTTTGTTTTGATATATATTTATATATATTTCTTTGTTTATTTCTTCGTGTGTATTCGTGCAAAAACTATCTTTTTTATTTTTATATCTCTATGAATCACATATTTATTTTGTTTGTTTCTCGAAATTCAAAGTTTATTCAATTAAATTATTGTTACTAACTGTTGTAGCATTTGAGCAAGGAATTTGAGCAAGGAATTGTACTTTTGATACATAATTGCCTTATAATATTTCAATTTTTTTAAAAAAATATATTAGTTATACAAATAGTATATTTAGGAATAAATTCTTGCGTAATACCTTTTTGTATGATGTCGTAAAAAATATCATGGTCAAACCGTTTCGTAATTTAAATATCATGTGTTTCGATTTTTCTTTCATGTCATTTTGTTGAGGGCTCCAATCAAAATTTCGCATCGGACCCTCAAAATCTCAGTCACGCCATTGTGTTGTAGCTCGAACAACCGAGCCTCTTCATTGTCTTGTATATGGGAGACTGTTCTATCTTTTTTGTTAAAATACTACAAGAACAATGTCTATGTAAGTACTACTAGATGATATATATATATATGAAATTCTAGTAATTTTATCAAAAGAAAAAAATGTCAATCCTTAGTGATTTGAAATTTGGAACAAATGGGGAGTATCTACGTCATCATGTGGCAAGTTGCATCCCATTTAGAAAGTGACAATTACTTTGTGGTGGTATATGATACACAATTGCAGCAGGTAGGATAAATGCTCTCTACTTTCTCTCTCTTGATCAGAGCTTCTCCAACTCCCAATCTTAAAAAGTATTAGTTGCTTGTTTGTTATGAACATGTGATCTGTAGGAGAGTTGCACCAATATTGGCATTTTCTGATAAAGCTTTCAACATCAAACCTTTATCAGTAGTTGATAAAAGAATATGATATATATATGATGGAGGACCACACACCTTCTCTCCCTATCTGTGTGTAAGATGGGGCATTTTTTTATGCATATCCTAAAGAATTTATTCTCTTTTAACTTCCTCACTACATATTGGAGGATTGATGGATGGTACAACAATTTATAATTAAATAGTTTAAGTATTGACTCAAAAGTCTTATATAATTATAAGTCCACGAGGTTTTATCCTAATTAGTGGAATGGATTAATTCTTCTGAATAAAATATGTATTAGGTATAATCACGTGTGATATAAGTTGAACAAAAAATACTTGTAAGAAGCCCATGAGTACCAAGAGATAGGCCTCTCGTGTTTGGGGTAGAACATTTTTAAGTTCAATGAAGTTAATGGGCGGATTCGGGTCAGACAAATTTAAGAAAATCATGCACAAAGCTTGCCATGGCCCATGGGTAGTGGGGTAGTGGCCCATGACCGGCGTAACAGGCTTTGGGCAGACTCGCCCTCGAAATTCCTCTTTACAATAGGAGGAAAAGACATTAAAAAACAATCTTTTTTAATAGCGTATACTGAACATTAGCCTAAGTCTTAGTCTAGTCCAACTCTTTTGATGGTTTCTGTATGGTTTCTGCACGATGGTTTCTGCATAATAAAATTTCTGTCAAATTTTCCTAGTAATCATGTA
Organism: Eschscholzia californica subsp. californica; assembly: GCA_002897215.1. Classification (NCBI taxonomy): domain Eukaryota; kingdom Viridiplantae; phylum Streptophyta; class Magnoliopsida; order Ranunculales; family Papaveraceae; genus Eschscholzia; species Eschscholzia californica. The sequence goes on along the minus strand of BEHA01050256.1, from coordinate 207,160 downwards.
AAGTTCTTTCTCTTTTTGTCTTTTTTCTCTACGTCTTCTATTTTTTTTTTTTTTTGGTATATTCGGAGAAATGAATTAACGAGTTCACACAAGTCTTAAAAATGAGAGAAAAGAGAAGAAGAAGAATTATGTCTTTGTTATGGACAGAGTATGTTTAACCAATTAGGTCCCTCAATAAAGAATAAGCAGGTGATGTTATAGTATTTGTTTCTAATCTCACCATAAAAACATGTGGGCTGCATTCCAATTTCTAAATACAAAAAGTTAATTAATTTTATAAATCATAATTATTAGTTTGTTTATACTAACTGTTAACTTCATAAACTTGTAGAAGAGGAGTCCCCATCTATTTTCTCCATCAACCACCATTGTCAAGACAAAAATCCACCATTGAATCCTCAAAATATTCTTATTATAATCGTCTCCCTGTGGCTGCAACCTCTAAATTTTCCATAAAAATTCCTTTACATCAACAAGAGAATCTTCTAATTTTTAATTTATTTGATATTTCTTTTCTTTTTATAAGTAAATGTGATTTTCGTACTTATCTGAATAAGTAGAAGAGTGAAAGAAATAAAAGAATAAGATAAATAAATCAAAGACGAAAATTATAAGGTAAAACTGAAAAGTGAAAAACAAATTGCAGACATACATCTGCTAGTTGATCTTCTGATTGAACTAATGACATCTTAATGATCGTACCGTCAAGTTTCTCTTTTGATAAATGTCGATCAACAAACTTGGTTCTATCACGGTGCACTGGATTATTTGCAATAGAAATTGTAGCCTTGTTAACACAAATGTTAATGGCATGGCTTGTTGAGATTCTAACCTTACCTCTTTCAACAAGTTTATCCAGAACCTTCACATATTTTCTAGTCATACCCACAAATTTAGTTTCAAGTGACTTGTTGAGATGCTATGTCCGTCTAAAATCTAGGCCGAGTCCCAACCGGGGTACTTCATTGGTCCAAAGTCTGATTTTTGTACTTTCAAAATTGTTCTGTGGAGGCTAAGATCTTATTTTTTGACTTCAATATTCATCTTTGATATTGTTTAATCGACTAAAGGTTCATTCTCCTTGTTAAATTTTTGTACTTTTAGTTGGTAATTTTTTTTTGAGAAAACTAAAAGTATGCCCTGATTTGGTTTAATGTTTTCTATGTCTAAAAGATATGCTCGTCTGCAATTTGATAAATGTTAATGGATAAACTAAATTGTTTCTTTATGCATTTCCCGTTTTATCTTATCAAAGATGAAACATGTTTTGCATTTTACAACTTGAATCGGACTATACTGTAAAGGAAAAATAACACGTTTGCTAAGCATTTGTCATTTCGTCTTTGAGGAAAACATCTTTAAGTCATCTGATACACTCATCATAAATAAATTTCCATCAGCAACAAGATAACCGAGAGAACCACTTTTCGTCACTATCACCACGACCATGTGATATTATATGGGGTTAATTCCGTTTTGGCCCCCAATTGTTGACCAACTCACCGTTTTGACCCCCAATTGTGTCCGGCAGTTCGTTTTGGCCCCAAGATCCACTTTTCGGGCAGCGCTGACATCATCAAGACATAAGCAATACTGTTCTATACCCGATATACCCCTCTGACCAAATAAATCAAATCCCTAGTTGTCAAATCAATTAACCCTAATTATTACTCCTATTCCTTCTCCCAATGCACTATCTTCTCCATTTCAAGATTTTTTTCTCCCAAGTTAGTCATCATCTTCTTATTCCTTTATTGTACATTAGAGAAGATAAATTTTTTTCTCCATTTCACAAATTAACCTCTTTCTCATCTTCAATTCTTCATCGGTCACCAACTTCAACAACTTAAATTAGGGCTTCTCATAGTGTTCACCAATTTCAAGATAAATTGTTTTCTCCATTTAGACTTCCTTTCTTCCTCTCTCTCTAGCATGATAACCAATAAGAATGTAATTTCTAGAAATTTCTAACATGCTTCCAAGTTCAACAACTTAAATTAGGGCTTCTCATAGTGTTCAGCAACTTAAATATGCAAGATAGTTAATTAAGCTTGAGTTTTCATACCCAAACCCTAAGAATTGGTATAAATCATAGCCTTTCCTGAATATCCAAAACGGACATCATATCTTCACCCAAAATAATATTTCTTTTTCATTTTCTTCTTCACATCTAATGTTTGAGATGGAGATTGTGATGGAGATCTATCGATATGAACAAAGATTGAGATGGAGATTTCTTGATCTAAGTTAGATCGGTAGTTGTGTCGAAAAAATTGAAACGAGATAGAACTGGATCTGGAGAGAAGAAATAAAAAAACCATCATCAAATCTTTCACTATCATCAAATCGGCAATGGCGTCGGTTCCTACCCTCCCGAATTCAAATGAAGATTTGATTCTTGATAATAAATTGTGTGATTAGGGTTTATGAAGATTTGATTCTTGATGATCAAGATTGTTCCAATAACGGATCTGTCTCTTCCCTTGGTGGCTCTGCCTCTTTTGTCGAGTTCATGAGGTCTGATTTCTATGATTCGTTAGGTCTGATTTCTATGAAACATGATCAAGATTACTTGCCCTAATTACTCCATTAGGTTTGATTTCTATGAGTTTAGATAAAAATCCAAAAGAAA
>BEHA01050256.1:162342-175150 GCA_002897215.1 Eschscholzia californica subsp. californica | reverse complement strand
CCCCCCTAAAGGTCATAGTTTTATTGTACTAGAACGTAAATAGCCTCCAAACAAGAGACCCGCTGCCGCCATCGCAGAAAACCACCGTCACAATTGAAAGATCGCCGCCACTACGAGGAAACCACCATGACCAAACCACAAAACCACTATCATCTCAGACCACCACCATTATCATATAAAAACCACGAGAAAACCACCAAACCACTAAACAAACCACCACCATCACTTTCGTTCAACATACCACCACCAACATACACAACAATAACAAACCACCACCACCATACACAACAATAACAAACCACCACCATCACTTCCATTCAAACCACTGCCACCACCATACACCAAAAATCAGACCACATCAATCATCATCGTTCAAACCGCCGCAACCACCATATACCAGAAACAAACCACTACCATACACCGCGACCGCCACCACATCAAGAACAGAGCGACTACAACGATAATAAGAACCGCAACTACCACCACAGCCTAAACTGGATCTGTGAACCCTCGCTAGATGTAGCGAGGGTTCCACTCCAATCTGTGAAACCATAGAAAACTATTTTGCGGAGGGAGAACAAACTTTTATTAGAAAGAAAAAAGGTTCCGGTGAAGGGAGGACCCTTCGCCGGAGAAAAACGAAGATCTCTGGGAGGTTTTCTCTAAAAAACGGTTAGAGAGAGAAGATGGGAGAGAGAGAACGGGTTATTTTTTTTTTACACTCCAATTGTTAAAACAAGAAAAAAGCCAAACACCTAGTTAGCAGAGTTGCTGAGAAAGTTTCAGTATGACTATCGATCTATTTGCATAAAAAAAGACTACCGATCTAAGTTAGATCATATACCAAATATATTGTAAAGCAAGGGAGAGGTGAAAGTGTTTGAAAGATTGAATAAGGGAGGTTTTGTGTTTGAGAGATTAAAACTCCCGTGGAGGCAAAAAAAAGATTGTTATCACGACAATCAATCACTACAAGAAAAAACGGTTCTAGCGACAAAAAATTTTGTCGCTAAACATTAGATTTTTGTTGCAAAATTTTTTTATCGACGAAACTTTTTTTGTCGTCACTTGGTCGTATTAGCACCGCCAGGGAATGTATTTAATGGCGAAATAAAAGTTCGCCGCAAAAAGTACTTTTCAATGACAAAAACTATTTAGTCATAGAAAATATTTTCAAGGACAAAATGATGAGTACGTAAAGTACTCCAGTTTTGGGCTTTATTTTATAGTCTGTATATGTTAATTTTGATGAAGTCAATTAAGTTACATGATTTTGTAGGAAACTCCCAAAAAGATAAAGAAGTTACTAATACAAGAAGTTCCTAAAGATATTGAGATAGATATATGATTTGGTAACTATTAGAGATGAAGCTGGTTAAGAGAGGGGTGTGTCTGCAAGAAGACATTTGTTAGGGGCTAAATGCTAAATAGTGAAAGTCTGTAGGGTTGGAATCAAACTACTAAAGAGATACTGTTGCTGCCTAACTAAATTTAAAGTGGTGATGACGACATCATGACGGCAGCATCCACTAATGGGTGAAATACTTAGGCGGTGCTGTTTCGGGAATTTGATGGGTTTTAGATTTTGAGATTTCTAAATAAGATGTGTTTCCTAAACCCACTTCTGTCCTAATTTTTAATTGTTTCCAAAATCTTTGGCTATTGAGATATTATAAAAAGATGTCTAACCCATACAATTAAGGACACGAATCCCCCACACACTAGTGAAAAGAGCAAGTTAGAGGAGCAACATTAGAGATAAATTAGCTTCATTGGGTGCAAGAATTTGGGAGATTCAAGGGCTATATCGAAGACAAGTTTTGGAGAAAGACGGGAGTAACGGGCTTCATCAATTATCAATTCGGTTTTATCTTCTTAACTCTTTTCCTTTACTTGTTTATTATTATTGAACCATGTATTTAATATCCATGGGTTTCTAACTCTTCCACTAGGATAGAGGATGAAACCCTAACATGAGTATTTGAATTTTAGTATCATATTTATTTTATTATCTCCTGTTAATGTGCCTTAATGTTTCATAATTATTCGTACTTCGGTTAGTCTAATAAACTAACAACTTGGATTTGAATTGCAAAATATTTTAAGTGAAGTGGGTTATGGGTTTTGATCATTGTTAAAGTGTTTAATTGTCTTATTTTCCGAAAATTGAAGATTGATTTCTAACAATTTTTGAGTTATCAAAAGAGGGATAATAATTTCAATTAGATATTAGATTCGAATATGATTGTTAGTGGTGAATTCCAATATCCTAGATTTACCAACTTATAGTTTTTCATCACAACTTTATTTTATTTTCTAAGTTTCAATTTTTAGCTTTCCAAACATCTTCTCAAAATCAACTATTTTCTTTCCTAGTTTATTAGTAAATTTTAGGTTTAGGTTTAATTTCAAACAAATCTCTGTGGGATCGACCTCGTAATACTTGCCATATTCACATGCGGTTCGTGCACTTGCGAGTTTTAATTTAGTTTAGTTAGCCTAGTATTTAGGTTCACTAGATTTCACATCACAAAACTCAACTGTTGTTGAAAGTATTTTTCAACGACCAAAATATTTGCCACCAAATATATTTTTCAGTGACAAAAGTTGTAGTCCCTAAAGAATTTTTCTGTGGCAAAACATTTGGTTTCAAATTTTTTTTGTTAACAAAAATTTATCGTCTCGAAAAGTATTTTTTTTGACAAAGTTAGTTTGTCGCTGTGAAAGTTTCTAGTGACTAAATAAGATCGTCGCCATAAAAGCTTTCAGTGACTAAATAAATTCGTCTCAATATTTATTCAGAGACGAAATAATTCGTCTCATAAATTTTTTACGACGTTACAGTATTGTTATTGAAAATATTTTTATGGATCAATTATTTTATCGAAAAAGTAAGTTTGTCGCTATAAAATATTTTAGTGACTAAACGATATTGCTTCATTTTACGACATCATAATTTCATCATAATAAATAGTATTCAAAGACAAAGTTATATGAAATTGAGTCAATATAACAAAACATAACCATTAACTAGTGTAGTAAAACAATTGACAACAAAAGCATCCTTAATTCTTCAAAGCAAAACACCTAAAAGACTAAAAAAAGAAAGTATTCAAACAACTAAGTAGTCTTTTCTAAGAAAAATCTCGAAACAAAATACTGAACTCAAATATTACTGGTGTTTGAAGAGGTCCTACCATCAGGTATGCTTAAACCAATTTGACTAAGAATCATCCTTCTGAAGTTTTTATTATAGTCCTCTATTTGTTTAAGTTTGTTTTTGTACACATTGATTTTTTTGTTGAACAGTCGTAGACCCTAAAAAACAATAGAAACTTACCTATAGAGTTTTTATTACCTTTTTCTCTTACATTATTGATAATTTCATATTGGGAATATGTGAGGACCAACATCGTTTGACATGAAACCTTCCAATATTCGCGATTCTTCTTCATCCAGTTTTTCCTTCAATTTTTGAAAAGGTGAACTTAAGTCCTAATTGAAGATAACACAAAACTATAACTAATGAAATCAAGAAAAAGGAAACCAAGCCGCATTTAAATTACTATGAACAAATTGTTGCTATACTATAGATTTAGCAGTGAAATCAACAGAAATGCAAACCTAAACAATAACATCAACAACATCTTAACTAAAGGAATTCAAATGAAACTGAAATAGATAAAAGTAAAGGGTATATATACATAAAGAGAGAGAAAGATAATAGTTTTAGAAATTTGTAGCAAAACTTAGATGCTAATTTAAACTGTGTTACGAAAATCACCTTAGTGGAAAGCCAAATCGGTTGAAGGACCATAATATCGGCAAGATCAAAGTCAAATAGATTTTCCATGTCCAACAAGTTCGATTATCTTAACATCAACAAAAGTTCGAATATGTAGAAGTATATACCCAATTCATCTGACAAAATAATAGGCTAAAAAGAAGTTGTATTCTCCATTCATCAAACATAACAACTATTCAAACTTCACAAAAAAGAAATGCATAAACGGGGAAGGGGGGATTAAAAGAAAATTTAGGTATAGAAAAATACTCATTAACAGAAATGCTCAATACATGTCTTATTCATTTCGACATTTTAATATTCTTATACATACAGTAGGAAAAAGTGGTGTCGATGTTGATTGTGCATTTCATCATGCCTACTGTAATAACCTCAATTATGATAATTATTGGAAGGTATAAGATATTGATCACTCCTATTTGGAAGTATAATATTAAAAATTTAGTTTTCTCAACCATTTGAATCTGGTGGAAGTTATGGATCTATAAGAGAACTTATAAAAAAATTTCATTTGTTAACAAAATAAAAATTTTTGAAATATAATAATGGATTGTCAAATTATTTGAATCATCTTTTGTTTCGTGGAGCATTTTCTTAGTCATTTTTAATCTTATTAAATGAATCAACTTTTTCCTAGAAATTCAGATACTCAGCTAAAGTTTTTGTATCTCTAGTAATTTACCTTGAATCAACTATCTGAATTGAGATGAAGCTTTGGAAGACTTCCATGAGTCTTTCACCACAGTTGAATGGACAAAAAATCTGATAAAAGTTGACTCAAACAGATATATTCTAATGTCAGTTTGAAAACTAAATGAAGATCAAGGAAAAATCACGGAGATAGGAGAAGCTTAATTTTGAACTTTTCTGCAACAAACTTGAACCTCAAACGAGAAGTACTAAAACATATAGATATACTATACATTCTTATTATTATTGATTACTTCTATTTGGAAGTAAAATATTATAGGTTTAGTTTTCTCAACCATTTGAATCTGGTGGAAGTTATGGATCTGTAAGAAAACTTATAGGAATAATTCGTTTCTCAACAAAATAAAAAGTTTTGAAATATAATAATGGATTACCAATTTATTTGAATCATCTTTTGTTTCGTGGAGCATTTTCTTACTCATTTTTTTTTATCTTATTAAATGAATCAACTTTTTCCTAGAAATTCAGATACTCAGCCAAAGTTTTTGTATTTGTAGTAATTTACGTTGAATCAACTATCTGAATTGAGATGAAGCTTTGGAAGACTTCCATGATTCTTTCACCAAAGTTGAATGGACAAAAGTTCTGATAAAACTTGGCTCAAACAGATATATTCTAACGTCAATTTGAAAACTAAATGAAGATGAAGAAAAAGTCATGGAGATAGGAGAAGCTTAATTTTGAATTTTTCTGCAACAAACTTGAACCTTAAACGAGTCAGGGGCGAGCCCACATAGGGGTCCGTGGGGGCACGTGCCCCACGACCCTAATGCGACTCGTATGTGTTAAATTGCACGTGTTCACTTATTATGCATCTATAGTTCCACTTTTTTAACATTATTCTTCTGTAGTTCAAGTGGTGAAACGCTTGGATTACATTTTGGAGGTCTTGGAATCGACCCACACACAACTCCTTTTTCTCTTGAATCTCCACTACTTGCACTTTTTTCCTACAGCGTCTACTATTTACGTTAGTTGAAAGTATTGTTTGGTTTAAGATGACTGCTTATTGAAAATATTTTATAAACTACTTATTAATTGAACTAATTTAATTTTGGCTTCCTCAAAGTGACCAACTTAATAAAACGACTTCGTAAAGATGATGAATTTTTTAGATAACTCCCGTAATTTTGATTTTGTCTGATTTTTAGGTGACTTGTATTTTGGACTTCATGATTGTTTTTTACACGTTTGTTATAGTGAACACGTTATTAGAAAGAAAAGTTTATCTTTATTTTTTTTCCATTACGATCACTTGCTCTTCATCATCTCCACCATCATTTTATCTTCACCACTATCTCTTCATACTTCCTTTGTTTTTTATTTTAATATTTTTTAGTAATGCAGTTGGGAGAAAGATTCCCAAATCATATTGATGAGAAAATTAGAGATTACTTGTTGTACATCAAAGTTACCATGGAATATCTAAACTATAAATAAAACTTTGTTGAAAAATTATTTTTTGATTCTAGCCTGATCGCATACTATGAAATTCTTTCACTAACTATAACAAAAAAGTGCCCCCACTCATAAAATTTTCTGGCCTCGCCACTGAAACGAGTATTACTAAAACATATAGATAGACTATATGTTTTAATTGTTATTTTCTTTGAGAACTATCCGTGATTAGAATTTGAAAATTAAGTAGAAAAATACATCAAGAGCAAAACATAGAGACCTATATGATATGAGTTGTTACAAGAAAAAAAATGATATGAGCTAATGTAGTGGCTAAATTCCATTCAACCCAAATTAAAAACATCAAAAAATATGATATGAGCTAATGTATGGTATACTTTATTGGGTCCGTGGGGATATAGACCAAAATAATAATCAAAAAAGGTTTAGGGTCCAATCTTGTTAAAACATGGATATTTAGTCCTTTTACTTTATGGACAAAAAAACCTTATAAATCCTATAGGATTTACGTTTGTGTCCCCTAAGCAATAAAGCCGGAAATATTAATGTTGGCTGCGCGAGAAGATTTGGTAACGGAAAAAATCCGTAATTTATGGGTTATTAATAGGATATTTCGATTTTTTACCAACCCAACTTTCTCTCTCTTCTTTTAACGTTTTAGGTAAAAAAGGGTTTTTACCTAAAACGAAACGGTGAAAAACCCTAAATCAAACACTGAATCGCCATCATCGAAAGCCAATAATCTTGCTGTTTCATCAACCTTCTTAATCTTTAAACATTTCGGTTGAGATTTCCGGTTCTGGTGAAAAGGTATTGATGAAATCCCTCATTGTTTAGTTTCGTCGTTTGTTTTTTGAACCATCGTTACTGTCAGGTGAAAACCCTTATAAATCCGATTTTGCATGTTAGATTTTCATCATAAAGAAGATAGTTGCATCGTTATGGTAAGATTTTGCTGCGATTGTTAGGGTTTTTTCTGTTCTGATCTTATTATTGAAGTTGTAAAGCTTAGTAATACATCTTAAAATTTGGGATCAGTATGATAAATTATACATAATGTTATGTGATAATGAAGAATCGTTTTGATATCATTCAATAAATTTATGATTCTTTGTTTTTTGGGGGCTAGGGTTAGTATTGTGTTTTGGCCGATTTTGTGAGTTTGTAAAGGTTTTTGATATGATTTTAAGTTGTTCGGTTTCATGATGTTACTATTCTTCATTTTATAATGTATAAATTACATGAAATTTCCTATAAATTGTGTTTCTAGGGTTCTAGAAGAATGAGAACATTTTAATTTCGCTTGCAGGAGAATTCAATGGCACCGAAGTCAAAAATGACACCTAAAGCTACCAAGGATTCTACACCACTCAGAAGAAGTCCATTAAAAAGGAAAGCACCAGAGGAAGAAGTCGTTCCTGCAAAGAAATAAAAAAACAAAGAAATCTCATCCAATGTAGAAGGTGAAGCTGTTAAAAAGTCGAAAAACAAAACACTTTCTGTCAAAGAGGTATGATTTATGAGAAAGTTTTAATAATTTATATCAATTATCTTAATTTATGGTAAAGTATAGATAATTTACATGAAAGAGTGTTATTTTTACATATAAATGTTTCAAATTTATGTAAAAGGTGGGAGCAAGCTCAACAACAAAGAAAGGGAAGGAAAAAGAGAACAATTGCCGTACTGTTGACATAGTGGGGGAGAAGAAGATAATACCAGAGGGGAAGACTTTCAATCCATTCAGATACAGCTTGAGTAAACCAATCGAGTTGATAATAAGCCACCGTCAGTACATGACGAAAGAGATGAAGGAAGAGATTGGCAATACACCTTTCTCAAAGCTTTTTGATTCCATGACAGAGGGTTTCATCCTTAGGGAAAACTATAACACTCGTCCAATAAGTGCAATACTAGATATTCTATGTCGATACAAAAAATCGACAAAAAAATTCGTTATTGGTGGGGTTGAGTTAGAGTTTAAACCAGAAGATGTATCCCTATTGCTTGGTATGCCAATGGAGGGTGTAGAATACGATGCTTTTCCAAGGTTTCATAAACAAGATCCCTTCAAGTGTTCCTTTCTAATGAAATATTTTGAGGAACCAATAAAAAAGTCAAGTAACAAAAACAAGGGGATTTCAAGTGCTTATGTTGCAATGGCACTACAGAGATGTATTAGAAACCATGAACCAACAATCGAATTTGTGACTCTTTTAATCATGTTGTTAGCATCCGATTTCCTGTTTGCAACTTTGGCTGGTTTCACTGTTCTGCCAAGCATTTATAAGAACATAATGTCAAGAAGGGCTATCAATAGGGTGTCATGGCCAAGAGCCATACACTCTTACATGATGGAAACCATTGACAAACATGTTGAAGAACCAACCAAAGCATCTGGTTGTCTGTTACTTTTACCTGTAAGTATGCATACTTTACATGATCTCTGTTAGACTTTATTTAGAGATAATATACTTTACATAAAATTATGTTTATAATAGTTGTGTGATGTGGAAATTTTACATTTTGTTTTATAGTTCTGGATATGCATGCACACATCACTTTATCCTAAGAATCTTTTGAATGCAACAAAATATCCAAGGTTCTTGAGGTGGTCAGTTGATGCTTTTAGTAATGGAATGGAGATCGATATTGCCGGACTTGAAGAAGATAAGGTATAATTTTTATAACACTAATTTATAATTTAGCATAAAGTATATATAATTTATATTAAACACTGTTAAATTAACATTATCTGATTCAGATTGAATCATGAAATATATGTTCTTCATAATATATTTTGTATAATTTACATTCAATAATAAGTTTGGCCATGAAATTTTGGGATGATGATTAATGTTCAAATGCAGGTAATTGGTAGTGTTGAAGAAGAAGAAAATGAAGAAGAGCATGGTTTGCTCAAATTTACTGAAAAGGTTGATATTGAATTAACCTATGATCAGAAAATTGATATGCTAGAGATGATAGAATCTCTAAAGAGTGGAATGAAGTTTAAAGATGTTGAAATAGAGATGTTGAGAAAAGAAATAGCTGAGTTGAAGGAACAACTTAAGTTGAAGGAAAAAGTTAATGTGGAGGAATGTGAAGATCAAGGTAATGATGGAAATGATGAAAGTAATTTTGGTCTTGAAAGTAATGTGGGAGATAAAGATGTAGGTCAAGAAGATAGAATGGAAGGTGGTTATGAAAATAGTGAAAAAGAAGAAGATAAAGATGTTGAGGAAAAAGTTGGTGATGATGGTGATAATCAACAGGATAGTGAGAATAACAATGATGGTGGCAACAACTTTGGTGAGTCATTTTCTATTAGAATTTATTAGAAATGACGGTATTACATTACATACAGTATGCATAATTGCAACATCTGTTATTTATCGATATCATAAATTATAGATACTTTAAACGACATTATGATTTGTTTAGATGATTTATTTCACTACAAATGTATAAATATGCATGATTTATCTGAAATTCTTTTTATTATTTGTTTAGAAGCTGATGAAAATGTACCATGCACAACCATAGTCAAGTATCAAATGGTTGAAGACAGATTTTATAGTAGCACACCAACATTTGACCTGGGTATTGATGATAATGAACCAAGTGACTTTGCTGGTATAGCAGAAATTGCAAAATCTTACAAAGGAAAAGATGTACAAATAGATGAAGATGATGATTTTGTACAGCCTTCACCAAAGACAGTAAAGAAGCCAAGGACAAAGTCAAAAGCATCAAAAGGAGTAGGATTAAAACAAGATGATGCTGTTAAAACACCTAAGCAAAATTCTCTTATCAAGAGAGTGAAGGAAGCCCCTAGGACAAGAAAGCATACTGAAAAGGCAGATCCAAAATTAATGGAAGGTAAGGTTACTAAGAAGCATGCTACAATGTCGAAAAAGGAGGTCGTGAATGTCGAACTGTGGAAGATACTAAGGGGAAGAAACTAGCATCAGATGAGGACGAAAAACTGTGCAACTGGAAGAAGAGCAAAGTATGGAAACAAGTTAAAGATGATGAAAAGGAGCTGTTGGAAGAGTTTAGCAAAGAAGGAAAAAACACGTAATTGGTTTTATAGATATTAAATATGTTATATTTTGTGAACAATGTTATGTTGTTGAAGTATTAGTATTGTGTTTGTAACTGACATTTTGTGAGCTTTATGAAATATTATATTTATGAGTTTTAGCAATATTTCTATATTGACTAACAATATCCGACATGCAGAACACTTGTTTGGACAAATCAAATCATGAGTGAGATCAGAGGGAGACAGTTGGACCTACTAATGATGAATTGCGAGACAGATGCTCAGATTATAAATTGGTGGGGAAAACATTTATTTTCTGAAGTAATGGTTGGAGCTGGACAAATATTCATTCTTGGAGCAGAGTTATGGGTAAGTGTTCAGATAATTTATATTATGTTATGAATATAAATTTATAAAGTATACATAATTTACATGAAATTGTCAGTTAGGTTATATTATGAAATGCATAATGTATGATAAAGTATTCATGATTTACCCAACAACATGACTGCTGCACTAAAACAGTAAGCATCTTGGTGCAGATTTATGTGTAAAGTTATGTTCAGACCATAACTTTTAGATTATAGACTGTAAATTATTTAAGATTTACATGAAATATATCATATTGTTTAATGTTTAATTTAATTTTTATATGATACAATGCAAACTTGGTGACCAAATCTTGAATGGCTATTGTACAGACAATGATAAAATGCAAGGCAACCAAAGCAAACATAAACGCATTATTCAAAGATCGGATTTTAAATGAGGTTGATAGAGGGTTGCTGTCGTATTTAGTTGCACCAATGTGTCATGCGATGGTTACAAATGTAAGTAGGGATATCCATTGGACGTTGCTTGTTTTTGATTATTATGATCAAACTTGGACACACTACAACTCGTTGTTCTTCGACACCAAACTACGTAAAGTTTGCGAAGAAAATGCTAAGAAGTATGCGCAGGAGATACTTGATGTGCTTTATGAAATACAATATGTTAGCCCTGAATATAAAAAGAAATGTAAGGAGCTAAAAACGCCGTGTGATCATCAACAAGGAGAGAAGTAAGTAACAACCTTGTTATATTATTTTACATATTACTATTATACAGCTTGATTAAATGATACTTATTTCATGGTGGGCAATTTTTCATTAATTTATAAATGATGTACAGTGCGGATTGTAGTCCATTTATTATGCTACAAATGGAGTTGTTGTTCATGAAACATTTCAAATGGGGAGTACAAAAAGAATTTCTTAGTGATGATTGGACGGATTTAGCACAACGAAAGAGGACGCAAGCTACGTACGAGCTTCTGAATTAAACAAAAGATCAGTGGAGGAAGAATTTATAATAGTGTAGTTTTTAATTTTTTTGGAAGGTCTACAATTTTTGATCAAATGTAATATCTAGCAGTATTTGAACCCAAAATCAATTTAATGACAGATTCTCTATATGGTTATATTATATAAATGTTTGGATTGTGATTTAAATTATAGTAATTTATGTTAGTGATAATAAAGATAAATCAATTTATATAGTGTACTGATACAAACTCAGTATGATTTCTTCGGAGGAATTCATCATGTTCCATAAATTATTATAATTTATGGAATAAATTATAGTGTGTATGTAAAATCTTGACAACTTTCTACTAAATTATGTATACTTTAAAGTAAATTGTGCAGACATTTGGAAACAAAATGACACATTTATCATAAACAATGAAATTTTCCAATTTGTTTGTCATTAATAAGAATCGGAGATACATTGTTTATACTGTAACTGAAGAAATAACATCAAATATTAACCCTACATGTGGAGCGATTGTGGTAGGAAGGTTGCTTACACCTACCACATATCCCCAATTTCCTGGGAATGTTCCCTGAGCTCTCGATCTGTACTGTTCTTGGCCTACCCGGTCTACGACGAATCAACGGTGGAAGTGTTTTTGATTCTTCATCAAATGAACGAGGCTCATCATAATTTGGGATTGGCATTATATGTTCCTGGTAAGTCTTAACATAAGACTCAGTTGTCCATATAGGATCATAGAAACAATCTTGTTGATCGTCAGCCAAAGTTTTTATGCACAACATGGCATGCTCACAAGGAACCCCATCTACCTGCCACCTTCTACATGTACAAGTCAGATTTAGAAGATCAACACAATGTGATGGATCAGAATAAACCTCAAATATGAGTGGTGCAGCCTGTGCATAATTCCAAGTAGCTGCACTATCATGTTTAGATTTCAAAAAATCAGTGATGGTTGGTGATGTGACACTAAAATTTCACATTTGGAGAGCCTAACTTAGACTAATTATTCCTTTTCGAGTGTTATCAATAATATTTTATGTGTTTTTCATGTTAGGTACCTATTTTGGAGTTAGACATGAAAATCGGAATAAAGGGAACGAATTGTCACTATCATTTCATGTGCCGAAAACGAGAAAAAATGACTTCAAGCAAATCAAATTACAAGTGGAGGCAATGACGAGTCCGACGGTGAAAACGGAAGTCAATTCCGAGTTCGGACGGAAAAGATACGGAAGAAAGAAGCCAAGGTCTTTATTTGAAGGCACTCTCCTTTGTTTCTAATTTGAAGTGAAGTCAAGCCCAAAGACAAGCCAAAAGCCCACAAAGAAAAAAAAGAAGAAAGAAAGATGTAGAAATTTTATGGGCACTCTTCTTTATGGCTAATTTCTTTTCGAAGATCATTCGTTCCAAAATGTTGTCCTCACCCCTTTTTATGTGTTGAGTCCATGTTAGTGATCACACTCACACATACGAGCGAACCATTCTTGAGTGATTTCATATTTGGA
>BEHA01050256.1:147469-158732 GCA_002897215.1 Eschscholzia californica subsp. californica | reverse complement strand
TATTTTATGTTAAAGAAACGAACACTGATTTATATTAAAGCATACGTAATGTTGTATAGCATTCATTAAAAACCTGATAAAGTATATATAATTTGTTAGAGAATCATAAAATGGTTTTAACAAGCTCAAAATCATTGAAGTTCTGATGTTTGCATGATTTACGACAATATATGATACTTTATGATAAAGTACAGGAACTGATAATTCTGTTACGGTGAACCGTACGGTAAAAACACGATTCAATTATCCAAAAGGATTGAAAATCGGATCTGAAGAAAAAGTACAAATCTCATTAAGCTTAATCTACATATCTTTAGATGATTGAATCTTTCTGTATTAAACTGGATTTGTAAGATTCAGTAATGAAGAATTAATTAATCAAACCAGCTATCATTCAATAGATCCTTAGAGAGAGAAAGAAAATGCTAATTTCATATCCATATGAAACAGAAACATTAAATAGAAGTTTGTTTACCTGATTAAAACTTACGGAACTGATTTTGATTAGCTCTAATGAAGTTTTAACAATTTCTTTGCATTAATGGAAGATGTAGATAGATAATCAACATCTTCATAAACTAAAACAAAATCAAAGAAAGTTATAATCAGATGAATGTTTTACGTGATTAAGAATGGTGATTATGATTGCTGCAACTCAAATGATTCTGTTTTAATGGAGGATTTACGTTCGAATCAGATGAAGGGAGAGAAAGAGAAAGATGATTAGAAAGAAAACGATATCAGTTACAAAACTTGCTTATTATGATAAGATCACGATTGCTAAATATAAAACGTGATTGGAGAGAGAAACAGTGAGATAAAAATGGAAAATATATTAACCGATTTTGATCTTATAACTGTTTAGATATTTAAGAAAGATTAGTCTGGGTATTAATAAAGTATAATTATTCTAGGGATTTGTGATTGCTCTCTAGATTGAACCAAAAGGATTAGATATCTATTTCTAATATTATTTTGGTTTTTATACCCTTTATGGGATTAGAGGGGACTAAATCTCTTATTAGGGTCAGTTTTTTGGGCCATATAGCAAAAAATTCGACTTTATTTGCTGATTGATATGTATCATTATAGATTTTTATTGTTTTATTCGTCATTTTTCTGATTTATTAGATTTGTAAAGGGTTGGGCCCTTCAACCCGTTGACAATTTAAAAAAAACATCAAAGTAGAAAAATTAGACAACCACCAAACCATCTTTCTACTACAAAATATTTACAGAGATGGAGAGAAATAAATCAAGAGTTGAGTTACGGTTTCGGACAACCTCTTCCATTAGACAATCACCAACCATAATTTTTACTACACAAATTTAGAAAAAAGGGAAAAGAAGAGTAAAGGGTTTTGTAGCCTTTGATTTTACCCTACATTGAATTTAGGTGAAAAAGTGGGTTTTGGGATTCTAAAGGTCATGAGATTTAATTATATTGTTTGTCCTAGTCATCTTTAGATGTCTATGTGGTTGTCCTAGTCATATTATATAAACATTAATTTTATCCTAGTCATACACCTCTTTAATTAGAAGTTAATGAAACTCTTTTTTTTGGTATTTAAAAGTACGAAAATAGCATCATCCTTATTATATTTTTTTTGTTCTTCTCATATCTCTATGTCCAACTTAACACTCTAACTTCGATATTTCCGTTAGTTTTTAGTAAATTTGTAAGTTTAATTAATAATTTCTTTTCAAATTTTTAAATTTTTCGTGTATCATTTCGACTTGCATGTCATTATTTGAATATAAACGAGTTATATAATTAATAGAAAGAACAACGTATATCAAATTTAAATGAAAAAAGAAAGTAGTAGCACATAGTTATATATCTAATGTGCAATTGTATAAATTTAAGACTATAGTGATACAAAAAAATACGTAATTAATTAACAAAACTAGTGTGACATTGATAGTTGGTATCTAACTTAGTTGTTGCATAAAAAAAGATACCGTTGAGAGACATAAAATTTAGAATTATGAAGAAAAAATTAGGTTGTAGAGGCCTAAGAGCATCACCAATGCAAGACTTAAGAAAAACTCTAAAAATTCTATGTGTCAAGTGTGAAAAATGGATCTCTAAATGGTCTCTTTCCTATTTGGCCATTTAGAGACACTCTATTGCAAAACCTTCTCCAAGGCAACACTCAAGAGAAACTCTAAAAACCTATATTTTGGTTTAAAACTAATTGATTTGCCTATGTGGCACTTAGAGATCCTTAAGAGGACACTCTAAATTTAGAGTGTCCTTTTGAGGATCTCTAAAATAAATCTTAACACATCACTTTTGAGATTCATGTTGAGTTTTGCATTGAAGATGGATTCTAAAGAAAAATTCTAAAAAAACCGTATGTGACACTCTAAGATTTAGAGTTTGAGTGTTGCATTGGAGATGCTCTAATTATATAATTAAATGTAGTTAAGATTCAAAGTCAAGAGAAAGAAAAAGGAAGACGGAAAACAAAGAAGGGAGAGAGCCAAAGAAGGAATATAGCAAGGGAACTGGGAACCCAAGAGTGAGACGAACGCGTGAGAGAGAATAAAAGGGGTGTCCATAAGCACTTCTCTTTTTGGACCCCATTATAATTATATCTCTTTATTAAAGAGGTGCCTATAAGCACGGTCTATTTTGAGGCCCTTATTAAATTTGGGCCCGAAGCAAGCGGTTTATTTGGGCCTGGGCCACCCCGACTACCATATTCTTGATCTATCAGTGGTCAAGATTTGATCGAGCTAAATAAGGATGACAACCCCCGACCGTGTTAAGCAAGATAGACAGGAGAGCAAAAGACACAGAGATCAGAAATGTACAAAAATAAATAACTTGGGTAGTTTTTTTTTTTAAAATACATGTGTTTCACTCATTCGTGTTATAAACAAAGGTGTATCGAGTTTCGGCTTGACCTTGGGTGTCTGGAGTCAGGATAAAATCAATAACTGTCTGAAGTGTGGTGTATTGGTACATTTCAAAACTACTAACTCTTATTAGTTAAATTTCTTTACTAATTGGTTTCAAATCCCTTCGGCTAAGAGACCATTCCCTTCGCCGAAACTCGTCTGAATCTTGATTTCAAATCCAGGCTAAACAGTTTGATTCCGACCAAGGGGCCTTCTCTTCCTCGGAACTACAAAAGAAAGAAGATAGGGAGAGAGAAGAGAAAAAGAGACACAGACTAATTTTGACAAACTTTACCATCTAAAAAGTAACGACGTCCTTTTTTTTTTTTTTTACTTTGAGACACAGACTAACTTTACCATCCAAAAAGCAACGACATCGTTTCTTTTGAGCCCAAACCGAACTGCCAACTGTATGGTTTGGTGGCTTCGCGTTGGACTTAAGAGCATTATTTGAGATTTTACTACATAAATTTTTTTGTTGAAGAGATTATCTTACTTAACAATAAAATAAAACAAAACTAATACCAATCTTGGGGAAAATTTTCAATTTATTAATTAAGTAACCCAATTTTGTGTGAATAAATAAAATAACTAATTGGGATTATCCAAATGTTTCTTGATGATTGCATAAAAAGTACCTCCAAAGAATAGGATAAGAAATATAATAATAAAACATAATCCACCACATGTACAGGGTTCTCTACTGGAGGAGGAGGGTAATCATCAAGGGTATCTATGAAATTTGACAAACTCAACATGTTCTCTTCCTCTTCAAAATCCCACCCATTCTTTATAAACCCTAGATAAAGCTTTAAATATGTAGTATGAATGATTGGCTAACCTGCGGATCCATTTGCAACTCCTCTGAAAATATTACCCGAATGGTATTTCTTTCCCGTATTTCAAATACTCCTTACAGTATCAAATAAGTTATTGGGGGTTCTTTTAATGGTTTCAGTACCAGCGGGATTATTGACAGTACCCTTTTTGGATAATGTTAATAAATTCCAAAACCCATTTCGTCGTCCAGTAGCTACAACCGTCTTTTTGATTGGTACCGCAGTAGCCCTTTGGTTGGATATTGGAGCAACATTACCTATTGATAAATCTCTAACTTTAGGTCTTTTTCTAATTAACTCAACCGTGAAATAGAAATCAAAAACCACGACGTATGTATTTAGGGAGGATTCACTTTGATGCGACTATTCCCTAGATACATCTATTCAATGGAATTCTAGATCTATCCCGAATATATGGATCGTGCTGAAGATTCAAAACCAATTTCATTTTCTTCTTTTTTTTAGAAACCAAAGAAGGATAGGTAGTGGTTGAAGTGGTGCTTGAACACCATTTATCCCTATAGTTTCGACAAGTGGTTAAAATAGATTTAGCACGATCCCGAAAATGATAAGAAACAAATTTTTGGAAATGATTTGGTGGCTCATCAAGAACATTCAACATTGTTCGGCAACTTAAAATGAATGTTTTTGTATTAGCATGCTGAGAGTAGTTGACAAATTTATAAGGATTTTCATAAACGAAGTTCGCAATGTTAAAAATGTTGAGAAAAGTAACTACTCCTTATAGGTGATCAGTCTACTTAAAGTTTTACTCTAATGCGAAAAACCGTGGTCTGAATCCTGACAATATATATGATATCAACTCCAATAAGTAACTTAAGAATATAAAAATTGTATATTTATACTTGATTGTCGTTGACTAAAGCTTGATCAGATCAAAATACACCGATTGTTGTCATAATTTTTTTTAATAGTAGCCCTTCACCCATGAGAGGGAGGGGACCAGAGATGTTGATCGAGAGAGAGAGAGAGAGAGGGGACAAAGACAAGAAAAAAAAGGAATGGAAGAGGCAGAAAGTACCAATACCACTGTACCAGAAGTAGAGAGTAGAAGAAAGGTAGGGTGTTAGGGGTTTAAGGCTAAAACTTGATCATCTTTGTCTCTAGTGGTGGTTCATGAAATGGGTTCCGACAAGGACATATGGACAGAGAGAGAGAAAGTGGGTGAGAAAAAGGGTCTTATGTTTGCATGATACTTGTAGGCCGGTTAGGTATCAACTTCGTGTACATTCCCTATTTCATGGCTAATTAAGTCCAATTATATGCTTATACTAACGGAAACAAAACTAATATTCTTTCTCATCTCCGACCATCAATTCCAACAACCACCTCTTTTCCTCATTTTTCCTCCATCTAGGACCTCTCTATCACGCTCGTATTTCTCTCTCATTTTCTTTCAAATTTGTTTGTCTCTCCCGGATCTGGCTTTCTCTCAAATCTTCTCCCTCTCTCTCGGGTTGAAGCTCAGATGGTTTCAGTGAATCACGACTGAAACTCTAGGTTTGGGACCTTGGGTCCACTTAAGCTTTATGGTTTTAGTCGGCTGAATGCTAGTGTTTCAGTCCGAGAGAGAGGGAAAATGATCCGAGAGATATATAACGAGATCCAAGATGACGATTAAATACAATAATATAGACTACACCTACAATTGTAAAATTAATCGACTGTTATCTGAGAAAGAAGCAAAAGTGGTTTCTTTCCAAAGTCGACACCGAGAAAATGTCATATGTGAATAAGGAGTACTTAATGTACACTACTCGGATTATGAGCTTTATAAATATAAAGAACAAATTTATATAACTTTATTAAGTTAAGATATTTTCTTCAAAGAAGACTTTATAAACGTATAACTTTATTAAGTTAAGATATCTTTTAAAAAAAAAGAAGTTAATATATTTCTTTCTTTAATAAAAATATTATATATTTATAATATATTTTTTTTTAACTATGTACGATAATTAAAAATTCAGATTAATTTATATGATGTAACTAGATATAATATTATAATTTATAAAAAAAATATTCATATAAAAAAAACTTTACATTATGTTTTAAATTATTAGTTTTATATTATGTTCTGATTTAAGTTTGGCGTTTTCATTAAATCTATATCATCTCATTATCTTACATTTTAATTATAATAAAAAATATTTAACTGAAACCATGAAGCCCACCTATTTGCACAAACAAAATATATGATCTCAACACTTATAAGAAATATATTAACTTCTTCTTTTTTTTTTAAGAAGAAGTTTACTTAATTCCAATATGAAGAGGGAATAATACCCTCTTCATATTAAGAAGGAACGGAGATAGTGAGATAGAGAGATAGAAGAGAAACCGAGAGTCAGAGACATAGATGTGAATACAGATTAACTTTCTCTTAATATTAATTGTAAGGTAAATACAAGTATATATAAGATTATAAGTAAATCTATTTCAAATGTAAAAGCTTAACTAATCCTAACTATCTATATTGACCAATTCAGCCAGGTCTTCTTGTGACCGAGTGGGGTCAGGTATGGGTCCTCTATTGATCTATATAGTTTTTTTTTTTGTTGAAAGAGGATCTATATAGTTAATATTCCTGCCTTTAAATTTTTTTATATTTATAGCCTATATGCCTATCATAAATATATGTATATTGAATAAAAATAGAAAAATTAATCTAAGAAACTTTATAAACGTAAGACATATGTTAATGTTTTAGTTATAAAAGTATTTAATTTTAAATAATTGTAACTTTATTAAGCTAAAGATATTTTCTTAAAAAGAAAAAAAGACAATTGATAACATTTACAAAATATATCTTAACTAATTCGTTGATAATAATAAGCAACATTACCCTGAATATTGCTGGATGTTTGTGACATTAACTCTATTTTAGCAGTAGTTATGCCTTCAAATATCCTTACATTGACGCCCCACACGCCTACCATACATAGTGCGTCATTCCCACTAATGCTTTATAGGCGTACAACTAATGCTTTATGTTTTAGTTATAAAAGTATTTATTTTTATATAATTGTAACTTTATAAAGTTAAGATATTAAAAAAAATTAAGATATTCTTTTATTTAATAAAAATATTATATATTTATTAAATAATTTTTTTATTCAATATACTTTATAAAGCTTTTACATTATGTTTTAAATTATTAGTTTTACATTATGTTTTTAAGTTTGATTTTTTCATTAAATCTATTCCATCTCATTATCTTACATTTTAATTATATCATCTCATTAAATCTATTAAGCACACGGGAGCCTACTAGTTGCACAAACAACATGTATGATCTCAACACTAATAAGAAATTTAAGAACATAATTTTTTTTACAGTGTTTACTTAATTCCAATATCTCTGTTTAGTTAATATTTCCGATTTTAAGTATCTTTATGTTTATAGCCTATATTGCTACCATGTATATGTACTAGGCATTTACGGGCAGGAAAATGCCCTTTACGCGACGTGAATAAACAAGCCTACAGAATCCAATCTAAAATGTTTTAGAAAAATTTAATTAACAATTGATGAACCAAGTAATGACTCACGTGAAAAACAAAACATTACGTTGGCTAACAATTATATTTGTGAAAATAATAAACAAAACCAATGTAAAATATTATCTAAGTAATATTCGTGTAAATTCAGGATGTTAGTTTTCACCTGTAGAAGAATTTGAAGAAATCCATATAAAACACCCTCATGTCAAAGTTCATTCAAAAAATTCACAATTTTGAGATTCGATTCTTGTGGATGCCAGATACATGTGAATATATTTGATTATTGTTGTTCCATTGATATTCTCTATAAAAGGACCTTGCTCGTGATTCTCTGGTGTGACTTCTTTATACCTTACAACTGGATTGTACAACTGGATTGTAGTTCACTTGGAATTTTATACCAACAGTCCCTTAACCCTCGTTGTTTCTTACTATACCCTTCTTCTCCAAATGAAAAATAAAGAAACCACTTAAATTTTTTTTATTATAGACTAAAAAAATAAGTAAATTGCCATATAACTAAATTTAACTCAGCATAATCAACCATTCCTACTTCAGAAAATTAGAGCATATATTACTTGTTGAAATTTTGACTCGATGATAGAACATGTATTCTGATTTATTATAAATAACTCCATGATGAATAAAGGATAATTTCGAAGCCTACAAGTCAAACCAACGGGTCAGACTGTGTCATGCCATAAAAATTAGATGAACTAAAGATAGGTAACCATGAATCCCTTATGCTAAAGCCTCATGGAATTCGATCAAAGAGATCTAAATGGAATGATCGCGATTATGTGGCTTACGTGGACCATTGTCAGGGGCGAGGCCACCAAGGGGCCTGTGGGGGCGCATGCCCCCACAAGCTCCAAGGTGACCTCTCTTACAAGATTGGAACCAAACCCTTTAATATAGGAAAACTGTTTGCCATGTATACCCACCACCAATGTTCAGAGATAAATGTAGTAACTCAAACAGTCAAACCCATGCCAAATAAACCAAATCCCACCATGGTGTAATATTATTACTCATATTATATGTAAAAGTATTTCATCAAAAAAAAATATGTAAAAGTGTATCTTTTTGTACGTGAAAATTTTCTAAACTATCCATTAAATAACAAATTTTATGTTTATCGCTTTCTCTCTAAAATCGGTGTTTACTTACAAAACGTTAACATCTTTTTTCTTTAAAGTATATTTCAGTCATCACATTAATTACTCAACTTGATTATCTATAAAAAAAAATCGTGTAATATGACCTTTAATAATGGTCGGATAGCCGGTTCAACTCCAACAATTTTAATTGGATCAAACACTTTCTACTTAATACAACTCAAATTCGATGGTCCCCGTACAAATTTTGTTACAAAATTCGACTAATATATTTGATCTCAACTCCTGCCTAATGAAGTTGAATTCGTTGGACTTCTCTAAAATCAAACATGCACAAAAGATTAATTTTTTCCTCATTTCTACATATTATAATCTATGGCGTTGAACCAAACTTTTTATTGAGGTAATCCACAACGTATTTGACACACTAAATTAAGGCATTATGAATAAATAACACTTTATTTACTTACGATAAGACATTTTTTTTAATGAATAAGTGCCCCCAGAAAGAAAAATTCCTGGCCTCGCCACTGACCATTGTTAATGTATATGCTAAGGAAGAAGTTCGTTTGTTTTTCAAAGTGATGAAAATGAAGCGTCTAATCTTTACATTGTTTTTCGTAGATCGAATCTTTCAATTATCACACCGTTTTCCATAAACCGAGATCACCCTCATTAGTTTTTGTCAACTTCATGTAAAGTAATTGTTTAAATAACTATCCAAACCCAATTTGAACAAAATATAAGGCATGTGAAGGGCAACCTAAAACCAAAATACTCATTTGATAAAAAAAAAGAACAACATAAGTAACAAATAAGAAACTTATAAATTTCTAAATATTTAGAAGTAGATATAAATCTTTTGAGATAGAGTGGTCTGCCAATCCTCAAATATGTATTTCCTCACTCTCATTACCTTCGTGCACAAGAATACTCAATTTGACTAAACAAAATAAAAGTTTACTAACTATGAGTAACCTATAAATAAAAATTATCATGGTTTTTTTCCTGAGCTCCTGAAACTACCTGCAAATTTCATGAATATCCTCACTAACAATACAACAAAAATGAGGAAGGTGTGAATCAAATGAGATCCGGAAAAAAATTTAACTTAGGCTCTTCTTCCTCATTGTTGTTGTTGTTGTTGTTGTTGTTGAGAGCGACATTTATCAAACCTTTGATAAATATTTCCATATTGTTTTAGTGTCTCTCCATTTACAACTCAAAGATAAAGAAGATCGTTGAACCAGTTACTAAGATCAAGAATGACTTTTGTAATTACTATAGAGCACTATGCCACACTTCTATAATTGGGCACCCCACACTATTGTGTTCTTTTCAACTCTCTTAACTTTCTTCTCATCTTCTCAATCCATGTACCATCTATTCTCATTTTATGTTTTTTAAACAACTGAAAAGAAAAAGCAATTAATCAGTTCCAACTTCATGTTCTCGTTTTTTTTCTCTTTTAGTAATATATGTTACTATCTAGTTAAAGTGGGTTTAGGAACTATCTACTAAAAGTTACATTGATAGGCATATGAAAATGGAGAAACGCAAAAAGAATGATATTTTGTAGAGTATGTTCAAGTTCATATAGCTCAATCTTATGAAAAAAGTTGTGAGATGCCTTCGTGTTGGCTAACACAAACAGAATGGCGCACAATTTCATGAAAGAAAAATGACCAAAATGAGATGATTTTCTCGAAACATCATTGGATAGAAAGTTGTTATCTTAAGATCAAATGATCTTCGGCCAAAAATATAGGAACATGTCTGTACAACTCCATCAAGCACGTAATGATATTGGGGAGGTTAAATTAGTACAAAGCTATATGAAAAAGGCTCTTAGAACCAACCTAATGATATTTATTTATATTGCGCACACATTATAGGTGATTGGATGCGGACAAAAACACAAATTTGATATCAAAGAGCATTACTACTTTCACAAAACAAAGAAACAAATATTGATGTCTTGTGCAGCCCATCTACCTCTAAACAGAGAGCAACAATTTTGAGATATTTTGTGTTTGTAACTTGTAAAATTTTGCAGGGATTTACGCATAAAATGACAACGACCAGTAAGTTTGTGTGTCCAATATATAATGTAAAATGAAAAAAAAAAGAATTTAGTGCAAAATCTTCTATTTAACGCAAAGTGGGAGACAATGGAGAACGGAAACTGATAAATAGAAACCAGACATTTACAACTAAAGCGATACAAAATTATCGAAGTTTTGACATTTACAAGTTAAGAGAAAATCAAATTGTCGAAGATGCATTTAAACCCACTTATATGTACATCAACGGGCCCAACCAAGACATGACATTTACCAAGTTAAGAGATAGAATATTATCAAAGATTTTGTTAAGGTTCATACTACTAATAGAAACTTGAAGAAACATGATTGCATTTACAAAAATAACTTATGATTTTTTGCTATAGGTAACTAATACAAAAACGTGCTTGAAAACCACCCAACAGAGATACTTCATAAAATAGATGAGAAAGATCACAAACTCAATCTATATAGAAAAGATATTCAAAAGACAAAATTATATAAAAGATTCCGCCTTCTTCACTTTCAGTTGCTTTTAATTTCAGTCATCGGTCTTTCTCTCATCATTGAAATAAGAACATCAATATTGTTTAGCAAAGACATTGGTGAAAAGAAAATGTAGAAATAAGAGATACGCTGCAAATATGTGAGAAGGCTTACTTGAACAAGAAGATCAAGTTAGCATATAATGAGGCGAAGAAGCCAAGATAATATGGCTTTACTTTTTCATTCTTTTCCATTCATTATAGTGTCGCGATATCAATCGGACAAATGAAACTTTTGTTTATTGATGAGGTAATAAAGCATAGTG
>BEHA01050256.1:81740-122350 GCA_002897215.1 Eschscholzia californica subsp. californica | reverse complement strand
ATTACATACTGATTAGAGAATCCCAACTAAACACCAAGTCCGAAAAAGTTGTGGATTTCTTCCAATCTTGATCGGTGCTCCAATAAAAAAGGATAGATTTGATCGAAATGATAAGATTTTCTACCGACTTGCACTTCTCTTAAAGAATCCTCGCGCTTCTTTCTTCCCATAAATTCCAAATTATACCATAAGACACTCCAAATCTCAGAAAAACTTTCCTATCAAGAGACTTTGGGAAAGTATAAGAGTCAACTAGATCCTTAAAACGGTTCGCCGAGGTTGTGAGCTTGATGAAAGACCGAGTAAGAGAGTTCCATATCTGACTTGAGAAGGGGCAAAAAAAAAAAAAAACAAATGGTCTTGAGTTTCTTCCTTCTGTTTACAAAGAGGACACCTTTTTGGAAAGATGAGCCCCCTTCGCCTAAGGTCGTTAAGAGTGGGGAGAGGTTGGAGATACAAAGCCCATAAGATGAAAGAGATCTTCGGAGGAATGCTGTTATTCCAAATGTTCTTGTTAGGGAATTCTCTAGGGATATTAGCTTTGTTCTTTGTCGAAGAGAAATTCAAAATGTGGTGATAAAAAGAGGTGACAGAGAACTCACCATTTTTACTTGGGTTCCATGTTCTAGTTGAGGTAGTTGTAGTATCTAAGATAACAAAACTAGAGAGCTTCTGAAGGAGATCTGATGCCACCACTGCTTCAATTTCAGAGCATCTTCTGGAAAGTTTTAGATCTCAATTGTGAGAAGACAAGTTGCCTACCATCACTTCCTCGACGGAAGCATCTTTTGTTTTTGAGAATTTTCAAATACTTTTGAATTCCTCTTTAAGTGGAATAGTCCCTACCCAAGCATCCTCTCAAAATGAGGTTTTTGAGCCCCTGTTAATGGAAACTAGGCAACCTTCTTTAACTTTTTTGGAGATGGTTTGAATTTGTTTCCACGGACCTGAAAACAAATTTGTGATAAGACATTTAGAATTCTGAAATTTAATATCAACTCATACATATTTATGAGACTTATGAGCATTTAGTATTTGCATTTGTATGTTTCACATATTGTTTGCAGGTTATATGTATCCATTATCGAAGTCCATGGTATTCATCGGTATCTAGGATTGATACGAGGGAGATAGAATACTTCTTGATAGGACATCGATGTAAATCAGTTTCGCAGTTTTATCGACTTTGGGAATCTTCTATATGGAAACTGTAGCATCACATACTCCGATACAAAAGGAGTGGCTTATCTCAGCCATCGGAGTGGGAGGATCTGGTATGCGGTGTTGACACACTTAGGTGGGTCGAACATGATCACCATAATGAAATACGTCGTAAATGGTCACATAGACGTATGGTTCATTACATCGATTCCAGATATAAGTACACTGTCACTAGGTGAATAGTGACAGAGCTATTATAGTCTAGTATGGACTATGGAAGTGTCCCCTTAGGCAACACTAACTTAAGTGATCAACACCGGAGTGTGAAAACGCATGTGTCTCTTCATGAGATAAGATCTAAGTAGTTATATGCTGGTTACTAATGGACTAACAAGATGTAAATGATCCTCCGTGGTGACAAACCATTTCCGGAGAGACATTCACGGATGCTCAACATGCAATGTACTTAATGTCCGATGGAACGAAGTGTTTTAGCTTTCTTTATTGAAACGGGAGTCAGGACGATATCCTATGGTGGACGTAGATAAGTTTTGTGGGTTGATGAACCCACTTGACCGGTTCAATAATAGGCTTTGGATCCTAATCTTAAAGCTCTAAACCATTGATGCATATTAAGGGTATTTCAGGAAAGAAGAAGAGATACAAATGAAGATAAGGATTATGGATTAGAGAAAGCGGATTATGGTTTAGAGAAAGCAATGGAGGTGGGGCCCACATGGGGGAGGCGGCACACCTAGGGGTAAAACCCTAGGCCCCTAAACCGACTCCCCTGGCCTATATAAACCCCCTCTCCATTCTCTATAAACACACACACATTCTCATTCTCTAAAACAGATTAGAATCTCCTTTCAGTTTCTTCTTCTTCTTATACTCTTTCAGGTTGACTGCTCCAATGAGGTCTAGCATCATAATCGGAGGAGTTCATTAAGATTAAGAAACTAAGAGGAAGCATTATCTTCTAGTAGAAACCCTACTAAAATTCGGACTTGAAAAACTGCAGTTTTACATCGTAACAGAAACGTGCAGATTTGAGCACATTCGGAGCCGAATTGGCCTAGGGCTATTTCTGACAAAGCTGTTCATAATACGATTTCCAGTCGACCCTGAAAAAGCATTCAGAGTTTTATCCAGAGAGTTATAGCCGAAATACTACAGTAGTACATATTAAGCATAAATCAGAGAGGTTGCGGATTTGTTCTATTTCTTATTTATTCAATCCAGAACTCTTAGGTATGATCTAACATTATCTTTTTGATTGCTTTATGTTTATAGAACATGCTAACATCCTTTTTCCACTGCATCGTAGAATAATTTTATTTTTACCGTATTTTACCAACAGGACCTCCTACTGTATGCACACTAATATCTTTAGGATACCACCAATTTCTGTTACCGTTGTATTTCTCCCTAATCAAATTACTCCAAATAGCATTCGGCTCATTTCCATACCTCCAAATCTATTTGGCTAAAAGAGATAAGTTAGCCTCCATTAATCTTCTAATACCTAGACCCCCGTGGCTTTGTGGCTTAGTGATCTTGAACCAAGAAACCCAATGGAGCTTTCTTTCTGAAGTAGTCTCCCTATAAGAAATCTCTGAATACTTTTTCAATCTTATAAGATACACAATTCTGAAGATAGATAGAAGGTACAACGGCATAGTTGAAAGAACGGAATTGATGAGCACAATTCTGCCTCTTTTGGATAGAAATCTTCGCTTCCAAGGAGCAAGCTTCTTTGCGATTCGTTCGATAATAGGATTTCGAAAGGACAAAGTCTTAGGAGGCTGACCCAAGGGCATGCCAAGGTATGAAAGAGGTAAAGAGCCAACAGAGAATCCTAGACATTTTTGTTTATTAACTTTTAAACCTGTATACTCTTCGAAACAATTCAGAACATGGATTAGGTGATCCAATTGCTCCATGTTTGCCTCCATAAAAAGAATTGTATCATCCGCAAATTGAAAATGAGTGTATTCCTTCCCTGTTTTTGATACTTTGAAGCCTTGAATCTTCTTTCCCTAAGAAGATTGGAGATCAAACCGCAAATTTAAACTAGATTATACTACGTGTTATTATTTCAAGCAGGTTTTGGAGTCAACTCCCGCTCTTTCGTTGAGTCATATAGCCAGACATCCACGGATTTAATTAGTTAAAAAGGAGATTTCTCTAATTACACATTAAAATTGGAGATATCTAATTCCACATTTGCAGGAGGGGCATCCCTAAAATGGCCTTTGGAAATTATGAATCCAACTTAAGCTAGGTTCTATTTTGAGTCGGACATCTCAAATTACATAAAAGCATACCGTTTGAAATCTGACTCGAATTAGATTGCATATTTGAAAAACAATCAAACAAAATCTAATGTAAGTTTTGGGGATATTATGTCATAAAATTTTGTGAAAATCTTTGTGATACAAAACAATAGTGATAATATAAAGATAATTAAATAAAAAATATTAAAGATACAGTTCATTACCTGAACGATTGAATCATGTGTAATGATTGATATGACTTACTTTGTGCTTTGATACCATTTTTTGCATGCATAAAACTTTTTATTTTCAACAAAAATAGGTCGAAAATAACTAACCACTTCATCTGACTTACCAGACGAGCTGTTACTGTTTTTGTTTGGTTAATCAATAAAGTTAGCGCTAGAAACAGATGTGGTGGGTCTGGGCGGTGTTGCGTATCCAGAAGAGCCCGCGGATGAGTTGATATCCATTACAATAATGACTAGGAATATGTTAGTTGAAAATTGGAGTTGGGGAGCTTGGACCTAATTGTTAGTGAGGCTTTATTAGTAGTGGAGGGCTTGTACAAGAGATTTTAGTGTGAAAGAAGGCAACTAATTTAGCATGAACGGTAAAACAAGTGTGCTGCTTTTTGGCATTCATTTTGTGTGCTTTATCATGAGTATTTTTTTGTTGTAACGCTTAGTATGAGTTTTTTGTGGCAGTTAAGTCCAATCCGGGGCTATGGTACATATGGGCTATGGTACATTTGGTCCGCCCTCTAATAAGTACTTGATGCCTAAAATTTTTAAAGTTTTTCTTGTGTTTGTCGTTAAAGATGGTCTAAGAGATAAAACTCAAGTTGACCTGGCCGATAAACACCACAGCTCTCTATAGATGATGGCGTGCATCGACCCTCAGTGAGAATTACAGTTTCTGTCTTGATACCTAAAACGAATTTCAAATGAGACTTGATACTTAAATTTTTTAAAGTTTTTCTTGTGTCTCTCGTTAAAGATGGTCTAAGAGATAAAACTCAAGTTGACCCAGGCAGTCCAGTCTTGAGACGACTCAGCCCGACAAACACCACGATTCTCTATAGATGATGGCGCGCATCAATCCTCAATGAGAATTACAGTTTCTCTCTTGATACCTAAAACGAATTTCAAATGAGACTTGATACTTAAAAAATTTAAAGTTTTATTGCGTCTCTCGTTAAAGATGGTCTAAGAGATAAAACTCAAGTTGACTCGGTCAGTCTGATCTTGAGACGGCTCAGCCTGATAAACACCACGGTTCTCTATAGATGACGGCGTGCATCGACCCTCAATGAGAATTACGGTTTCTCTCTTGATACCTAAAACCAATTGCAAATGAGACTTGATACCTAAATATTTTTTAAAAATTTTTCTTAATTGTGTCTCTCGTTAAAGATGGTCTAAGAGATAAAACTCAAGTTGACCCGGCCCGACCCGATAAACACCACGGTTCTCTATAAATAATGGCGCGCATCGATCCTCATTGAGAACTACGGTTTCTCTCTTATTATCAAAGCCCTCCCAAACCTCTAAGCTTCTCACGGAACTTGCTAACCCTAGAGCTTTCCAGGTACCTTTTCTTCTTTTCATTAATATATTTTCACTTACCTTTTCATTGGTTCTCAAACTCACTACATTTTTGTAATTTCGTTTTCGGTGTTGTATAAGTAAAGCTTGTGAAAGAAAAAACTTTTGAAATTGTTCGTATAGATATTCGAATTATATGAATCTCTGCTTTAATGCTTATCTTGTTAATGTTTTGATTAAAGATGATTCCAGTGATTCGTAGCTTTATAAATGAATCATTTCATAGTCAAGTTTGGATTAAATATGAATACTTTTTCATGTTTGTTGTGGTAAAAATTGAACATAACAAATAAAACCCTGAGGTTGAATGGGTATCAATTAAGCTTATTGAATTTGAACTCGGTTAATAGAATTTGTCCCATATCGGTTGAATTCGTATGTTAAGTCAAGTTATTCTTCAGAGGAAAAGTGAAACTATTACGGGCAGTCGTATGGACTACCCAACCTGACCGGGTCGGTTGATCGGGTCACACCGACCCGGTCAGTTAGCATTAAGGTTTAGGGTAGTTATTATTAGATAAACTTCAAGTATACTGCATGTATCCAAATAGATTCGAATGCTACGTGTATAAATAGAGTTGTACATTGTGTTCAATATACATGAGAAATTATTTTGTATCAAGAATCTCTCTCTCTAGTTCTCGGCTGCTCTCTCTTTCTCTCCCTCTCCATTCATCTCATGGGTTATTTAATTCTCATCGGTTATTAATTCATATGGTATAAGAGTAAGGTTCTATAATTTCTTGATATTACTTTTTTCTCTCGTTCTCTACACTACGAGTTCTTCTTTTGATCATTCTTCTGAAAAAAATACCTCAATCAATTAATGGTTCCACTCCGATTTTTGATGTCCATCACTCGGATTCTCTGACTACTATTTTAATTACCCCACTTTTAAGCTGACATAACTATGCCTCCTAGTCTCGTGGGATGAAGATGGTTCTACGAGTCAAAGACAAATTCGATTTTGGTGATGGTACCATTCCAAAATCATCTTCTTCCTCTGACTTGCATGCATGGGGACGTTGTAATGACTTAGTAGTTAGTTGGCTCGTCAACTTTGTCGCTCCTGACATCGGGAAGTCAATTCTTTATGATAAAACTGCGGTTGGTATATGGCGTAATCTATACAAAGGCTTTCATCAAACCAATGCACCTAAGATTTTTTAATTAAAGTGTGCCATCTCTTCTCTCAAACATGGTCTTGATGTCTCTACTTACTAAACAGAACTAAAATCACTTCAAGACGAACTCCAATCCCTTTTAGTCATTGATCCTTGTCTATGTAGTCAAGGTAAATCTCTCCTTGATCGAACAAATCAAGATCGAACCATGGAGTTCCTTCAAGGACTCCATGATCGTTTCTCGGCTATTTGTAGCCAAATCCTATTGATGGATCCTTTCCCATCCTTGTTGAAAATTCACAGTCTTGTCAAGCAAGAAGAGACACAACAAAACATTATTCATGACACAACTCAAGGTACACAGGTTGCTACCCTAGTCATCTCTCGATTTAATGCATCTCGGTCTGATCGTTATGAGCGAACCACAAGGAACGATCAAAAAGGGCCCGACCATACTGTGATAACTGCCGAGTTCATGGTCATCACCAATCAACCTTCTACAAGATTCATGGTTATCCACGTCGGAACAACCGATCAACCAACTTGGCTGCATAGGTCAGCAACAATAGTGGTCATGTGGTGCCTTTAGTGTCCTCCATGACGCAAGAACAATTCGCTTTCCTCAATACCCTACTGGACCAACAACGGGCTACTACGGGACAACCCAACAATTTGAACCAGACGACTATGGGCACCCCCAACAACCCCTCAATCCACCTCACTGGTACGTTTCTTCCCTCTAATCCTTGGGTCGTTGATTCCGGCGCGGCTAAACATATCTGCGCGACTCTCTCTTCTTTTTCTAATTATGTTCTTGCTCCTTCCAACTACTTTGTTCGTTTGTCTGATGGGTCACGATGTAGAGTATTTCACGTTGGTTCCGTCTCTTTTTCTGACGATTTAATTTTAATGGACGTTTTACACGTCCCGTCTTTTAAATTCAATCTAACCTCTGTTTGTCAAATTACCAAGTCTCTTTCCTGTGAAGTTAGTTCAATTCTTCTTCTTGTGTCTTTCAGGACGCAACGAATCCCCGGACGATTGGAGTTGGTGATCAACCGATGAATTTAGGATTTTTTCAGTTTCTAGTAATTCTAGTAATTTTGATGTTTGGTATTTGCGTTTAAGCCATCCGTCATTAGCTCATTTAAATAATTTTAGACAAGTTTTCATGTATTAAGTCTAGTTATATTAGGCCAGCGCTTTGGGGAAAGCTAAATAGTTTCCGGGGTGTGAAGACTTGGTAAAAAATTAGTCAATTTTGTTTGACAAATTTATTTAGGGGGAAAGCAAAATACTTCTCCACCTCAGCTCTCTCTCTCCACCTCACCTCACCTCACTCTCTCTCCACCTCACCTCACTCTCTCTCCACCTCACCTCACTCTCTCTCCACCTCACCTCTATCTTCTCCAATTAGGTCGCCGGCCGGAAAATTTTCCGGCCGGCAACCATTAAAATTTTTTTTTTTTTTTCATTCTCTCTCTCTCTATAAACTCCGGCGAAGGGAAACCCCTTCGCCGGAGTTTCTAGAGAGAGAGAGAGAGAGTGAATTTTTTTCCGGCCGGCGACCAAATCGGAGAAGACAAAGAGGTGAGGTGAGGTGGAGAGAGAGTGAGATGAGGTGGAAATAGATTGAGGTGAGGTGGAGTGTTTTTTTTTATTTCCCCTTAAAATTTATTTCCCCAGAAAATCTCTAAAATTCTACATATTCCCTTTAAAATTTCACACCCCGGAAACTATTTAGCTTTCCCCAAAGCGCTGGCCTTATATTAATAAAAATTCGTGCTTTATTTGTCCTTTGTCTAAACAAACGAGATTACTTTTTTCACGTAGTACTTCAAATTCTACTCGTCCATTTGAATTGATTCATGCAGATCTCTGGGGACCATTCTCCATCCTTTCTCATTCTGGATGTCGTTTTTTCTTAACTTTGGTTGATGACTTTTCACGGTGCACTTGGATTTTTTTGATGCACTCCACCTCAAATACTAAAAGAGTTCTTTCTAATTTCCTTAATTACATAAAAACTCAACTACAGTTTCAAATTTTTTCCATTACTTCCGGTAAGGGACATATCTTATTTCCTCAACTTCAGACCTTTCGTTCTGATAATGGTTCATAGCTCATGACGTCTGAACTTCAAAGTTGGTTCCAAGACAATGGCTCAAGTCTCTCTTGAGTGATTTTGGAATCTCTCATCCTGACCCAACGTATGTGCATTGTGATAACAAAGCAGCTTTGCATCTAACTGAAAATCCAGTATTCCACGAACGTACGAAGCACATAGAGATTGATTGGCATCTAGTTCGTGAGGAAATCAAATCCAACCTTATTCTCTCTTAATACACACCGACTTCCGAGCATTTGCAGACATTACAAAGCCGCTTGGAGCTGATGCCATTCAGAAGAATATTGACAAGTTGGGCCTCATCCCATTTCTTCTCCAACTTGAGGGAGAGTATTATGGGTAGTCGTATGGACTACCCAACCCGACTAAGTCACACCGACCCGGTGGGTTAGCATTAGGGTTTAAGATAGTAGTTATTATTAGATAAACTTCACCTATATTGTATGTATCTAAATAGATTCTAATACTACTTGAATACATAAGGTTGTACATTGATTTTAATATACATGACAAATTATTTTGTATCAAGAAACTCTCTCTCTCTCTCTCTCTCTATAGTTCTCGGCTGCTCTCTCTCTCTCTCTCGATTCGTGGGTTATTTAATTCACACAAACTTGTAATTCTTTTCTCAGAAAACCCCAAAAACCCTTTATCCAACAGTTGCAACACCATGAAGTTAGACGTGAACGCATTGAGATATCTTTCCCAAGATGATTTTAGGGTTCTCCACGTCGTCGAGATCGGCATGATGGACGTATGTTTCTCTCTCTCTCATTGTCTAACATAGTTTTTATCATTCCCTTTTAATATGTTTGTGTGTTTCAGCATGAAATTGTACCTACTGAGCTCATCACCCGCAACGCCTCCCTAAAGTACGTTTTCTATATTTTTTTGGTTAAGTATCACGACCATGATAATTTGCTGTTATATTGATCACATTTTCGATCACGACGTTTTTATTCATAATTACTATAATTAAATATAGACATGGAGGCACTTACAAGGTGTTGAAAAATTGCCTCAAATACAAACTTTTGCATCATGATTCTTCCAAATGTGAGTTTTTTTTTTTTTTTTTTACATAATGATCATTTTACTTCCTTTTCTCACCTTCTTTATCCTACTCTCGCAGATGACGGATTTCGCCTAACCTATCTTGGTTATGATTTTCTTGCAATTAAAAATTTGGTAAATTCCGGAGTTTTTGTTTCCGTAGGCCGTCAAATAGGTGTTGGAAAGGAGTCTGGTAAAAACTCTTCTGTTTTACCATTTATCC
Source organism: Eschscholzia californica subsp. californica (assembly GCA_002897215.1). Taxonomy (NCBI): domain Eukaryota; kingdom Viridiplantae; phylum Streptophyta; class Magnoliopsida; order Ranunculales; family Papaveraceae; genus Eschscholzia; species Eschscholzia californica. The sequence continues at coordinate 112,778 of BEHA01050256.1, read as the reverse complement.
TCCTATATTCAATCTCCTCCAAGTGCTTTTGAAATTTTCTTAAAATACTTATGTGTCTTACTAATTTATTTTCATCGTATAGATATATTTGAGGTAGCTACTGAAGACGGTACGATTTTGGCAATGAAGTTGCATAGGCTAGGAAGGGTCTCTTTCAGGGCTGTCAAAGCAAAGCGTGATTATTTGCTGCACCGCAGTAGTTACAACTGGCTGTACTTGTCACGACGTGCTGCACTCAAAGAATTTGCATTCATGAAGGTTACTTACGCTATTTCTCTTAAGACGTTGGTGATTAATAAAGAAATGACTCTATATTAAGTGTCATACATTTTCTTACTTATGCAGGCGTTGGAGGAGAATGGGTTTCCTGTTCCAAATCCCGTGGCTCGCAATAGACACTGTGTTATTATGTCACTTGTCCAAGGTTATTCACTGTAAGAGTTCCTTCGAGACGTTCTTTCTCTTTTTCTATGAAATGATGGTCAACGATTCTTTGGCTTGTAGTGTCATACCAACTATGGTGTTTTTTTTTTAAATACAGAGTGCAGGTTAAGGAACTGCAAAACCCTGACACGGTTTTTGAAACAATTGTCGGACTTGTCATTCGTTTGGCTGAAAAAGGACTTATCCATTGCGACTTCAATGAATTTAACATAATGGTATGCATTTTAGAGATTCAAAATGTTTTCTTCATTTATAAGTTCTTAAAAAAAGTATGGGCGTGTTTGGAAGGGCTTTGGAAGTTCTCACATTTCGCATTTGTTTCATTTTTATATCGGGGTCTTTGTTTACCTGTTTTATTGTAGATAGATGATAGCGAGAAAGTTACCATGATTGACTTCCCCCAAATGGTATCTGTTTCTCATCGCAATGCTCAGATGTAAGTATATCTCGTTTTGCGTTCATATATTATTTTTTCTTGAAGATCAATGTACTTATGTTAGTACTTTATGTATCTTTACGTTGCATTTTGTTGGGCTTTCTCTAAATTTTCTATTGTGCAATTCTGTTTCTCCCCTTTTAGGTACTTCGACCGTGACGTGGAGTGCATTTTCAAGTTCTTTTGCAAGAGGTATGGGGTGGAACTACGTAAACTATTTCATACTTGTTCATCAGAAGATGCTTTTTTATATAAAATATTTCAAATATGTCGCCCCGCAATTGAAGTAATTTGCTTGTCACTCGGCCACATGCCTCCAAAAAATGTTTACTTTTTGTTGTTTGCTTTGAGAAGTCCCTAACCAATATCAGAGTCCTTTCCATTATCTATTTGGATACGATTATACGAGGTTAAACAACCACAGAGTTGTTTCACATTGGTCAAGTTCAATATTCACTGATGTTGAGCTCCTACTATTTTACATAGAAATAATATGTTGTTAAAATTTTAGAAGTACCATAAGGAGACAGCTTTCAGGCCTTTTTATAATTTACATTTGTCATTTTTTTCAGGTTTAACCTTGACGAAGAGGAAAATGGCAGGCCTACCTTTTCGTGTATAGCAAAGTCTAAGGATCTCCTAGATAAAAAACTTGCTGCTAGTGGTTATACTAAGAAGGACAATGAAGTAAGAATTCTTGTCTAATTTGGTGTGAAATTCAAATTCTCCTTTCTTTTGTAATTATCGAATAAAGATTGTGCGAAATGAGATCCTTCCTTCATGGAACAGTAAAAAATATGCTCTTGCATAGTAGCACTAGTTTAAATTAGAAAAATAACCAAAGAGCGCACATAAGTGACATAAGCACGGATACGGACATAGTACGAGGTTTTAAGACATGATGAGCAGCAAATTAAACAGAACTGTGGTGTTTACTTGTACTAGATATTAGTTTAGCTAATTATATACACTTTTTTACATCCAATCAAACGTTTATACAAAGACAATATACATAGAAGACTTGAAGTGGAGTGTTGTTTTATGGTCCTTTCAAGTTTCAATATCCTAAATGTTCGAGTGTTCGACCCTCTTTTGGACTTGTTTTGATTCATTAGTGTTGTCTTTTTGGCTGTGTGACATTTTTATAAGGGCAAAAGGCTCTGTGGAAATGCGACAGGGAAACTATGTAACATGGGTATCACTATGGATATCTTTGTACTGTACTTGACAAAAGTACTCGTGTTCTTGAGCGCAGACAGAAATTGTTGTTAAATGTTTATCTCATTGGCCAAGTCATTCAATTCCTTATTTTCCCTCACAATTTTCTTACTTTTGAATGAACTGTGCAAGTATGCGACACTTCAAAAAAATATTAAAAAAGGAGTATCCGTATTACATCTACAGATATTATACTATGTCAAACTATTTACGAGCAACATCTTTTTTTTTTTTTTTTTTTGAGAAATCGACTACGTCCTACGTTAGTCGTCAAAAGGCATTGATACATCATGAAGATGTGATACACACGAGCAACATCTTATAACCTCAAAATGTGAGGCTCTATCCTTTTCTTGCTCTTGCCGGATTTCCCTGTTATGCTTTTCTCTGCCACCTTTGATGTAATTCTAAACTTGTACTAATGTATTTTACATTCCCTAACTGGTCTGAATTTGTCTATACATGTTTATGCAGTTTATTGAAGGAGGGAACCAAACAGATGAAAGTTCTGATAATGATGGTGACTGCGACGACGAGGGTGATGATGATAGTTCTGTAGATAGAGGTTGCCAATGTGCTAATAGCAACAGTTCCAACACCAGTAGCTTGGATTCATTGTACTGGGTAATGCTTTAACTCGTGTCAGAAAGTACACCTATGAATCTATGAGTCTGGTATGAAGATTCGGTGGTTTTTTTTTTACTACTACGAGAACTAGGGTTGAGATGGTATCTTGCTCCCCTTGTGTAAAGGATCTGGCCCTTGTTGGTTGGATGTAAAGGGGTAGGGGTTTTAACTCTCTGCTCGGGGTGTGAATCAGGTTGGGTACCCACCATGAGTACTTCGAGCCCGGTAGGGTCGGTCTGGGCAGAATTTTGAATAGCCTGTTGGACATGCAGTGTGAAAATCGGGCCAGTAAGTGAATGCAATTATCCATTACCCGTCTATTTAGTTTTGAGGCTAAATGGTCATGGACTGGTTGGGCATTGGTGTCTTTGAGCTGACAATTGGATCGGTTTGTGTCTTTGCGGGCAAAATTCTCACACATATCTCTGTTTGAAAATAAAGTAACAGAATCAGACACTTCTGAAATGAGGGTGTACACCTGCAACCAGACATGTTAACTTACTAGACCGTAGGAACCAAGTAATTGTTCTTTTTTAATATTTATTTTTACCCAATAAGAAAATGCAATCAATTTGATGGGTTACGGTTGAATATAGCCAATTTCTCAAAGTCTACATTTGGATTTACATCTTAATACATAGTCCAACATTTAGTTTTCTGTTTAGAAAAATAACGTGCATTGACTTGATATTTATGTAAATTTGATATTTCAGAAAGAAACCACTGCCAATTTCAATGGCGATAACTTCTCGGAGGATAATGAGGTTTGCTCGAACATTAGAGATAAACACGAGGATTCTCAAGAAAGTGATAAGGTACGTGTTCACTCCATATAATCAATCACCGAGGTTTAAGTGCCGAGTCAGTATCCAATCAATATCTGTTATCTGACATGGGAAAATATATAGATATAGTAGACATGTTATTCACTTTGTTTTGGATTTTCTTTTTCCACTGTCCATATGATTTAAGTTTTTCTTCTTTATGAATTGGAAAATATGGAAATCTAGCTAAATAAATAGAAGAATTAATCACTTAAGGAAGATATATATTTCCATTTGTTTCAGGAGGAAGAAGATGGTGGTTCAAGTATTGAAGACCCGGAACTGATGAAGCGATTAAATAAGCAAAGAAGACGTGCAATTGCAGCAGCAAACGGAGGAGGGAGGAAGAAGATCATCGCCTCAAGGAACTCATACAAAAACAAAGGCGAGAAAGCTTCTTCTAGCAATACCAAATTACAGAAAAAGCAGTTAACTGGTTGGTGATGTTGGTGCCGTGTTCAGAGTTCAGACCAACCATCACTCCTTAGGAAGAGAAATAGGACTAGGTCAGTGGATAGTAATAGTAAGTATCTTCACAGACAAATGTATATTAGCCTGACTCGCAGTCCCAATTGACTTGAATCGGAGTTAGTTAAATTGTTAAAATTGGTCAGATTACAATGGCCTAACTTACCTATTTTGAAGTTTCTATTGCCTATGAGATGTGAGATAATACTAATACCTCCCTATCCGTACCTTAAACACTAGCTCTTGTACCATTTTAGAATCCATTGGGATTAACTCTTCTTGAAAAGCGTCTTTTACAGGGAAATTGATGGCCAATACTCGACACTTATCTAATTCGCAAATTGTAGTATCCGAACGATGTGAGATGATGCTAAATTACATCTACTCCATTTAAAATTTAAGTCTGTTCTTTTATCTACATTCATATTGAGATTTGGGTTTCTTAGCTCTGAAATCTTGATGAGAAAGTAAATTTACCCTAGTTAATTCCATGTTAATACTTTACACTTGAAGCTCCTTTTTCAGTTTCTAGGTGGGTACTAATTCATGCCACTAATCACTACAAATCCCCAAGGGAAGAAAATTCCAAAGACTTGGGGGATAAAATTTGCAGAGAGATCTTGATTTCTTGACTTGAGTCTGTTAGGGTGGGACGATCTTACCAATTTTGCGCGTACAAAAATTTCTAAAATGCTTATTGTAAAATCGTCCTATTTCTGAAAACGTTCTGCTTTCTAATATTATGAATTGAATTTGAAAGAAACAAAGTTATTGAAAAGAACAAGACACATAGGAATGGAAAAAAGTAGTTTTATGATTGATATTACTGCATAAAAGGTAAAAGTGATGATCACAAAACACATACAAAAGAAAGGAACAAGAAATCAAATTGTCAAGAAAACAAAAAACAATTGAGAAAAGTTCTATCGACCCTTAAAGTAACTTATGGTACAATTAAATGGATCGGTAGTCTATCTTATAGTAGTCTTCAAACTTCAAGAAAGCAACAAGAGAATCAAAATCTACTTCTTTTCAATATTCTCCAACTGTATTATTGTTTGCATAAGCCACTCCACTTTAGATCGATCCATTGGTTTCATACAGTAATGAGTTGCTCCTTCTAATGCACATCTGATCAAGATCAAAATAGCAACTTTTCACTAGTAAAATATGGAGAATCAAGAACAGTGAATTGGGGGGTAATCATAGTATCTATAATGATGAATGGTTTATACCTCGTATGGCGATCTTCATCATCCACTGAATCAATTACTACAACATGAACGAATTCCGTGCCTGAGTTTTCCTGCAAATTTATATATCATTAACAAAATCAGTTCATTTCTAACTAATGAAATCACTAATTGAAAACCGAGACAAAACAAATTACAGATTATAATTAGTTACCTTGATACTTTGGAGAAACTTATAGACGGTCATCTTAGGCAATTCGAATTCCGTAATCACTAGAAAGATATTGTGAATCTGTTTAAGAGAAAACCATAATTATGAAAGATTAAATTCTGAATTTAGATCTCAATTCTTTTACCAAGATTAGTGAAAAAGATTAAAAGGCAAAAAGGAAGGAAAAACTACATTATGTGGAGATGTATCTTGGCTGATTCTTGGTGTCTTCAACCAAAATTTCAGTCTTGAAATGGCATCATTTGGTGAAGAATCACTAGCACATCTATCTACTGCAAACGATTCAATCGAAAAAAAACCATAAGAAAAAAAGAAGAGAAGATTAAAGAGAGAAAGAATGTAAATTAGGGCTGGGTTGGAATTGAATCTAAATTTACCATTGGGAGATAATTCTCTGATGAAGTTTGTAGTCTCGGTTGTCAAGTTTGGATCACCACTGGGACTTACTATCAAGACATTCCAAACAAGTTGAGAACTCATTTTGAGTTTTAGAGAGAGAGAAAGAGAAACAAGATGTTAATCTCACAGTAGTTGAAACTTAAGAGAAATAGGATTTCAGATTATGGTGGATGTTGATGATTTAAGAGAAACTTTAGGTGAGAGAAATGAGAAGCCATGGTCAACTATTTATAACACTTCAAATGGAGAATTGGGGTAGAAAATTCTGGTGGGATTTTCTGTTATTTGAACTAGAAGTCGTTTATTTCAGTTGGGGTTCGGTAATTATTAAAGAATGCGAATCTTGAATTTTGGACCAATATGAGTGGGTCAACGATAGAAATTGAGTCAACAATAGTTTTGATGGTTAGTAAGAGGTGACCAGAGAAATTACAGTAGACCTCACTCTAGGGAATCATGAAATAGTTTAAGTTAGTTGGGAGATTTTATAGGGCCCCTCATTTTTGTTAAAAAGCCCCTTCAATGATAATTTACCAAGTAAAATGGCTCATAGGGAGGCCTTTTAACAAAATTGGGGAGGCCCTATAAAACTTCCCAAGTTAGTTAGGGTGTGAATCAAGTTTGATGTTAGACCGTAAATTTAGGGAAACCTTGAACTTTTTCAAATTTATCCAGGAGTCCCAACATGGGCTTCTAAATTCATTGCTGTGATTAAGATTCATTAAAAAATTTACATAATTAGAATCACTAATAAATCTTAAAAAGAATATATTAAACTATATGACAATTAATGTTTATTTATTGTCGAATTCTCATTTAAATAGTCTCGCACCAATAACAATTTGTAAGGGAGTAATTTTTGAAGTATCTAGGCTCATCAAATCTAACTCTATTTGCATCCGCTGATTTTCAACATTCTTTTGTTGAATGTATACATTTTATTTTGCACCGTTATGGAATTCATCCGAAGTTTATCTCTATTCTCCTGCTGCGCTTTTTTCTCATCCCAAAACTCAGGTGTCCAATCAACATTTGTATCTGACATGGGAAAATATATAGATATAGTGGACATGTTACATACATTGTTTTGGATTTTCATTCTCCACTTCCGTTACGAGTTTAAGTTCTTCTTCTTTATGATTTGGAAATTTTGAAATCTATCTAATAAATAGAGGAATTGATCACTTCAATTGGGAATAAGGAAGATATATTTCCATTTGTTTCTGGAGGAAGAAGAGATAGTTGTTCAAGTATTGGAGTTCCGGAACTGATGAAGCGATTAAATAAGCAAAGAAGACGAGCAATTGCAGCAGCAAACGGAGGAGGGAGGAAGAAGATCATCACCTCTAGGAACTCATACAAGAACAAAGGCGGGAAAAGCTTCTTCTAGCAATACCAAATTACAGAAAAAGCAGTTAACTGGTTGGTGATGTTGGTGCAGCCGTGTTCAGACCGACCATCAATTGCTTAAGAAGAGAAATAGGATTAGCTCAGTGGATTGGTAATAGTAAATACCTTCATAGACAAATGTATACAAGCCCTCTTAATTTTATCTTATCAACATTTATCTAAACGATCTAACTATCTGTAACTATTATCACAAAGAGATTGTGGGAAGCTTAATTGCCAGATAAAGACCCTTAAGGCAACTATATAGGGTCAAAAAGCTTAATTAATCATATTTTTACCTTTTTTACACCCAAGTTCAATAAATCATGGATTTCTATTTTCATAAGAATTGAACCTGGGACTTGTACGTGTGATGCAAAACATCGTCCAACCACTATACTAAGTAGTGGTTTACGATTGAATGTAGTGACTCTTTGAGTCTAGAATAGTCTAGTAACGAAAAAGAAATGTTTCATGACGATTGAATGTAGTGACTCTTTGAGTCCTATGTCAAATACTTTTTTTTAGAATAGTCTATGTAACCAAGAAGAAGCATCTTATGGGGGAGGCTAGGGGTAGGAATTATGTAAGTCTTTCATTTATCCAAGACTAAAAGAGCATACAGTTGGGAGGAAGAGTGTTAAAATCAGTGAGGAGTTGAAATGAATGACTGGCATACAGTTGGGTAATAACATGGTAAGAAAGTGAAAAAAGTCAAAAGACATCGGTAATTACAACTCTGTCAAAAAACAGGTAAAACTGCAGTAAATGAACTTCAATTCTACCCATCTCCTTTAATTTTGCATGCCTATTTATCTCTCCCCAAAGTCTCCTTCATCATACAGTATTAGTATCTTCTTCTTTTTTCTCTCTCTAGATTGCAGTGGTGGTGGTAACAATGCCAATGTGTAAGTTGGAGAAGGGGCTATTTCACTTACTGTTGATGGGTATGTTGTTTGTAGCAATTGTGTTGGGTGAAGATGGTGGTGGTGGTGGAGTAGGAGAAGAAGCTGGTGGGAGGAATAGGGAAGTGGTACCAGCTATGTTCATATTTGGAGATTCATTGATTGACAATGGAAACAACAATAATTTGCCTTCTTTTGCAAAAGCTAACTACTACCCTTATGGTATTGATTTTCGAGGTGGACCCACTGGTCGCTTCTCTAATGGTTACACCATGGTTGATGTCATTGGTAAATAAACACACACACTCTCTCTCTCTCTTTAGAACCCTTTTTCCCTCCATCCTTTACCATTCCGTTCCGCACATTTTTTATTGTCTGAATTTGACTCGACTGAATGACTGATTTGACTTATTTTAGTTCAACATTGAGAAAACAAGACACAATCTAATAAGACAAAAAAAAAACATTACGAAATTTTATCTGAAACGTCCACTTACACTATTCAATCGAGTAAGATACTCTGATCAAATTTTATTTTGAAAAACAAACACCACCCAATAACCAAAGCCAAAGGCACACTAGAAGACCTTGAAACAATGAGGATACCTTGTTTTAACAAGTATCCTAAGTCCAATTAAATATAGTAATAATTTTTGTTTAATGGGGCATTGTTTGTTTGTGATGAGAGATTGCAGCTGAGGAATTAGGGTTGCCATTGATTCCAGCATACTCAGAAGCTTCAGGTGAACAAGTACTTCATGGTGTCAATTATGCATCTGCAGCTTCTGGAATCCTTGATATTACTGGTAGAAATTTTGTAAGTATATGTAGTATATCCAAAGCTAACTAAATTGAACAAAACTGGAACTACTATTTTGTTCTGGTTCCACAATATATTGAATGGAAGAAAAAAGTTTTCCTGTAACTAGAGGAAAATGGTGAAATTCCCTGCCAAAATCCCGTCCGAGATACTTGGCCGATCCAGATCTAGTGAGAAAAAGTATTCTAATTTTGTCTCACTAGATCCGGACCGACCAAGTACCCTGGTCGAGATTCGGTCGGGCATACCATCACAGCTGATAACTAGAACTCATTTTACAAGTATCCGTTTAATTTATAAATAATGGAAACGTGAAGTGTCCAAAGGATTTTGACGAATTCATTGACTTGCTGAGTCACCCAGGTACAAGAATGGTCCAGATTGTAGTAAAATTTTGAAAAATATTGTCTTGTAGTGAAAGTGAATCAGCAAGTCAAAGATTTTGTCAAAATCCTTTGGACACGTACTAACTCAATTGCCTGAAGATTTGATATACTATTTATGATGATCAGGTTGGCCGCATACCCTTTGATCAACAAATACGTAATTTTCAAAGGACACTTGATCAAATAACAGACAATTTAGGAGCCGATGATGTAGCACAAACGATAGCTAAATGCTTATTTTACGTGGGAATGGGAAGTAACGATTATCTGAACAATTACTTGTTACCTAATTATCCAACCCGGAATCAGTACAATGGCCAACAATATGCTACTCTTTTGATTCAACAATATACTCGTCAGCTCACTGTAAGTAATTTCCTACCGAAAAATTGGTGAAAAGCCCAAAAAACGGGCCCAAATTGTGTAGCTTCATATGAGATGTATTCACAAGCTAGATTCGACTAGTTAAAAAGAAAACAGTCTGAAACTTGACTCATCTCTTATTGGAATTAAATTCAGACCGAAATAAGAAACCTGATTGTTTAATTTGTATTGTTTACACAGACCTTATACAATCTTGGAGCTCGAAAATTCGTTATATCAGGGGTTGGATCATTATCTTGTATTCCAAGCATTCTGGCACAAAGTCCCAATAGTCGTTGTTCAGAGTCAGTCGATCAACTAATCCTTCCATTCAATGTGAATGTGAAATCCATGATTAACAAACTCAACACCAATCTCCCCGGAGTTAAATTCATTTACATCGACAACTATCGGATGTTTCGTGGTATCCTTGGCAATCCTAAAGCATATGGTAACTACAAGATTAAATTTCTTCGTATTTTCTTTCTTCATTTTAGACATAAAATCTAACTCGATATGTGAATGGACTTGCGTCAGATTCAAGAATATTCGTTTTTTATCTGACTTGTCTAAATGGCTGCTTCTGGCTAATTCTGGATACATTTGAGTCCGACTTAAACTCAATATGAACTAAGAGCGTGCGTGTTGTCTAAAATTATCTGAACTGGTTATCATGCTCCGAAAAACAAATTAGACTAGAGAAGTCAGACTAAGGCTAGTCCGATTCAGACAAATAAAAACCACACATAATGATTTTGAAGCAGATATTTAGCTTGTCATTCATAGATTGGTTTGTTGATGTAGGATTTAGTGAGGCAAGGAGAGGGTGTTGTGGGGTCGGGCGTAACAGAGGACAGATAACATGTCTACCGTTCCAGACACCGTGTTCGAATAGGAAACAGTATGTGTTTTGGGATGCATTTCATCCAACAGAAGCTGTTAACATCATTCTCGGAAAGCAAGCTTTCAATGGAAACCAAAATTTCGTCTACCCCATGAATATTCAGCAACTTGCAGCACTTGATCTTCAACAACCATAACTAGCTAGTTATATAATCCTCTTCCTCATATTTTAAATATATGTATGCAGATTTAGAAATCAGACTAGTACTAGTATTTACTAAGTTTTACGATGATGACAAATTAGGTACTTATTATAAGATCACAGTGTCGTTATTGTGAGAATAGTCCCACATTATAGTAAGGTCACAAATATTTATGTTAATTATCTTCACCCATCCATAAATTAGAAGACTGATCTTATTAATTGCAATAGAAGAAGGTCAAATACAAGTAATACATATTACATAGTACTGAAAATTTGTAATTCTAAGTTCTACTTATATAGAATTGATCAAATCTTCAATAACAATTATGACATTTAACATACATAGTATCTTCAGAGAGATGCTAGTTTTTGTATGTTAATCGGATAAACGTCGGTTCTTGAATTTGAGGTATATGATTTTTTCGCGAGGATAATATTTGCTGACTCTGTTGGATGAAATGCATCCCAGTAGAGGTATTTCTTGCGATCTTGGCATGGTATTTGAAGTGGAAGACATGTAAGTTGACCATTGTTTTTTCCAACTCCACAACAACCCTTGTCTAGTACCTCAAATCCTATTACAAATTAAGAGAAGCAATATTTTGTCATGTCACTTGTACTAAAGTAGAGCTTTTGCAACACTTTCATATATGTCTAATAAAAGATTCATATGATAAGAAAGGTATACTCATATAATAATTGAAAAGTGAAAGACTTCACCCCCTTTCATAGCTAGGAAGGACCTACAAGATTTTGGTACATCTAGGTTCTAATACTATTTGTTTTGTAGTTTTGAACCTCTCGGTACGAGGAGTCTAAGCCAAGAGTTAGAATTGTAAACAAAAATATGTTAATCGGCCAAAAATCTGAGACCGACCGCAAGCAGGATCTCTGATGTGTCTGGCTCTCACTGGTCGTTCATGTACACAGAGATATACTTTGACCCAAATTTTGAGCCGAATGGAATTTCTCAATTGTAAAAAGGAGAGTTAGATTTAGGATAGCGTATTAGGTTGGAGTTCCGCTTCGCACTGCACTTCTTAGACTTAGCTTTACACTCCTATCACTCTCACAGTCGGTGGCCTTAGGCCTCTCCCACTTCAAAAAGCCATCTTAAATAATGAGGGTTTACTTCCACTTATAAACTAACCACCACATCATCCCACTGTCGATGTGGATAATTCCCTGCGAACTAGAAAAAAACAGAAGAAAGTAGTTAGGATCGTACCATAAGAGGCAGCATTGACGACGAGATCTTTAGAACTGTCAATTGCATTTAGGTAAACAAACTTGGAACCAGGAAGTCGACCACTGTTGAAACTCTCCACCATCTTGATAAGGCCTGAGTTAAAGAGTACAATTGCTTTGTTGATATTTTCGTTACACTGAGTACCATTGCCAAATCGAGCTAGTTGGTAAGGTATGCATCCGATCGCTCCAACCCCTGCTACTACTACCTTTCGTGCACCCAATTGATATAGTTGCTGACCAACAAATAGAATATGTACGGTTATATAACAACCGTTACTTACCATTTTATTTAGAAATATAACTTTTATTAATTTAACCGTTAGAAGATGGTTATAATAACAAAACCAATCTTATATTAGTCATAACGATCACCTACCGTATAATTACAATTTCAATATAAGGAAGAATACCAAAAAGGATTCTAGAAAAACAACAGTTATTTTCGTTAAAAACAATAATTCTTCGAACACCGACTGAGATCCGAAAAATTGGACAAAATAATACTTTAAGAAAAGTAATTAGACTGTGTTGAAATTAAAGGAAAAGTAAGGAGGGGGCTAGTATGGAATAAAGGAAAAGAAATCATACCGTTAACTGGCGTGAGTAATCTTGAATAAGTAAAGAAGCAAAAGTAGCAGGACTATAAATGAAGCCAGAAGAGTAGAAGTTTGGCATGAAATAATTGTTGAGATAATCATTGCTTCCCATTCCAGAGTAAAATATACATTTTTTCAAATAATCGTTTAAACCACTCTCATTCCCTATAAACATCCTTCTCATTTCTTGTACTCCTCTTCCAAAATTTGCTACTTGTTGGTTCATTGAGAAATGAGCCCCCTTGTAATAACACATTCAAATAAAGAAAGTAAATCTTACTATTATTGTATATTAGACAAACCGAAGTCGATAAAAGCATCCTTTGATGACTCCGTCTGTGACAGACTGTCTCTAATACGACGAAGGGCATTTTAGTCTTTTCACACATGTCGAAAGACTACAATACCTCTTGTCTTATTCGTCACGTAAATGAAGCGGTCGTCAAAGAAGTCATCAAGGGTTTTCTTTTTTACATTTTTGTGGACAAAAAATATGTAATACAAAGAACTTTAGAACAAGACTACATGACCCGCCTGTTTGGAACTCACACTTGAATCGTCTGTGAGGGAAACAAAGATTTCTCTCTCTATGTGACTGAACATGTGAGAGGAGAGAGAAACCCTTGTTTCTCTCACAGACAGTTCAAGTGGGAGTCCCAGAAGGTGGATTGAGTATACATTTTGAGAACTTTATAAGTGAGTGTAAATTTTGGCCATCATTTCATACAATATATTTTTAATAATTACAGTAATCTGAGGTAGCATTCTTGTGAACCTAGATTAATCTAGACAACCTTTAAACTCATATAGTTGTTACACTAATTTTGAGTACCGGGTCTCTGAGGGTTCTGAAATCAAGGGTGTCTAATCCTCAAACGTTTTCGTATAGCGAAGTTACATAAGAAATAAAGTAATTATAGATAATATAAAATTGATATTTAGGTCACCAATATATATTTAGAAAATTACCAGGTTATTTCCAGTCTCATCTCTGATGCCTGAGGCTCCTGATGCATAATTGGCCCCTCTTAATAATGCACGACCTCTTGCACTAGCAAATGGTGGAATTAGAGTTGGAAACCCTAGAAGTTGAGCTACAAAAATAATAACAATAACGATTTACAATTACATATAAAGTCAATTACTTGAATTCTTTGATACTAAAATATTGATTAGTTGGTTAAAATGAAAATAAATTGTCTAGGCTTTACTTGTTATAGATGTAAATATTCTAGCAAAAATCATAAAAGGGATCATATATACTTTTGCAATGCAATTCAAGTTAAACGGAAGTCATGTCACGATCTAATGAATTAAAAGGTAATAACCTATAAATTAATATGATTCTTCGAGTCCTTCAGTTCATTCTTTCGAATAAGATATTATTTTTAAAGATTAAATTAAACGTGGACAATTGACTGAAAGTATATGATTGTCATGTTGTAACATGAAAAAGTGAGTATTACAACAGAAAATATGATCAGCTAACACATTTTCGTGTTGTTGAAAAAAATGTCAAATAAAAGAAATACAAATTAACAAATAAATAAAAAAATAGAAAATCATTTTTTTTTTAAATTTTGGATAATGGTGATTTCATTGAAAAATGATGACAAGGAGTCATCATGGAGAAAACAATTTTTATCGAACTACTAATTATTAATTTTCCATCATTTATGTTAAAAAGGTTCACACCTATAGCATCAACGAATGTTCGACCGTTGGTAAACCGTCCTGTAACTCCTGGAGGGAAATCGATGCCGTAAGGAGGATAGTTAGCCCTAGAAAGGGTGACTATGCCATTGTTATTGCCATTATCAACTAGAGAATCACCAAATATGAAGAAACCAGGAACCTGTGGCTGAGTAGGTACCTGTGAAGATACCCTAATAATACTTGAACATAATAAAACTACAAATATAATAATCATGAATTTGCTATCAGTAGTAGTAACAGAGCTACCCATCTTCATGTCTCATATGATTTCAAAAAAACAAATCTTTAATTAGATAATGTACAAGAAAGGAAACAAATCTTATATATATAGAAATTCACAGAGAGAGAGAGAGAGAGTCTAAAGAAGGCCGGCCCGTGGGGGGAGAAAGAGAAAAGGCAGGGGCGAAAAGTGTCTAATCTCGTGATGTAACCAGCTAACTGTATACAGTAAGTGTTCTTTCTGCCCTAGTTATTGGCCTAGATACCACTTGCACTTATGGGTGAGGCATCTTTAATATGATTGTCCCACTTGCATGGATTACCTTCTGTGACGGCAATATTAGTTACAAAGCGAAGGTCGTACTTCTGCTACAGAATTTAGAGTAATTGCTACGGCTGAGATCCATACCTAAAGGTCGTCTGTTTGTAGTGTCGGACTAAATCTTTGGTGCCGAAAAGACAAATTGGAGTAAATCTTAGGTGCCAAAAAGACAAATTGGACTAATATTTGGTGCCTAACTGGACTGAGCCCCTTTTATGGATGCAAACTTCATTTAGTTATGGTAGGATGCATGTGTGAAAGTGCTTTTTTTTTAAAAAACAAAAAGTTTATAAATGTATGAAAGATTCGACACGCATAAATTAATAATATAAACGCAAACAGATTTATACACAATAAAGCTTGATATCTTTACACATTTACATATTTTCAACATTTCGAAAATGTAAACTAGTTCTGGGCGTGAAGGAACAGAAATTTGAAATTCATGTTTATAAGTACCGTAAGATATATATAAAAACCACTTTGGAATCTGAATTAACATTCATCGAGCCAGGCTATTCGACACCATCATACTCGTATCAAAACTATACTGTCCAGAATCAAGGACTATGGAGTAATCCGATGGTACACCATAGAGATCTGTTGGCTCAGATGGCGAACTCGTTCTTTTTTCATTGTTCAGCTGACGATCCCATGTGTGTGCTTCTAACTTTCTCAAACCTTCTAGTTCCGTAGCTACTTCTTTCATTGTGGGTCTTCCTTCACCCTTTAAACTAAGACATCGCCTTGCAAGCTCTGCAACTGCAAGGACTTGATCCGGGTTTCCCTCATTCACCACTCGAGCCTCAAGAACTTGAAACAACTTATTGTCTTCTAATACTGAAATGAAGTATGTAGAAAGATTTCTTTGTTCTTCAGATCGTTCAAAAGAAATAGGTTTTTCTCCTGTTAAGAATTCCACAAGAACAACACCGAAGCTATAAACATCGCTCTTCTCTGTTAATTGGCTAGAACTAAAGTACTCTGGATCCAGATATCCTAAAGTCCCTTGAACTAGAGTTGTAAATTGGGTTTTCTCCAACGGTACCAACCTCGATGCTCCAAAATCTGATACTTTTGCATTGTACTTTTCATCTAAAAGTATGTTGGCGGACTTGATGTCTCTATGGATAATGGGTACAGAAGCTGCAGAGTGTAAATATGCAAGTGCTCCTGCAGTTTCAGTAGCAATCCTTAAACGACTTTGCCAAGAAATAGAAGGCATTTCGTTACCCTTGGAGTGGATATGTTGGTAGACAGTCCCATTCGAAACATATTCGTAAACAAGTAAGGGAACTTCGGTTTCTAAACAACATCCCAAGAGCTTTACCACGTTTCGATGGTTAATTTGTGTAAGAATGACGAGTTCATTTATGAATTGCTCTATTTGACTTTGGTCAACTACTTTGGACTTCTTGATTGCGACAATACGATTATTAGATAACGTTCCTTTGTATACAGTACCGTAACCTCCTTCACCGACGATTCGATCCTTGTCATAATTGTTTGTCGCCAATTCTAGCTCTTTTGCTGTAAAAATATTAGCAGTCTCTACACCCACACCATTTGAAGACAATTGTTGTTTTAGAAGTGAACCACCGTTTCGTTGAAAAAGTACCTGTTTCTGTCTGTTTAGTCTTCTGTTCGTTATGCTCAAGCATAACCAATAACTTCCTCCAACCAAAAGAAGTACAGTTAACCCAACACCTGCAAGATATTAAAAATATTCAATTATTGAAGTAAAACTCTAGTAGACACTATGATATGTGTGTTGTAGTACATATATAGCTACGGAAATAGTACCGGTTGCGACCCATTTTATAGGAAATACTTTTTCCTTTCTTGTGCAACCATTTCCGTTTTTTTTCCCATCACCACTATCTCCGCTTGGACAAGAACAGCTGAAGCTTCCGTTGGTATTTGTGCATCTCCATACACAGGGATTGTTTGTTTGATCTTCACATTCATTTATATCTACACACACACACACACACTTAAGGTTATTATGAAAAAGCTCAAAACATCAAACTAGTTAGAAGTTTTGGTGCTATAATTGATGTATGAGAAGGTTAGGATACGTACCTTGACATCCAAGACTAAGATAAGGGTTACCATCGTAACCGTTATTGCAAATACAACGATATCCTGGATTATTGTCTGTATTGTTACAGAAACTATTTGCTTGGCATGCGAAAGTAGACACATCTTTTTTTGCTTCTTCACAAGTCTTATTCCCTACAGCCCAATCCAAAACCAAAGGTACATCTGTCACTTTCTTAATTAAGTTGCTACTGTCAAGAAGATCTGAAGCGGCAAAAGAGTATTGGTCTTCCTCAGCCATAAATGAGTACTCACAAGGGTCAAAAGACGAAACGTTTGTATGGTTGTTTGAACTGACAACAACTGTGAGAAACCTATTTATTCCCTTCCTGATGGATGTTTTACAACACCCTCCGCCAATTTCGCAGGAGCCTTCTTTTAGATCTCTTTTCTCGTCGCATTTTGTCGAACAAGAGGTGGAGTAGTTCTTTCCTTGTTGATCATGCATTACCAATCCTCCTAACGTGTCGCAACCAAGGGCAAAGAACTTGTTTTCGGTATATGAAAATGTAAATGGCGTACTACTCAAGTTTACAGAGGTATAAAAGTTATCCAACAACAGTGCACCAGACTGATTGTAACATCGAGCAGTTAGCCAGTTCTTTACACGAATTTCTCTGTCTGATATACTTACTATTTCAATGTTACCATTACCAATGAAGGGCTTGGGAGGATCATAAGTTGTGTTGCAAGTTATGCTATAGCCGTACCCAACTCCATCAATGGAACACCCTCTTTTGGCTCCATCCATGGCTATACCAAAAGGATATGGAACACTCACGTTCCCACATTTGGCTTGACAATTGACCTTTGTCTGGAAGAATTTCGCGGATGATGCTAACTCCGACCAGTATAAGAGTTGTAGAAAGATCATGAAATACCATGTAGCTGGCCGCAATCCAACCATATTGAAGCTTCCTTTATTAGAATTCCCTATGTTTGTAATTCATTTTTTTTTCTTTACATTTGAGTTAAATAGAAATCTCTTCAATGGAAGATTGTTTGACATAGAACTAGTCTGATTTAGTTGGTAGATCATGAATCATAATTAGTTATTTAAAGTACAAATTGTTTCGATCGATAATGGTGTTAATAATATTTTCTATTTCAATTATTATTTTTTTTCTTCTTTTACTTGGTCAGTCTAATGTATTTTATAAGTCGTTTCTTGCATACCTATTGATAGTTCATTTCAAGAATCTCATGTGTTGTAGCGATGACATATTGGTGCCTTTCTAAGTTTTTTTTCCTACCATTCTATAAACACTTATAATTTTTTGTTTGAAAGAAAAAGCTTTTAATCATTCAAAGAAAGAAAAGGGTCCATATAAAATTGAGTAGAAAAAATCCACTACTACTCAATTAACAAACTCAAATGACTCTAATACAGTTGATTATTCTATTAGTGTATTACCCTAGATTTGCTTCTGGTCAGCTCTATTGTATGTGGTGAAAACAACATGCATATACCACTTGCATAAGTCAATTATATTTTTGTTGTCAACCCTAATTGATTATTCAAAGAAATGGGTGGTCACCTTCAGCTTTTAGGGGGCTTAGTCCAAATAGAAATCATCCAAGAATTGGTAGTTTATGTCTATAAAACAATTGATAACTTATTTCAAAACCCTTGAACTTATTCAAACTCTAAGAAAACTGTAACTTTGTAAAGTACCCTTACGGGCAAATATTGGGATGATGGTTGTTTGTTGATAATTTTGTTCATGGTGTTTTCTTCACCAAAAACACCATTAGGGGCCACCTAGGTTTTTTTCGGTTTTTGTTCATGATATTTTTGTGAGAATAGTCTCACATGGGAGGACTATCTAGCAACCAAGAATATAATGACTAGGTACTCTTTACTAATTACCAATTGGTTTTGAGTTGGGTGACCACAAACTTAACAATTTTCTTTCACAACATATAATCTTATTAGGTGAACTTAAAGCGTCTAAAAGGGGAAACTCAATTTCTAAAACTTAAAGTGTCATCTACGTGATGACATGGATGTAGTTATTTTAGAGATCTTCAAGATATACTACTCTAAATTTAGAGTAACCGGTAAAGGATCTCTAATTGTCATAGTATCAACATCTCAATTTAAAACAATATAGATCGTTTCTTCGTAATATTGTTTCTTTACCAAAATAATCATGTCATATAAGTAAACAAAGAAACTTTAGAGGATTTGTGTTGGAGAGTAAAATTAGAGGGCACGCTAAATTAGAGTTTTTTGAGTTTTACATTGGGGATGTTCTATGAGACTCAAAAGTTTACACATCAAAACTAAAGAAAAGTATTCGAAGAGAAGATTGGATATTTTTTTTGGAAACCAATCGAAACCGTATTTCATTTATAAGTGATTCAATCACATGTTACATGGATGATAATTCTTATTTCTTTGAGAACTACATGAGAGTTACATACCTTTAAAGGTAAAGTGCCTCATGAAGGGAAAGAAATTGACTAGACATAGACACAAAGATCCTATAGATCGAGAATTAAAGACCCTAAAGGTCGACAAAAAGATCCTATAGATCGAGAATTAAAGACCCTAAAGATCGACAAAAAGAAAATTACAACAATAATATTATACTAGTAAAAGTGAAATCTTGATTGTTCTTTTCTTTTGCCTTGTAATTTCATATTCAAACTTCTTGAATTGTTTATCGTAGAATTCGGCGATATTGAATCTTCATTTCTCACTGACATCTTTATCCATACTTCCGTTCCTTAAACATATAAAATCACCAACAAGCAGGGGCGGCCCTACATAGGGGCCCGTGGGGACACGTGCCCCCACGGACCCGGAGTTACGCGTATTCTCTTCTAGAGTGCACAAAGTTAAAGTGTTCGTGATGATATATTGTTGTCAAATATAGTCAGGGTTAAGGTGCTAGAGCAAGAAAATAGAAACTCGCAGCCCATGTCAGAAATGGAAGTATCTTTTATAAATTGATTTTAGTAGTTTACGAAAACATAATATCAATTCCTTGATAGTAACATACATAGGTTTTTATAGACTAGAACTTGAGTTGGATTATTCTTTGTTCTTCCTTGTGCAACCATTTCCGTCTTTTCTCCCATCACCACTAGCTCCGCTTGGACAAGAACAGCTAAAGCTTCCGTTGGTATTTGTGCAACTCCATACACACGGATTGTTCGTTTGATCTTCACATTCATTTATATCTATATACATACACTTTATGGTTAATATTGAAAAGATAAGAAGCTCAAATCAGCAGACAAATTTGAGTGATGTATGAAAAGATTTAAAATGCGTACCTTGACATCCAATACTAAGATAAGGGTTACCCTCGTAACCGTTATTGCAAATACAACGATATCCTGGATTATTGTCTGTATTGTTACAGAAACTATTTGCTTGGCATGCGAAAGTAGACATATCTTTTTTTGCTTCTTCACAAGTCTTATTCCCTACAGCCCAATCCAAAACCAAAGGTACATTTTTCACTTTCTTAATTAAGTTGCTACTGTCAAGAAGATCTGAAGCGGCAAACGAGTATTGGTCTTCCTCAGCCATAAATGAGTACTCACAAGGGTCAAAAGACGAGACGTTTGTATGGTTGTTTGAACTGACAACAACTGTCATAAACATATTTATCCCCTTCCTGATGGGTGTTTTGCAACATCCTCCGCCAATTTCGCAGGATCCTTCCTTTAGATCTCTTCTCTCGTTACATTTTGCCAAACAAGTAGAGGAGTAGTTCTTCCCTTGTCGATCATACATAAACAGTCCTCCTAACGTGTCACAACCAAGGGTAAAGAACTTGTTTTCGGTATATGAAAATGTAAATGGCGTGCTACTAAAGTTTACATAGGTATAAAAGTCATCCAACAACAGTGCACCAGACTGATTGTAACATCGAGCACTAAGCCAGTTTTTTACACGAATTTCTCTGTCTGATATACTTATTACTTCAATGTTACCGTTGCCAATGAAGGGCTTGGGAGGATCATAAGTTGTGTTGCAATTTATGCGATAGCCGTACCCAACTCCATCAATGGAACACCCTCTTTTGACTCCATCCATGGCTATACCAAACGGATACGGAACACTTACGTTCCCGCATTTGGCTTGGCAATTGGCCTTCGTCTGGAAGAATTTCGTGGACGATACTAACGCGGACCAGTAAGAGAGTTGTAGTAAGATAATGCAATACCATGTAGTCGACCACCTAACCATTCTTAGTTTCCTATGTTAGAACTCTTTATGTTTGTACTTGATTTTTTCTGTTTACATTTGAGTTAAATAGCGAATTTGATCAATGGAGGATTGTATGACTTAGAATTAGTCAAATTTCTTCTGTTACACTGCATTAGATGTTTGGATTGATAATGGTGGTGATAATATTTCTATTTCATTATTATAATTTTCAATTCTTTTCTTTGAATTGGTTGTTTATGTTAATATTATCCTTTTGTCAAATATTTTCTTGTTTTTCCTTTAACTTAGTCAGTCTATTGTATTTCGTTTTTTAGAACTATTAATAGTTCATTTTAAGAATATCAGGTGGTAGGAGTCCTCAAGATCAAGTATATCTCAACTGTCTTCACATAGGCAAGAAAGAAATGATAAAGGTATCCCTCCGTGCACTCTCGGTGTACTTCATTGTTTAGGAGGCTACTGAGACAAGGGGTATTTTAGTCTTTCACAGTCTATTCACACTATAAAAAGACTAAAATACTCATTATTCTATTAGGGAAGCACAAACATTTTTGTTGATCTCAGAAAATATACTATTTCCAAATCAAGCTAATTGATCTCAGAAAATATACTATTTCCAAATCTGAAAGTTAAGTTAGGATTTTGTTTTGAATCGATTTAGGGAAGAGATTTGCTTTCCAAAAAATTGATAATAAGTCTATCTTTTTGCATCTATGATTTTTCCTCATACAAATACAAAAATATGTTACTATTACTAATGTATTAGTTGCTTAGTGAATATGTAGATGTATGATTTTCGTGCAATACAAAAGTTTACGGATTCTGGACTTTTTGTAGATTTTGTGTTAAAGTTGAACTTACCTATTAAGACCGATTATTTTGGTCATAGACCAATAGTTTCAATTAACCTTTTATCTCACCTTAGCGTGTATATGTTAGGAGTTAGCTTCTTAAGGCTCACTGAGTGAGACAATTTCTCCCTCTTCCACTTCTATAAAAAAAAAAAAATTGATTCCTAGATTTTTGCACGACAAATCTTTTGTTTGGGTTATATATGCTCGGATAAGTCTTTTTTTCTATGTTGCCAATCAGGACCGGCCCAAACATTTTGGAGGCCCCAAGCGACTTTAAAAATTGGAGCCCTATATGTTTAAAAATTCGTAAAAAATTGCTTATGGGTAGAATCGAATGCTTGACTTCTTACACATAATCCAAACCTTAGCCTCTAAGCTGCAACTCCAGATATGTTTTAAAATAGTTTAGAATGTTATTATTGTTTGACAAACTAACATAAAAATCCGTCACGTTGGGGTCCAAAGCGGTCGTTTTGGCTCCGGGCCGCCCCTGTTGCCAATAGATAGGATAAGAATTGGGGTCAGGCGAGGAGCCCACACACTTTTGTCATCGATCAGCTGATCGAGCACATTAACCCCTTTATCATTAGGGAGTAAGGAGGGCTTGGGCAAGCAATTAACATACTTCAAATGACATTGTCCATCTGAGGCTACCTCAAACACTGGGCATTTCAGTTGCTGGTCTCATCAAACTTAGGTGGTTAATCAACTTCTGAGAGAAACCTCCTCCCCTTTTACTCTTTCCTAACTTCTTTCATGCGATGTGGGACTAAAGTGGTGGGAGTGTTTAAAAGCTCTCAAAGACAAAGGTCTCGAATAATTAGTCCACAACTCCACACCGTAAAATCAATCTTGGAGACACGTAAGGTTGAAATTATAAACCCAACCCATAACTCATACACCTCAACATGAGTGTCTAAAGTTAGACATCATAAGTCCAACCTCACAAACTCTTCCGAAGAATATAATAACCAGTACGGGTCCCGACCTATAGGTTTTGTCAAATAGGTACAGGTGGTATCTCGGGAAGCTATATCTACCCGCACCCAACCTACTAAAACTATTGGGTTGAACGAATATAGCCCGTAACGAGCAGCGGGCGCCCATGTTCACTCACACGCTCAGCGGCTCAGGGGCCCATGGGCAGGTTGGGCCGTGAGGGCTTTCCTCCTACCCCTACTTTGGGTAGCCCGTGTCCTCGTCGTCTAGTCCGTCTCGTGCGCAAAGGCCAAAGAGAAATAGAGACTTCTATTCTTCCCCATTCCGCAATAAGAAACTGTTCAGAGTGAGATTTTGTAAAATAATAGAGAGAGAGAGAGTTGAGAATTGTTCTTAGGGTTTCCAGAAAAATCTGATGGCGAGGAGATCGGATGATGAATATGATTACTTATTCAAGACCGTGTTAATTGGTGATTCCGGAGTTGGTAAATCAAACCTTCTCTCTCGATTCACTCGTAATGAGTTCTGCTTGGAATCTAAATCCACCATCGGCGTTGAATTCGCTACTCGCACCCTTCAGGTCTCAATTTTCTCTCTCTCTCTCTTAAACTTGTTCATTTCGTTCCTTGATTTTACCGTAGATCTGAAATGAAAAAGAATGTTTCAATTTCTTTAAGTGTATCATTTGTTATGTTTGATTTGATTTCTTCATTGTTAATTTTTCTATTATTATTCTCTTAACCTAATCTAATACTATTAGAAAACGAAAATCGAGTTTCCTGTCAGATATTTGAATCATATAAAATGAAATTGATACTTTTAGATTATCATTTTACATTATTTACTTGAGATCTTTCACCTTATTAATGGTAAAAGAGGAGTTATAATTTCAATGTTCACATGACTTGTTATTAGGAGTAGTATTTTTTTTCATTCATTGAGATTTGAGAATAGTTAATTATATATTAAGTTATGAATAAAATATAAAGATGAGAAGGTTGATAAAGTCAGTAGTGACTGATGTGTGTATAGTTGCAATTCTAAATTTAGTATAACCCCAATGAAATTTTTGACGTTTTCCTAGTTTTGGGTATTTGGGTTGAGTAACAAATTATTATTTTTTTTGGGTATTTTTGCAAATCTAAATTTGGGAAGATAGTTTGAAGAAATGAGGATGAAAAAAATGAAAAGTTGACGAAAACACAATATTTATAGTTGCAGTTAAAAATAGAAAAATATATGCAGTTACGATTGATGAAAGCAATGTCGTCTTCCTTTAGCAAATCGGTAGTCACGGCATGTAAAATAAGAAATTGTACTTGTAGCATACCGGTTTAGCTCCCTCAAGTGGATGGATTAATTTTGTTCATTTTTAGACAATTTAACCGCGTTGCTTTTCTATCTCCTATTGCTAACTTTAAAGTCTCTGTACTACTATGCTGACAATGACATTGCTTTTGACTTATTTTATCTCAAATACTCTGTTTTCTCGCCTATGCTTATCATGTATGAATTTGTTGCTTCATTATCATGTTTGGTTATATAAAGCTTGGATGCAATCGTGTTCTCTTACCACTGTCTATGGAGTATGGTCTATCTCACATATTATCTGGATGGTAGTTATATTTGTACATGACGGTATTCGGTCTCAGTGGTTCTCTTAGTTGCTTCCGTTGTGTTTTTATCGGTATCTAGATAATGGATACAACCGGGAATTAAAATGTCAGAGAATGCCCATAGAAGTAGTTTGTGTTAGGCATAAGAATTAGTGTTGTGTCTTTGGTTGTATAGCTTGTAAGGATAGAGGAGGACAACACCAGCTAAATCTTTGTGCATGTGAAGCTTACATGTAGAAAAGGAAGTTGAGGAGCTTGATATTCACTTTTGAAGTTAATGCTCGAAACTGCTTGTAGGAGTTTATTGTTGCCATTTGAGATTTCTTTTGTCTATCCCGAACATGAGTTTGGTAGATAAAGAGGATAGCAGATGCTTTGCAGTAGAAAGATAAGCGATTGACTACGCTTGTCTGTAGCAGTGTTTTAAAAATCGGTCAAAGCATACGCCTCAAGGCGCGCCATGATGCGATTCGGTCACCTCCTGCCTTGAGGCGTACACATTTTTTTCCAACTCAACAAGGCACGCCTTCAATTTCTAGGCGTACGCCTTTATGCAAATGACCTCAAGGTGTTAGAGGCGTACGCCTTGATCACATACAAAGTTTTCTACAGAAAACCAGAAGACAAGAATAATATTTTGTTCTTTCCTCTTCTTTTCCACTTCTTCGAGCTTGAAAATGGGGGTTCTCTCAAGAAATAAAACTAGGACTTTTTTCGACAAACAGAAATGAGTTTCTTTTCGTTCTTGTTTGTCTGATTTCTTCTTCTTCGACTCTTCGCCAATACTTCCAAAAATGCTGCTTTTTATGTTAACATGATACTTCTTCTTTTTTCCGCTGAACTAATTTGTTTCCATTATTTTATTCCATTATTTATGAGCTAAATCATGCATCTGTTAGTTTTATTTTCTCCAATTAGTAGACATAATTGGTAAACTAAATTAGCGTACCTTATTTTGTATTTTTTCCCCGTTCCTTTCAGGTTGAGGGAAAGACGATAAAAGCCCAGATATGGGATACAGCAGGGCAAGAACGATACCGAGCAATCACGAGTGCTTACTACAGAGGTGCATTGGGAGCTCTTCTAGTTTATGATGTGACTAAACAGTCAACATTTGATAATGTTACTCGATGGTTGAAGGAGTTAAGAGACCATGCTGACTCCAACATTGTGATAATGCTAATCGGAAACAAAACTGATCTGAAACATCTTCGAGCTGTGGCAACAGAAGATGCTCAGAGCTTTGCTGAAAAAGAAGGTTTATCTTTCATCGAAACTTCTGCTCTTGAGGCTTTAAATGTTGAACAGGCTTTTCAGACGATATTAGGAGAGATATATCGGATTTATAGTAAGAAATCAATCTCCTCAGAGAATCCTGCATCTCCCAGTGTAAAAAAGGGGCAAACAATTGATGTCGGCTCTCATTCTACCACAAAGAAATCATGTTGCTCCACTTCATAGACGTATTTTAGATTCTTCATCTTTTCGGTCAGGGATAGTTAGAACTATTCTAAAATGTTTTTCTTACCAACTATGTTACATCAGGATTGATTGGTGCTCTTAAATGGGTTTATACAGGTCTTTTACTGTTCTGTTATTGGATTTTTTTTCTGTCTATGTTTTTGTTCATGTTTTCAGAAATAGATGGAACAACTCAGGTTATATTAGATAACCATGAAATTGTTCTTATTCTGATTATTTGTAATTAAAATTAATGTATACAGGAGCACTACTTGAAGAGTAATGCTGAAAGAGGGTACAAGTAACCTTTTCTAGTCCTGTACGAAATTAACAGTCTCAATCTGAGAGACAACTCTTATCGGTCTTTGAGTCGATTCTTTTTTTCTCTCTTGATTGATTTTTTTTCCGCTCTTTAGGCTTAAGGTTGCCCTACTTTCTTAGCTTCTTTTATCATTTTTAGGTCATTTTTAGGCTTGTACCCATTTCAGAAGTTGATAATAGTTGTTTTGGCCTTCTCCAGCAGCAAGTGTTACATCCAGTTACTGAAATTATTTTCAAGAGTTGACTGTATTCTTCATTGCGAGACATACAGGAGAAAATTTTCCAGGTTAGGGGCTCAGTTTCTTTCTCACGTCACTACCCTTTCCGCTCTCTGCTGCCCCTCTCTCACCTCGAGCCAAAATCGGACAAAAAGATATATCAATGTACTGGAAACCAGATTAAACCTATAGCGCGTTCCCGTTGATAAATTTATCAAATTTAAGTGATGTTTCTTCTATTACATTGAATGTGGAATTGGTGGCATTCCCTCTTCTTTATTTTCCTGTACAAAACTATCCCTTTCCACCTAAAAATACAGACAGATGAAATAAAGCTCTGCAGTCAGAGTGTACAAAGACTTCTCCGACAAATTTGGGAGCCAGTAACCATGAATTACAGTAATGATCTTGAAGTTATAAAACCCCATCCTGAAAATTGATCTTCGAGCTACTTTTGTCGAAACAACTAGAGACTACACAAACCGTTTTTCAAAGGTGAAACCACAATTCCTATGTTGGACTTGAATCGACAATGTGAATGCAGTTCAACTTGCAGAACGAATACTTTACCTCCCATTTCTCCCAGTGAGAAGTAGAGCTTCAGACTGGCCATTACCACTATATATCTTCATCTTTGCTTTATCAATACGAGCTTTACGTACAGCCTGTTGAATTTGCCTTTCGTGCTCTTTCAGCATTTCATCCATATTTCCTCCCGGAGGCATTAAAGGTCCAGAGTAATGGATCCTGTTCTTCTTAGGTATATAACTCTGAATTTATAAACAAAAACAAGTTTTAGAATATTTCTTCAACATGAATATTTTAGGATCAATATTTCTGATTATGTGAATTGCACGTATGGGATCCAATATTTAGATGCATACAGCAGGTTTTACTTGCACATACAACTACGGCGTGTCATGAAATTTCATGAAGTTAAACTACTTTATTCAACGTTGCTGATGTATGTATTAGAATGAACTTAGGGTTTAAGCTGTGACTAGCACCCGAAAACAAAAGAACATACCTAGATGGAGAAACAGTAACTACATCAACGACAACGAATAAAATGCAAGTTTCGCATGCATACCAGCCACATCAATAAACTTTAAGGATGTTCAATATGCCCAGATGGTATATGTAAATATGCATCATCAGATCAGACATGTCAAAAGAATTACTCGCTCCTCGGTTTGCAAGAACAACTAGCAAGATAATTTATTCGTGGCTTAAGATATTAAAAGGAGCGAGATAAATTGATTAGGGTGTTACTTACTGTTGTAGAGTCCTTGATGAATACCCTATCAACTTCCTTCTGAGAAGTTGTTAATCCATCCACCAGATGGTGGGCCCACCGATTTTCAGAGGGCTGAACATCATCATGTTGATTGAATCTTCCATTCAGTTTATGGTCTGAAATCATGCTTCCATCAGGAACATGAGATCTCTGTGTCTTCGACTCAGGGCCATTTCTTGAAGGACCAGAAACTCGTACAGGGCCCACTTCAGTATCATACTCCTTCACTGTCTTCACCCTTGAAGATCCGAATGCCCCAGGATCCATCAAGGGACCAGAATGAAAAAAACCATTCTGTGCAGTCCCTCGGGGGCGCACAATAGGAAAGCCGGATCTACTACTATCCTCTTCTTTTTCGCTGATGCTTCTTGGGTTTGGGTTGGTATGTCGCTTCTGAGACAACCAAAAGCCCTTAAAGTGTTTAAAACAAGTAATGACAGAAATCATACGAATCTTAAAAGGATGTACCTCTCTCATCAAAAAAAAAAAGGATGTACCTCTGCGCTAGAATCTTGTCCTGGCACTGCTTTGGCATCTCTTGACCCCCTTCTCTGGGATTCAGATCCACGGCCTTTCATTGCTGCTGCTCTCTGCCTGGTATCAAGAAACAAAAATAGCAGAAGGCTGTTTAATAATGACGCATACAACTATGAAAAGGGCAGTATATGAGTCCTATAATTGAGATTTGAAAAGTTTGATTCTTCGAGGAAGATTACAACAAACGTTGCACGGAAATAGAAGAAACGAATCTAGAAGAGGAGCTTCCAGCTTTTAAAACCTTATGGGTCAAATCTATCAACTCATTTCAAGAAAATATATAAGCACTTCCCGCGCCTATTAGAGTGAATGGAAACTTGAGTGAATTTCAAGGTAATCAACTGAGACATAAATCTATCATAGTGGCAGCTTCCTCAGTGAATCAGGATGATTAAGGTTCATGAAATAAGCAAAGACATGCATCAACTATTACTTTCAAATGAATCAACAAATCTAATTGGACTCTATTGGCAGCTTAGAAGCTACAGAATTTAATGCACAACCTCCACATACCCTTAGTATTCTATAACATTACCTCCTATAAGGATATAAGTATGGAAAAATAAATATTAGTTGCTGAATTTGATAAAGTGAGTTACCTTCTTGCTTCCTCATTGCGAAGCTTAGCATCAAACTCCTTGCTAGGTCGGTATTTAGGCAAACTTGATGGATCACAGGGGTGAGGCTTTGTCGTAAAAAACTGGAAGAACTCAGATTCAGAAACAGGAAATCATGGAAAGTAGGATATCTAAGTTGTTCAATTACCATATTAAGATGCAGGAAAACTTCCGTAGGCACTTTTTTTTATCAAATATGAAATAATGTAAGTACTTTACGTTCTCAAATTCATGCAATGCGCAATTTCATGCTCCATGAAAATCACAAAAGCTGCTCAACAAGCTACATAAAACTACACTTAATGTCGTACAGTGAGTAGAAAAGCCGCATTATGAGATAGGGCAACACAGACAGAGAACTCGATCATCGACTGTGTTTAGTATTTAGGACTTCCAGCCATCATCACCATGAGAAAGCAATAAGAGAGTGGAACAAAGAAAAACTCACCTCACTTTTAAGAGCAGAAGTTGCTGATCTCCGCCCTTCAGGTTCGACCGAGAGGAGGACTTCAATGAGGGCTAAAGAAGAAGAAGGTATATGATTGAATGTCTCGGAAACACACCGCCTATAAGGATGTTGAGGCTTGAAGATTGTTGTATGTGGCAACCTTGCCTTCCTCCAATAATCCTCGGATGGTGAACCACAAAGCTTAAAGATCTTGTGCAGTTGCTCCACCTATTACGTGAATAGAAAACCTTCAAAACCCATGTACACAAAGCCTCAGAAAGAGATCATATTTAATGCCTCTGAAGGCATAATGGCAACGAAGTGGCTGCTTTAGCCAAATATTCTTCGAAGATTTTGTGATTCCAGCCAATTTGATGTTTACGTTATACTGTAAGTGTAAACCCATTGAAGTGTTTCTTTTTTTTTCTTCCTGAAAAATTGGAATTAATTGAATGTAGAAGAGAAAATAATACAAAGGCTTAAAACCAATCCAGGTGATTTTATACTGATGAATCTATGATCTACACGATTCAGAACTCAAAGAGTAGGTGGATAAAATCGGAGGGAGGAGAAAAAGGGGTATTAAATAGAAAATTATAATACCTCTGTTCTTCCTGGCATGATAGGTTTTCCCACGAGCAATTCCGCAAGGATGCAACCAGCACTCCAGAGATCCACACCGTCCCCATATTGTGTTGCACCAAGCAACAGTTCAGGAGGCCGATACCAGAGAGTGACAACACGGCTCGTTAGTGGCTGCTTCTGATCTGGCTGAAAAAAGGTCGCCAGCCCAAAATCAGCTATCCTAAGAATACCATTGTTGTCAATCAGAAGATTTGAACCTTTAATATCTCTATGCAGGACACCACGACTATGACAGTGTTCAAGCCCCCGAAGTAGCTGCTGCATATAACACTTGATCTGCAATTCCAGCAGAGGTACTCCGAGAATGAGATCAAACAAAAATGATAGGTTTATTATCCAACCACAGAGAGGTCTCGCACCAGGACCAGTCCAATCAACAAATTTGTTTGCTTCCTTAGAGTTCTCTTTACATATCAGGTTCATTTGCAGTTAATTACATACAAAGTAGACTTTCTAATGTTCTTATGATATCACTTACTGTTACATTTTTATCTGAAAAATACTGTTGAAGTCAACTTAAATATCATATGGTGATATAAACATCCGGAATGAAATTTTTTGCACTTAGCTAGGTAATTTGATGAACTAACACGGTTTCTTACACAAATAAAATGAAAAACTACTTGTAATCTAATCGGTTTCTTAAGATAATTCATATCAGTGATTTTCCCAAATAGGAGTCTGGACATAAAATGAGTTCTACAACCACTATTATGGACAACATACCTGCGTTTCAGAAAACTTGATATCAGGTGAAGCAGCAAGTCCAGAAAGATCATGCTCCATGTATTCAAAAACAAGATACAAGCTACCAGACATCCGTGACGTGATCAAACCCTCAAGCTTTATAACATTAGGATGATCAAGCCTACGTAGGATGTGAATTTCCCTCGCCATAAAACGCACACTTTCTGGATCCATATTTACAAACCTCACCTTC
>BEHA01050256.1:70392-81349 GCA_002897215.1 Eschscholzia californica subsp. californica | reverse complement strand
TCCGTGACGTGATCAAACCCTCAAGCTTTATAACATTAGGATGGTCAAGCCTACGTAGGATGTGAATTTCCCTCGCCATAAAACGGACACTTTCTGGATCCATATTTACAAATCTCACCTTCTTTAGAGCAACAATTTTTCCTGTCTCAAGGTCGCGAGCTCTGTATACATTGCTATAAGTTCCTTGACCAATCTACAAATGCCATTTTTAAAAAAGAAATGTGAGTTACCATTACTTAAATCGACTTGTTCCACAAAATAATCACTATCATGGAGCACCCACTTGGTGCCACTTGAACTGGGCCTACAGAGTTTAAAAATATTTTCAATGTTCAGTTTGCTTAAATACAGCAACTGCCTGGAACTTGAAGACTTGGAAGCTGCAAGTGAAAAACCGTTTGAAACTTAAGACATAGTCACATTTTTTACTCAGCTAGAGGATATTTTATAATCTACAAAATTATGAGGTTTTAGTTCACTCATATCAGAAAAACTGTTCCCTAACTAAGAAAAAAATTATTATCCAATTTCCGTTTATATCGTTTATGTTTTTATCTAGATCTACTTTTTACTTTATTATTCTCCATTCTTCTCTCCAGATTTACTCCACAACTTGATTATTTATCGCTCATTCCTTTTCTAATTTCTATTACGCATATATCTTATTAATATATATCTATATTCGGTCATTTGATTAGAAATATATAAAAATGGAAACTGTAAGCCAGATCTCATGTAAGTTGACAGGAAACAGAAATCTTGTTGTCATTTTCGATGGAAACATGTCAACATTTTATTCCAAGAGTGACAACGATTTCTGTATGTCTATTTCTTTTGTACTAGAATGGTCCCTGCCGGAAGTTTAGAGTGAAGAGAAACCCTTGTTCCCTAGGTAAGTATAGATTAAAGTGAGATTAGTCCTTGTTGACCCCATAACTTTTTATATTGTTAGCTGTTACTCCGAACCAATCAAGCTTTTATAAAAATCAACTTTTCTATAAAGAATAACTTGCAAAAAAAGGAGCTATGGAAAAATGATGACTCACTTTATCTAATTTTTCGAACGAATCCGCTCTTCTAGGCAGCCACCCTTTGATTGCTTCTGCAGCTACTGATGTAAGCCAAGACGGCCAACCTGCAGCTACCTGCTCTGCCTCAATAGCATGGGGCATACTAACGATCCTACACACTGGCGGCTCTACTAAATGCACCCCATTATCCGGTGTTGCCCGTCTTTGATGATGGACTACTAAAGGCTTCTCCTTAACAAATGGTTTCTTCTCTCCATCCTCCGATCTCGGGGTAGAAACCACAATTTCTTTGGATGATGGCTTCGATAATAACCTTGCTCTTGCTCCATTAGACCCACTACCACCATCAACCTGAACCACAATCGACTCTCTCTTAGAGGAAGCATACAATGGTTTTGAAGACTTGATACATTCCTTTTCCCTTTGGTTCTCAACATACCCATTTATATCTGAACCACCCTTTGAACAAATGCAACCCATTTTCCTATTTCACATAAACCAGTTCTCAAACTGGTTAGCTGCAAACTCCTAGAAATCTCTGGATATCTTGTTACTATAATTTCAACACCAATATGCATCTGATCTAATGATTCAACAACATTAATAAACAGACTACAACCCCGGAATTCAGATGCACCATTCAATCAACCAGTCAAATCTCTAAAGCCCAAATAGAAGGAAAACAAAATAACACATTCCCCAAATTCCAGATCCAAATTTATTTTCCCAAATCAGAAAATATTAGGAAATTGAAAACCCAGACCCTCAAATTCAAATATAATGCAGTTAATGAATAAAAGATTAGAAAGAATTAAAACCTCCCCACCCCACAAGAGTTACTTGAACCAGTAGCCAAGATCAAAGAATAAAGAAATTCGATCAAAACCCAAGCTTGAAAGAGTTTTGGGATTGTGTTATTAAGGTTTGGATGTCTCTAATTACTCAAACCCATTAAACAAAAACACTATAATGAACAACCCTTGCTTTAATTCCTCAAAATTTCATCGAAATCAGTAACAAATAAAATAACCGATATAACTAGAAATTATATCAAGATAACCGATAATATGAAAATTGAGGAGTTGAATTTTTAAGTATTATGAGTTGTTGAGTTCATAAAGAGAGAGAGAGAGAGAGAAATGAGAATTTTTTGGATCACGGAAACCCTAGAAATGCGAAAAACCTATAGATATTTTTGGGAATTTGACAGGGGAAGTGAGATGGTAAGTAGTTAAAACTAGGGCGAAGCTAACGCAGTTTCTATCCACTATCTATCTATCTATCTATTAGTATTTGTTTCTTCTTATTATCTTCATTTCTTCAACAGAGAGAATGACAGAGTTATTTTCAGACATTCTAGAGAGAGAAAGAGAAGAAAACTCCATCTCTGGCCTCCGCCGATCTCATTAGCAGATTTTCTTTGTCGTCGTCGTCGTCGTCGTCGTCGCACGAGCGAGTCAAACTACTTTCTGTCAAACAGAACGTGCTTCCTCGTTTAGTGTTTTTTGTGATGTGGTGGAGTAATTTCATTTTGCCCACTTAGAGTGACCAAGTCACCAAAATGGCCCCTCATAGTCATTGAACACTTCTTTTTTAATTTTCTAATAGTTTTAAGAGTTAATATTTTTTTTCACTTTTGCCCTTCCTTTCAAAACTATTAAATTTATGTCCTCTCTTTCGACATCAAACAAGGTGTTGTCGAACTCGAACCTTCAATGTTCTGATTGAGGTCTTTAGAGACATGTGATCCTCACACGAATATTCCCTTGTAAAGCATATGTGATTGGTTCCGTGTCATTAAAACCACATTATCCATATATAATGGGGGTAACTCCACCGGGAAAGTGGGATCAAACAATCTATTGACTCTAGACAGACATTCTTCTCTCTAAAAGCACATTACGACTCAAATCTCCTTCAAGGGATTACTCAGTCGCGCTCTATTCTTGCAGAGCTGGATTACTCTCATCCCTACTTTCAAGAGGGAGTTTTTTTAGAGCATATGATCGCTATTAGTGCGCCCTTCCTAGAGACTTTGGGCTTCTGTCTACTTACGACCAATTGTCTCACCTCGCAGGGTCGAGCCTCGATCCCTCTACGAGTTAGATTACACTTAGAATGTCGACATGGAGAAAAATATCTTTGGCCAAGAGAACGATACTTCAAATATTGTTCGAGCGACATACATTTCTTTACCTCTCCTAATGGGTCACTTGTTTCCGTGGAAATGAATATACTTGTGGAGAATACATTTCCTTATTGTTAAACACTACTTAATAATTTTTTGTACGATACATTCTCATCGATACAGGTAATAGTATGATTTTTCACTTGGACAAGTTATTTGTCAGCTCAAATTGGGCATCAAGTTGATGTTACCCTTGTTTAATAGAGCAAGATTGATTTTGAATGATACTTTATTCATCTCATATGAGGAGTATATATAATGTTACATGATAGACAGGAATAGAAATAGAGATTAGGTATATGTTAACAATTTCCGAATACTGGTAACTATATATTTACAGATAATACTATTTCCTATATAATAATATTATTTCCTATGTAATAATATTCTTTCCTATATGATAATATTGGGTGATTCACGTTTCCATGATTCACGCCAACACTCCCCCTCAAGGTGGTGCATAGATATCACCAAGCCCAACTTGACAAGTGAATCAGTGAAACTTTTACTGGGTAACGCCTTTGTTAGAATATCAGCTAGCTGTTCTGTTGACTTAACATAAGGAATTTCAATAATTTTTTCCTCTATCTTCTCATATATGAAATTCCGATCAATTTCAACATGTTTAGTTCGATCATGTTGCACTGGATTTTCTGCAATATTAGCAGCAGCCTGGTTATCACAATATAATTGCATAGCTTTGTCAGGAGGAAACCCAAGCTCCCCCATAAGTATTTTCAACCATAACATCTCACATATACCTTTAGTCATTGCCCTGTACTCAGCTTCTGCACTTGACATAGATACGACCTTTTGTTTCTTACTCTTCCAAGTGACTAAGTTACCACCAACAAATGTGAAATAACCAGAAGTAGAACGCCTTTTTTCACCTTTGCCACCCCAATCCGAGTCTGTATATCCTATAATATTCGCGTGTCCATGGTTAGAAAACATAAGACCCTTTCCTGGAGCTGATTTTAAATATCTTAAGATTCTTACAACTGCCTCCATATGAACTTCACTAGGATTGTGCATGAACCGGCTAACAACACTAACTGCATACGCAATATCAGGCCTAGTGTGAGATAAATAGATCAAACGGCCAACTAGCCTTTGATATTTCCCTTTGTCAGCTGGTACTTGATCAGGAAGCTCTTCCATCCCATGATTTTGTTCCATGGGTGTACTTATCGGCTGACAATCAAGCATGCCAGTTTCTTTCAACAAATCAAGGACATATTTTCGTTGAGACAAAAATATTCCCCGTTTTGACCGAGTAACTTCAATACCGAGAAAATATTTTAAACCTCCAAGGTCTTTCATATCAAACTCAGAAGACAAGTAGTCTTTTAGCTTCCCTATTTCTTCATAGTCGTCACCTGTCACAATCATATCATCAACATAAATAATCAACGCAGTTAGTCTACCATCTTGTCTTTTTAGAAACAAAGTGTGATCAGCATTGCTCTGAACATATCCATACTTTTTCATAGCTAGCCGAAATCGGCCAAACCACGCTCTGGGTGACTGTTTCAAACCATACAATGCTTTTTTGAGCTTACACACTAAATTAGCATCTTCAGTAGAACTGTAACCGGGTGGGAGACTCATATACACTTCTTCATGTAAGTCTCCATGTAAGAAAGCATTCTTCACATCATATTGTTGTAAAGGCCAGTTAAAATTCGCAGCAAGTAACAATAATACTCGAACTGTATTAATCTTTGCTACTGGAGCAAAAGTTTCCTGATAATCAACACCATATGTTTGAGTGAAACCCCGAGCAACTAGTCTAGCTTTATATCTATCTATGGTTCCATCAGGTTTATGCTTGATAGTAAAAATCCATTTGCAGTCAACTGGCTTCTTTCCTTCTGGAAGTGGTACTAAATCCCAAGTTTCATTCCTGTCAAGGGCACACATTTCTTCACTCATTGCCTTTCTCCAAGTTGGATTTGCCAAAGCATCCTGAACTTTAGTTGGAATAATAATATCACTCATTTGATTTACGAAGGCCTTGACTGAAGTAGGTAGATGATCTGTTGACACATAATTAGCTATGGGATACCTCATACTCTTTGAGTTGTCAGGTGAATATCTATCTGGAGGCTTACCTCTAGTGCTTCTAGGTGGCAAACTATACCTGTCATTACTTAGAGCAATTGATATGTCATTGTTAGTTAAACTGTTAGTATTAAGACTCGGTTGAGTACATACCTCAGTTTCAGGAACAGAAGGAGACTCATTGGATGGTACCGCAGAGAAGGGAGTAGTATGAGTAGTGGATATATGAGTACTTGGTTCTGAATGAACAATCATAACTTCTTCTGCAAGATTCGATGCTAATAAATCTGGTACTGCAATATTAGTATCTTTATTTGACTGTTCTGGTTCTTCAATGAAATCTGGAAGTAGCTTCCTCCAATTCATCTCTTGGACAACAGTAGTCTCCCCCGGAAGAGAAGAATTTGATATCGATGAGGAAAAATACATCTCATGTTCAGAGAATGTTACATCCATAGTGACAAACGATTTACGAGTAGGTGGGTGATAACACTTGTACCCTTTCTGATGAGAAAAATAACCGACAAACACACACTTCAAAGCACACGGATCTAGCTTTGTACGTTGATGTTTAGGAATGTGAACAAATACTACACATCCAAACACTCTAGGTACCAAAGTCAACTGAGAAGGTATAGACACATATTGAGAAAGTTTCTCTAGTGGTGTTTTGAAATCCAACACTTTACTTGGGACACGATTAATTAAATAAACTGCAGATGCTATAGCGTTCTCCCAGTAAGTTGGTTGCATACTAACACCAATGAGACTTGCACGTGTCACTTCAAGTAATTGACGATTTTTCCGTTCAGCTACACCATTCTGTTGAGGGGTATGTGGACACGTGGTTTCATGAATAATACCATGTTCTTGAAAATATTTTCTTAACTCATGATTAACAAATTCACCGCCGTTATCTGAACGAAGAATCTTAACCGTAGTAGAAAATTGTGTTTGTATCATCTTATGAAAAATTTGAAAGCATTCTTGTACGTCATTTTTGTGTTTCATAAGATATAACCATGTCATACGGGTATAATCATCAACGAATATTAGAAACCAACGATAACCAGATACTGTAGATACCGGAGCAGGCCCCCAAACATCAGAATGAACTAACTCAAAGGGTAACAAAGTTTTATTTTTACTAGAGTAATAAGAAGCACGATGGCTTTTTGCTAAAATGCAAGTCTCACAATTAAAATTTGAAATATCACAACCCGAAAATAGACGAGGAAATAAATATTGTAAGTAACCAAATGAAGCATGACCTAACCGCTTGTGCCATAACCAAATCTGATCTTCCTTAACATGAGATGACCCTGTTACTGCTAACCCTTTTCTGATGCAGACATCATCCACATAATACAACCCCTTTCTCTTAGTACCACGCCCAAATATCTCCTTGCTGTTGAGATCCTGAAGTAGACAAAAACGAGGATACATTAATACTAAACAATTTAATTGCTCGGTCACTTGTGCCACAGACAAAAGATTATTAGATAATGAAGGAACCAGTAATGTGTGCTCAAGTGACAACGAGGGTGTTAAATTAACAGTTCCGGATTTAGTAACGGGTACAGATACACCATTAGCATTATCAATATGAGAACAGTGAGGGGCACCAAGATTAAATAATATATTAGCATCATAGGTCATGTGATCCGTAGCTCCAGAATCAATGACCCAGCCAGGATCCTTTGAAGCATCGGAGGAGAGAAGAGCGAAACTACCTGATTGTTGTATCAATTTTGGATCAAGAAGAGAGACACCAGAAACCGATGGTTGTGTATCAGAAACAGAATTTACTTCTGGATATAATTGATGTGGTGTTGTTGCAAGAGCTGCTTTTCCTCCACCCTTCTTATTTTTCCCTTCTCGTTTCCGTTCATTGTAACTGTCCCACCAGTCTGGATATCCGTTCTTCTTAAAGCAATTTTCAATTACATGCTTAGAACTACCACAATGTTTGCATCCTCCTGACGGACCATTAGGTAAAGATGGCCCTGAAAGTTTAGCAACCATAGCCATATTAGTATCAACATTTAGCATCGTGTTTCGGCGTTGCTCTTCACCCTTAACAATTGCAAAAGCCGAATCTAAATTCGGAAATGGATCTGTACGAAGAATATCACTTCGAACACGATCATAGACATCATCGAGGCCTGCAAGAAATACATAAACTCTATCTTCCCCAATTTCCTTCTGTCGAGCAAGAACAACATCAGGTTGTGTAAATTGAATTGGTTTACGGTAATCCAATTCATCCCAGATAGCACGTAAATCAGCAAAATATGTTGATACAAGTTTACCAGTCTGTCTCATCTGCATAGATTTACGTGTTAAATTGTAAATTACTGATCGGTCTGCTCCTTCAAAATAAGTCCGAGAAACAGCTTCCCAAATGGCCTTAGCTGTTGGTAAACGAATAAATAAATTCATCACATCTGGTTCCATAGCACCAATAAGCCATCCTTTAACAATTGCATTTTCCATACACCATTTATCATAAATAGGATCTTGTATTTGAGGTTCAACATTTCTTCCATTAATATAACCTAGTTTACCTCGTCCAGCGATAAACGTCTCAACCACTTGTGACCAAAGTGAATAATTGATACCATTCAATTTTACACCATAAGGAATAGACATAGGCTCACTAGTATAGATAGACGATTGTCCGGTGGTCATAGTCTGAGAACCAGACGGAACTATCATTGACATATCTGATGAACCAGACATCTTATAATGTAGGAAGTATATAATATATATTGATAATAATAAAAGATGATTTATAATCAATATATAACACAACTAACCTTAATAGTAGAGATAATGGATGACAAGCACTGTCAACAACACCAAAAGAAATTGAAGATGCCAAAAAAAACTTCGTACCTAATCAAGATTAATACAACCTAGATCCAGAAATACTCTAGATCTGGACGCAACCAAACCTTGATGTTATGATAGTAAAAGTGACCGTCGGTGATCTATTCTCCGATAGTCGACGTAGCGGAAGCGTAAAATTTTTAAATAACCTGCTCTGATACCATGTTTAATAGAGCAAGATTGATTTTGAATGATACTTTATTCATCTCATATGAGGATTATATATAATGTTACATGATAGACAGGAATAGAAATAGAGATTAGGTATATGTTAACAATTTCCGAATACTGGTAACTATATATTTACAGATAATACTATTTCCTATATAATAATATTATTTCCTATGTAATAATATTCTTTCCTATATGATAATATTGGGTGATTCACGTTTCCATGATTCACGCCAACAACCCTATCATATCTAGATTACAAGATACAATAATGCTAGGTGATCAACTCCTTTATTTTTTTAATGGACTGGTAAAAAGGGAAAAAAATGAGATCAACTATTAAAGTTGACTAACGTAAAATAATAAAAAGAACTATTTTGGAAGTTGGTCATCTTTTAAGAAGTTATCTTGATGTTATTTAGGGGTCAAAATGGAATTTACGTTGTTTTTGGTGATTGTTCAACTCCCTTATTGACACTCTATTTGATATAGATATGTGTTTTCAGTTCTATTCTCTTCCTGAAGAATTCGAAATAAATAAGTAAAGGTTAAGCATAGGGTCAACAAGGGAGTTGATTTAGCTCCATAACTTGACATAAATTGCACACTAAAAAGAGGCATAAAATCTTATTTACATTGTTAAAGTTCTCCATCAAATATACACAAATGCAAGAACATAAGATCTCCAAAATATACAAATAAAAGAAAAAAAAACAAATTATCTAAACAAATCAAAAACACTGATAACTTGTTTGAAATTTCTCCATGTTCTTAGTTTTTACATAAAACATACAAGGAGAAAGAAACTAGAATAAACTATTACACTTTAATCCATTCATCTTGACATATTTGCAGGAAATTTATTTATGTATCTCTCTGCAAATTACCCACATTAATATTGAGACATCTATTTTCTCAAATTTCATGTCTTCCACTCCTACAAAACTCATCTACATTTCCATAACCTATACACCCACATCTCCTTCTCTCGTTTATACTGCGCGAGTAATAACGAAGCTCGTTTTGTCCAACCGATAGAGCCGTTACTAGACATAAACCGCTTCCACCTTTATAGGGACTGTGTTCTTGTTTCCATGATTGGTAATATGGGTTTTCTCCAACAAGGTGATGAGTTTTACTACCAAGGTTGTTGAGTAATGGAGAACTATTTACTCTATGAATCTCCTGCTTCTTGAAGCTTTTTTCGTAACCATTTGATATGGAAGTTTTATGGTTGATAGTATCAAAAGGGTAACCTTCATGTTGAATGGATCTTGGAGATGATTCATTTGAGGAAATACTAAAGACTGATCTACTCTTATTACTTGAACTACGATTTAACCTATAACCATTAATGGCATCAATGTATCGTTGTTCGGTATCTAACCTATCTATATTGTTTGGAATAGTTTGGGTATCAATAAAGACTTCATTTGAAGTGAATAAGAAGGCTCTAAGTTTAGTTATACTTCCATTTTCAGATGCCTTTTTATCCCATCGATCAATCTCGTTTAACATATTTCGGAGGTCTTCATCACTTGTTACGGAGACTAAGATGTCCAAATCTCCGGGTATGATTTGGTATTTAAGTACCATTTCACCATTACAAAGGGTTTTAAGCTTCCTCATGAATTCTGCAAGGAGAAGCGAAAATAAGCTTCACTGTGATTTATGTCTAATTAAAAAGATGATATGAATTGTAAATCTTATCAAACGATCAAAGGTAGTCAATAGTTAATTCGTGATAACAATTATTACACATCTACGGATCACTCATTTATTTTAATTACCCCAACTTTCAATGTTACAATAATTTTCTCATTCTATTTTTATAATGTATTTTCGTTATATCAATATCATGTAATGATGTAATCATCTTAACAAAAAAAAAATGTAATGATGTAATTATTCTTGGAACCCTTGCCCGAAAATAACAAATATTTTTCAAATAGTAATAAATATTTAAAGAGAGAGGATTAAGACCTGAGAAACTGATGTCACGAGGAACAGAGACAACTCGAGTCTCTCCTCCAACATATTTGAGCTGACCATCGGGTGATCTCGGCAATATCTTTCCACCATGGCTGCACAAGAACTTCACTTTGTTCCTTGGCGAACCCAATGGCGTAGCCACCTGCAAATCTCCTCCATTTCTTGCCATTATAAACTAGTATAAATTGATAATTATAGCTTCAAAATCCTCTAAATTTGGCTTTAATCCTGCAACCCAAATACCCAATCGATCTAATAACTTCAATTTGAATACAAGTAATCAGATAAAAAAAAAACAATTAGTGTCTTGATCAAATCTAGAGAGAAAAGGTTTTTGTTTATCTTAAAAGAGTTAATGATTCTTGTAGTCTATATATGTATTAATATAATATAGGTAAAGGGGAATCAAGAAATGGATATTTGGTTCTATAATTAGGTAATACTGAAATGAAGGATTTAGGTTCACTAAAAATAGTGAATTTAACTAACTAGTGAACTAATTTCTGTCATTACAACCACATATTCACTTTATCTCTCTAAACTTTCTCCCAAAAGTTCGGTTCTACCCAATTAAATCCTAAATCATAGGATGGATAACTAAGTATCCCACCAGCAATTC
>BEHA01050256.1:55509-66977 GCA_002897215.1 Eschscholzia californica subsp. californica | reverse complement strand
TGGCTATGGAAGAGAAGCCCTTGATACGTTCTTGGAGATGAAACATTGTGGGATAGAGCCAAATGCTATAACATTCATCGGCGTGCTTTCTGCTTGTAGCCATGCTGGACTTATATCTGAAGCTCAAACTCAATTCAATTCCATGTCAAAAAATCATGGGATTGTTCCAGGTGAGGAACATTATGCATGCATGATAGATATATTATGTCGGGGAGGAAAACTGAGAGAAGCGAAAGAGCTCATTGACAGCATGCCATTT
This sequence comes from Eschscholzia californica subsp. californica, assembly GCA_002897215.1. Lineage (NCBI taxonomy): Eukaryota > Viridiplantae > Streptophyta > Magnoliopsida > Ranunculales > Papaveraceae > Eschscholzia > Eschscholzia californica. The sequence goes on along the minus strand of BEHA01050256.1, from coordinate 66,718 downwards.
GATCCTTGCCCTCTGATTTGGCGAACACTGCTTAGTGCTTGTAGAATAAGTAATAACGTTGAGCTCGGAGAAGTAGCTGCCACAAAGTTGATTGAGTTAGAACCAGATGATTCATCTGCCTACGTACTCCTCTCTAACATTTATGCTTCAGTAGAGCGAATGGAAGAAAAGACTGAAATCAGAAGGATAATGGAAGATAACTGTGTGAAAAAGGAGAGTGCGAACAGTTGGATTTGGGGATAAACTTCTTAAAAAGAATTGGCTACGAGAAATCTGTTTATCGATGCTGGAAATGCTTAATGGGTAAAAAGTTGAGGAAGAATAGGTAGAATCGTCATGTTCTTCTTCTAAGCACTGTGACCGAAGCTAGCTAAGTAAGGAGGAAGATACTTTCCTGGTGTGGGTCGAATACTCTGATCGAGCTAACACGATAGAAACTGTGGAATCTCACGTTGTGAGGGAGGTTCTCAAGCAGCTTTCAAGTAAGCGTCATGCTAAAAGACCTGTCAGGGACTCAGGTACCACAATTTTGAACAAACTTATATACCATTACAAAATTTATCTATAGATGATCATCTTATATTGATTCATCGCCTTTTTTGCCTGTTCACTACCATCAGGATTGTCGGAATCAGTCAAGTGCAGCACTTCCTAGCATCACCATTCTTTTCTGGTGAAAACCTAAACTTTATAGCTAATTTTTTCCTCGAAATGTCCATTTTAATCTAAATGGCAGGTCTTGCACTATAACTGAAACCCATGGGGTTAACAACGCTGCTCGCAAGTTGATGATCATATCTAACAACCAGAAAATCATGACCCGAGAGTAGCACTACATCACCATTTGACCAGAACTCAAAGGCTTTTTTGATTACCAAGAGGTCAAAGAGGAACTTATTGTCCCTCTCATCTTCGTCCCCTCCTCTTAACCTACGGGGATGGAGAATTTCATGTAGGTGGGTCCGTTCCCCATCTCCCATTACTTCGGACTAAGAGAAATTTAGTACAAAAAATGAAAATGCCTACTCGTAAGATTTAAGAAAGAAGTCAAGAACAAAAAAAAAAACTCAAGTTCATTAGGAATAAACAATAGCCGTATTTACATTCATGTAGTAGCATACTATACTTGAAAGGTTCGGATCAAGAGCGTCGTTCGCGTTCTTACCCCACCTGAAGGCTGTAATTCTAGCAATACTCCTTTTAATGAGGAGTAATATTATTCTCTCATTTGTCAATGACTTCTACCATACATTCAATGTTTACTTTTTTTTTTTTTTGTTATATCGAAATTTGATAATTTGAAGCATGTTGTTTACAAAATACGCCTCGATAAGCAACTCTTACTTTGTGAATAAAAGAAGCATATTTCACCTTTAGTAAGACTGCTAGATATTAAGAAGATAGACAAAAAGTAGACAATTATTTGATTGAGTACTCGAAATGAAACCCAAAAAAGTTGAAGCCAATCATAACACACACACACACACACAAAAAATAACAAGTCAAAGTGTGAAGTACCAAAAAAGATAAGAACTAGATTATGGAGATGAAGATCTTAATAATAATAATACAAGATTAAAGTGGAAACAGTAATGATATGAATAAATAAACTAAAGTCCAAAAAAATTCCTACAGGCTTTAAAGATCTTGCCTGGTCTTTTGTTGTTCTTCTTCTTGGATTTGTTGTTGTTTAGATCATGAGTAGGAGAAGATGAAAATGGGTCAGATTGATCATGAATCCTTGAATATCCTTCTGAAACAGAAGCAGATCTTCTCAATGAGAATGCTCTAACAACTGCTGCTTGAAGTGCTTCATTCTGCTTTTGTTCAGGAGTTATGCTAGCAGCAGCAGCAGCAGAAGCAGGAACAACTCCTCTGTATCTTTGAGCTGAAGCTGATGAAGAAACAGAGTAATTTCTAGTCAAACCTCCAAATTTTTGTACAAAAACATCATCTCCTTGTTTATTATTTGGAGATGAATCATGGGTTGTGTTTGGTTTGATCATATTGTTGTTGATTTCTATTGTTGAGGGTGTTTTGGGAGTTGGAGTTGTTGGGATAGTTGAGAGAGGAGTTGAGTTAGGATCTATGATTGATTTTGGGGTTTTAGGAGATGATAAATGGCTTAGTGATGATGATAAATCCATGGTACTTGATTTTGTTGCATTAATAGATCTCATCTTGCTATACATATTCATTGTTTTCTCTATCTTGGTGTATTCTAGCTAGAGAGGGGAGAGAGACAATGAGTTATGGGTATTTTTATATTTATACTGTTGATTGGTATTATCATGGTTATGGAATAGTTCAAGTGTGAATGTAAAATACAAGGATAACTGCCTGAATTTGAAGGTGTGGTCCCTTTTGTCAGGACTAGAATAATGCAGATAAAATAATGCAACATGAAACCCTAATTTTAGTTTTTAAAAACACCCTTAGTTTAAAATGCACATGAAACCCTAGTTCAATTAGTTATGCACTATAAGCCTACAGGGTTTGCATGAAGTTTACTAATTGGACCTTGGTTAAACTAAATGGTGGTTAAGAATATAAGGGATGTCAACAACTTTTATTTGTACTTGTTACCAAAATACCAAATTGGTTTCCACCCTCTACATTAAAGTTCGAGAGACAGTCATATCCCGAGACATCGAGAAGATTCATAATAATCCCTTAACGTTGTCACTTGTCACATTACTAGCTAAAAACTAAGGATTGAGTGGTTAAATGATTATTCGGCTAACTTTTCATTAAATCGCTATTATTAAGGTATGTTTGAGAGGAAGGAACCATATACCCAAAAAAGTGTGTTTCAATTTATTTTTTTCTTTTCTTTAAATTCTACCTATTCCATTAAAAAAGCAAAGAATTGTTAACCTTCCCAATGACACATTAAGTTAAACAATGGTAAATGCACGCCATACACCAAAATTACCGCAACCAAAGAAAAAACTTAAAAATAATTGAATTCTTTTACACCATCTATAAAAATATGACTCAAAAATCTATCGATATCTTCAATATCTAAGTCTATGCTGAAAAATAGGAAAAATCACATGCTACACATTGATGTGTGAACTTTGACTTCATTTATAAATGCACATGCAGATGTGAATAAAAGTGTACAGATATGACAAGGTATTATACACATACAAGCTCATGTGGGCTATATGGAAGCTGTTCGGTTCTTAAATAACTTCAAATCTCTAGGCTATTGAGTTCTAAATTAGATCATATACACGCAGATTTTTTTAATCTAAATACCTTATTACATATCTCTTTTGCTTGTCAAAATTTCTTTTCTCTAAACCATGTGATTCAAGGGTAATCTGGATATTTGTGTCTTCTTTGAGAAGAAGTGTTGGAAGCTTTTAGTAAATAATCAAAGTATCTCTAATGCAAAATAATGCAAGTCTAGCTAATAGATAAAAAATAACATGCATGTTCACATAGACTTGTATTAAGGCTACAGGCCTAGAGAATATGATAAAGTTTATGACGACAGGTCAAGGAATTTTATTTGAAGGCAATGAAAATTACTTAAAGCATCTCTAATTCAAAATCTTAAAAAATACCAAATTTTTTTTTAATCTCGAAAAAACCGTAAGTAAAAAATTAAAGTTTTTTAATTCTAACCCAAACAACTAGTGATTTCTCAGGAGTTTTAATAATTTTAATTGGTTCAATTCTTTAAACAACTGACCATGAAATGAGTAATGTCCATGGAATAATATCTTACTAGTGGATCAAAGAGACCACTTAAATATAGTCAGTAACATGGTTTAAGGGATGTATTAGAGTCTAGAGACAGAAATTTGTGTAATTTAATACTAAGAAATTTTGAAAGTAGTAGTAAATTTGGCTTGGCCTGAATAATTCTGAGGTAGCAATCCAGATCATCAGTTAGTCAAGATTCCTGTCAAACAATGAAAACATTATCAATCTCTTTTTTTGTTAAGGAGAAAACATTATCAATCAAGTTGCAAAAGACAAACAATGAATTTTAAAAAGAAATTTTGTCAGATAGGAAATAAATTCATTTTTTATGCAATAATAATTCTCATAAATGGGAGGGGAATAGATGATGCTTTGGATATTGATCTTATTTAAATCACGAACACCTCTGATTTATTTTTTGTTTTTTTCACGAAAACGTCTTTCCATTTCTAGATTTTTTTTCCTCTTCGACAAATTGACCATCGTTACCACCAAAGAGCAAGAGAGGAAACAAGTGATGTATTGCCACTTTCAAAATGTAGCTCTATACGTTCTTCTTTTCTCATGCCTGTGAATTTGTAATTAAACAACTCCCAATTTGTCCCTTTGAACATGGGGTGCCTATAAATCTTCATATATGTTGACGGTTTCACTTTGAAATTCTAAAGACACCCATCAATTATGGAATTTCTTTCTGCCTATGTTGAAGAATAAGGAGAAGAAGATGACGATAAAAGATGAAGAAGACGACCGAGGAACAAAATGATGAAACTGAGATATAAAAAGAAAAAAAAAACAATTCTCGGGACCATAGACTTTTTAAAGGCCGCTGCTTTGGGGAATAAAGAAAAATCTCTGGGGAATAAAGTATTAGTCCATAAAAATTGATTTCGAGGGCATATTCTTCTTTTAATCCAAAAATTGACTTGATAAAACATCGCCCCCTAATCTTCATCTTCTCTCTCTCACCATCTCTTTCACTCTCTCTCTCTCACCATCTTTTTAACTCTCATTGACTATCTCTTTTTCGTTCTCACTCTAGATCTCTCTCTTTCATTGTAGATCACTCTCATCTCTCTCTTTCATTGTGGATCACTCTCATCTCTCTCGTTGTAGACATATCTCTCTGTAGGTTAGTTTTTTTTTCTCGCAGTCTTTATCTCTCTTTCTCGCAGCCTCTATCTCGTCCCGTCTCTCTTGCAGTATGTATAGATCTTTCAGTGGAGATCACAGAGTTCGTGGCCACGAAATGTTTTGTAGCCACGAAACATTTTGCAACCACGAAATGGTCAGGGTCACAAAACGTTTTGTGTCCACGAAATATTCCGTGGTCACGAAATACTCGAAGGGTTTCGCCACAAACCTTCTTCGAGGTCTGGTTCTGGCGAAGGGAATTACTTCCTTCGTCAGAACAGTGTCTGTGTGTGAGAGGGAGAGAAAATCAATGAGATATCAAGCAAGAAACAATGAAAGATTGAGAGAGAAACATCGAGATATCGAGTGACAGATAGTGAGAGCAACAGAGAGAGATAGTGAGAGAGAGGGTAAGTGTAAGTGAGAGAGAAGAAGAAAGGAGAGAGAAGAGGGGGAAATGGTCGTCAAAATGATGGTAGTGGAAAGTTGTGGTTGTGATGGTGATAAAGAAGATGAAGATTAAGGGGTAATGTTTGATCAAATAAATTTTTGAGTTAAAAATAATATTCCCCCGAGAATGTACAGAAAAACATTGACTCCCTAGAGAATTTATTCCTCGGAGATTATGTATGCCCCAAAGCCGCGGCCTTTTTAAAACTTCCTGTTGCAAACCCCTAAGAAATGAAATGGAAAGCCCTCCTTTTGGGTTTGCTCGTATAACTTCTTCTTGCGAACCCATAAGAACTAAAGAAAAATCTATAGACACCACCATTTTATCTATAAATGCACTACAAAGTAGCATTTTGTCTATAGGCACATATACTTTCAATTGCACCCCCTCACAATACATGCTTGTGCAATCCGACTTTAGCCTGTTATATAAGCCCATGGAAGGAAAAACAAACAACAAATGATTATTCCGCGAGGGAGTATTAATAAGTATCGGCTTTCACGAAGGAGTTATGCCTTTTTAGTATCTTGCGAATGGGTTATTGACTAACAAAGACCAGTTAGCCATCGTTAAGTTCTGAAACCATTTGTTCATAGGTTTTCGTCCATGCATCAATTTGTATCTTTTCACAATTAACTTTCATAGTTTTACATGTACCTCTTGGAATTTAATTCTTCAAACTTCTTCACGTCTATAGGTCGATATCTCGATAGACGCATGATGGAAAGCACTAAGTTGTGACAATTGTCGGATTAAACTCAATTAAGCTAACTCTATGTGTGATACCACATATTGGGAGTTCTTGACCCTCTCTTAAAGCTAGTTCAGGATATGAGTTTTTCTCCTCTTTTTTAAACTCACCACTGACCATTTTTGCACCTCCCACAAACAATGTGAATTATACTAACACATAGTATAGTTGATATACTAGTGAAGCTTACATCATGTTCGATCATGGCGCTTATTTAGAGTCCACTAATTCGGATGATATCCTTATTTTTCTATTTAACCGTTTTAAGAACGATAAAAAGGAAAACTATCTTAAAATGTAAAATATGTCTTTGTTATTTTGCAGTACTATTACCATGTGATTAGCAGCCTTAAGTGAGTTACTTTTCTTACACCATCACACCTATCTTTGTGATTTATAGTTATTTACTACTTATATGTGTCATATTCTTTTGTTATGATATCTTTTTATATGTTTTAGTGCTAAGCTACATGATAACATTATTGGCTATACATAGCATCCTCTTTCCACTAATTGGCTAGTTGGGGTAGGATCTCCTCAAATCTCAACAACCATTCTTATGATTTTTTAGTTCTTCAAATATGACTCCGAAATTATTTGTAAGAATAGTCTCATATTTGACACAGAGCTAAACCCAGACGTAACAAGTTTACAAGTCAGATGCGCTCCACGTCACCCGTAATATATATACGTGTGTGATAGGCTAAAAAAATTCCATATGTGACCGTATGAGAATAGTATTGGATTGGGAATGAATACTCTAGTAATCAATAATATATGTCTAGGTCCTCTTTCCTTATTGTCAATTTGAACTAGTCTAACTCAAATTGACTATAAATAAATCTGAATTAACTATACAGACGAATCAGACTAAACAAACTTTCTGAAATTTTTTTACTCGAGTCAACTCAGATCATGTACAAATAAGAATCCTACCTTGGTCGAACTGTGTGTGTGAGAGAGAGAGAGAAAGAGAGAGAGAGAGAAACATAATTGGATTGAAAAATGCAACTCATCAGAGTGGATCCAATCAACTACACTGAATTTGGTATGTACATATATATTACTTATTCATTTGAATGATAGGATGGGGAAACAAAAGCATGTCCATGTGAAGGCCAATAAACAACTCCTTCTCTTGGGCATGGGAGTGGTGCAGGTTGGGCAATAAATGTTGGACATTGTTCCCCTGGCATTAACACTGAAAAGTCCGACGAATATGATGTTGACACCTGTCATCAAAACCCACCAATCATAATCAATTTGGGGCAAGAGGAGAAAGGAAATAATAAGTGGAAGCTATTGACTTAGAAGTGTAGTGACATCCAATTTGTCATAACTAATAAGTGCAATCTATTCAGTTAGAAGTGTTATACAACAAAGACAATTGCCCATTTCAATAATTTATTTATGATGGCAATCGTGTTTTATTTCAACTTCAACGTCAAATAGGGAACATATAAGTAGACACCTACTGTGGAAAGAAATGAGTAAAGCACGATGACATATTGATCTAGAACACTAGTTTGGACCACGCCCCGAATAAATGTTGGAGAAAAACGAAAAAATACCCCAAATAGGAGCTCAAAGTTGAACATGTGGGATGTTTCAATCTTTGATATATTATACAACACCAAGTGAACAAAAAAATTTGGCCTCCACATTAGAGCTCACTTTTCTAAGCTTAGGTAGTGTAAGTTTTCTCCCAAGTCAATCTGAAATTTGAATTTAATTCTGAATTGACTCGAGTCAGATTTTGGAATGGTTGTTTTGTCTAAGTTGTGGGGTACGACTCGTCTGGCTGCCTGACTTGGATTGATTGTGGTCCATTTGAGTCAAACCATTCGGATTCAACCGAGTCGAATTTAAACAATGAGAACGAAACAACCACCACCTTAACTTACCAACAGTAATAAGTGGTAAATCAATCATGATGTGCAAAAAGAAATTTGTAGTTTTCCGTAACGAAAATAATCAGCAATAACAACAATCTTAAAATGAAAGCCAAAAAAGACTTACAGTTTGTGAATTTCCAAGCTTTTCAATTGCATGAATTTGACCCGGCATTTCACCCAATTCCATGGATCTTTCAGCTGCATCTTGAGGCGACGAAAAAGGCTGTTTTGGCCATACCAAATGTTCAAAAATGGCCATGAAAATAAACATGGAAACTAGAATTGCAGTGGCAACAAAACCAAAAGAGATGGCACTCAATGAAGTCCCTAAGCTTTTCCATGGCATTACTTGACCTCCTGTTTGAGAAGGACTCGGATTACCCGTGCTCGTATATACACTCCACGGCTTGTGTCTTTCCGAGCTTAACTCATTCATGGTTCCCAATTAATCTTCGAGTTCGAATCCTCTTTAATGAAAACTCTACCAATATCAAACTTGAACAATAATTAGAAAGAATTCATATTATGAATTATAACTGTGAGACAAACTAAATCAACACAAAATAATAATCAAGAATCTCTTCACCTAGAAAAAGAAGCAATTTAGAATGAACTTCATCATGCATTTTGTAAATTACAAGTTCAATGAACCCATAATTCAGTATATAATGAAACTTAAAGAAGTTCATGAAAATCCAAAGCTTATCAAACTACATTCTCAAATCGAAGAATGATGAAATAAAATACAAAAGGGAAGGAGTAGTAATATATGTAAATAACTTACGTAGAAGAAGAAATCTTTATTTCTCTGAAGCAGAGGACAATGGCAGAAGTAGTGAACTAAGCAAGGTTCCAAAATCACCGATCACCGCTAAGAAACTCCGTTTAGAGTACAATGAGACGTATCGGAATTTCCTCTCTCTCAGTACTCTCACAATAATGTCATCAACATATAAGTATTCATAAGAAGAACTCTGTCACTTGTCAATAAGTTAGCATATAATATAGAAAATCAGTAACAAGTCAATCCCAAAAACCAAAAACGTTTAACCGAAAACTCTCCACAAATAACCTTCCTTACCAATTAAATCGAAGTTATAAAGGGTGATATTACTGAATCAATAATTTTAATACAAGTAAGCTAGTTCTTGTTTGAGATAATTATGTTTAACTTAAAGTTGTTTGTCTAATAAGTAGAAGCTCCCATTTTGTATTATTGGTTCCAAGTATTAATATAAGAAACACAACCACATGATCCAACTTTGCTCAATTGATACTTTACGTGTATTAAAATTCGTATTTTTTTATACCGAAATAAGTCGCAATCATATAAAGTGGAAGTGGAAAAGAAAAAGAAAACAAAGATTTGAGAATCTAAACTAATATAACTTTTATGTTTTCTTGTTTGTAGGTTTTATGTATAACTCAAAGAATCATATTCTTTATAAGAAGATCAAAAGGAAAAAAGAACAAAAAAGGCTAAATGCTTCGGAAGGAGAAAAAACAAACGGGGTAGGATTCTATAAACTTGTTCCGATCTCAGAGACTAAAATCATGAGTATAATTAGTCTGAAGCAGTGATGAACATAAAGAAATCAAGAACAACGTGTTGTCTTCAACAAATTTTTTTTTTCTAAGTTTGTGTCCGAGAAACGTGACTTGAATATGAGTCATGTTAAGTATTTTGTTATTCGTTTGGAGGCGCAGAGTGCTAAGATTTGTGGGTTATTTATTTTCGAACGCTCTTACAAAATACATTTGATATGATTGTACCATTGTTCATTATGGAATACATTTGTCATAGTACTGTCCATTAAGACAAATAGAGTAAGGGCATTTAGGTGTGATCATGGAAAAGATAGTAGAATCCTACATAATCTACCCACTACTAGAAAAAGGAAAAGAAAAGTTGTCCAAAAAGATACAAATAGATAACAATTTACAATTGGAATTCAAATTTATATCCCCAACTTATTAGTCATACAATTAGATAACTAATTACTACTTGTATCACTAAAAGGTTTGTGAATTTAAGTTATCATCATATAAGAAGTAATTTGAACTAATAAACTAAAAAAATGAAAATATGTATAATTTTTTTTTAAAGTTTTTCATCACCAACAAACAGTGTTACAGTGAAACAAACTTTACTTTATCAAGGGACAAATTAGGATAGAACCCATATGAAGAAATTATTAGAAGATAAGGTGAAAAGCAAAAAAAGATAATCTTGGGTACTTGAGAAAAATAAAGAACAACCTATAAGAAAGCTTTTGGCCTTCAATGACTTTATGTCAACTAAACATTCACTATGTCTTGGAAAGAAAGGGGAACCTAGAATCCTAGGTATAGACTAAACCAAGCTACACCTATTTCAAAGTACATATGATGTAGCTAGCCCAAGACAAATAATATTAATATCTCTCTTTTAATTATCACAAATGAAGTTAAATTTATAATTTGGTTCCATTTCAAACTCTGGATTGGGGTGCCTATGCAACACATGAGGGACGAGAGACGAAATTAGAGATAAAAAAATACAAAGATATTTGAAAATCAAGAAGATTGAATTTCATATTTTTATATTATTTCTTGTAATTATCTAATATTATTGTTAGATATATATATTATCTTGTTTTCTACATTAAGTAGTACTGTTAGAGAACTAGAGAATCCCAATTCATTAAATAAATATGAGGTGTTTAATTCATTCTGTTATGTCTAATCAATGTAACGAATCAGACTCACTATTACTAACTCTGTTATTATTAACTTCTTCGTGGATGTAAAGTGAGATTATCGAGGAAGATTTTCACTGAACCACATTAAATATATCGTGACGCCTATTTTCATTTCTCTCTCTGATTCACATAATCGTGTATTTAACATTCTGGTTGAAATCAAGCTAATAGTTATAGAAATTTACATGATGCGGCTGAATGGTAGACCATCCTATATTCTATAAAAATCTGCTTTGTATTTGATCCTGCTGGAACTTATGGTTTTACGAAGGGATTATTCAAGATTATTGTGAACTATTATTTTTGTGGAAATATCACTTTAATCAAGTCTAAAACAGCAATGACCCAATCACCCACAAAAAAAAAAACAAAAACACAAAAGAAAAAGGAAAAAAGAACACCCTAAAAAAGATGGTCTATTCTTCACCACATTTTCTTGAAAGAATTTATTTCTTTCTTCCTCTTTTAGTACCCCAAGTATCAAACACTTTATGTGTATTTTTTCTTCCATTTTCTCTTT
>BEHA01050256.1:25235-36699 GCA_002897215.1 Eschscholzia californica subsp. californica | reverse complement strand
GCACCATGATCCAGCCCCCGAGTTTTATCTTCTTTAACACGTTCAAATCCAGAACGCGTCAGCATTTCCTTAACTCGCTTTGCCAGTTTTGGTGCACCAGGTGCAGGGTACTTGAGCTGCAAAAGGATAGAAATCGAGTTATATACAACAAAAACAAGCACCCTCCCCTAGCTATCATCACAAGAAGGTATATATAGCCAATAGATTTTGACCAACAAGGTCAGTCAAAGAAGCATCTTAATTAACAACTGATCAAATAGAAAATAGGATGATTAAAGGAAACTAAATTAGGGTTAATCAATACAGTATTTGTTTAGAAGTTCAAAATGACTAACCTGGTAGAGAGGTTTGGGGAAGCCATAAAAATCATAGATGGTGGAGTTGTGATTGTCGACGACATTAACAGTTGGATCAGATGTCTCCCAGTGAGCTGAAATGAGGAGGATTGAAGTTGGTTTTTGATTGGGTAGTTGTATATTTTGTTGCCATGATTTCAAGAATGATTTGGCTGGGATTGAATCGTCGATTGCTAGAAGCGGAGATCCGTGTGATATGAAATATGTATCCATCCTTTTTCTCTTTCTCACTCTATTCTCCCCCCTTCAATTTATTTATTTTCACCAACTCTCTTATTAAAGTCACATACTAACATGATATCATGGATGACCAATGCCAATTCTTTTTTTCTTTTTCTTTTTCTTTTTCTTTTTCAAAAAGTGATCTACAAACTTTTCTATACCTATACATTTGTAAAATTTTGACAAACTCAAAGGGAGATATCGATTGGTAAAAATTCACAAAAGAGAAATTTATCCAGAACTCCCTTAAAGAATTGGATTTTGGTTAAAAGATCCAGTCAATTTTTTTTTATTAGAAACTATGTAAGAAAAATCCAAGAGTTTGGCTCAAATACGGAAAAAAAATCCACTCGGGAATAATAATGTAAAAAAAACTCAATTTTTAAACTGTTGGCAACACTTTTGAAACTGTTACAACACTTTTGAAACTGTGCCAACATATATAATTATGTTCTTAATTATGTGTGAACAAAAACAAATTAGTTCATACATTTACAAAATTGTTGAGAGCAAATACAAAATTGTTGAGAGCAAACTGTGTTTTGTTTAGAAATTTTCATAAATATTTTGTAATTTCAAATCTTGGGTATTTGTGCATTAATGTTTCGGGTTGGGCTTCATTTGATAATTTTGACCTGAATTTTGAGCCTTATAATTTTTCTCTCTTTTTTTTTAGTCCTCAATTCTCTAAGTATTTTCTTATTTGCAGCACTTTGCAGCACTTTGCGACAGCTTTGCAACGCCTTGCGACAACTTTACAACTGCTTTGCAATAGCTTTGGAGCATCTTGAAACACCTTACAACAGTTTTGCAACGTCTTGCAACTCCTTGCAATACCTTGCAACTCTTTTGTTCAAATATTAAGGTTTTAACGAAACAAAATACAAATATTTGAGTTTTTAACAAAAAAATAAAATAAAATTAGAAGTTTTAACAAAAAAAATTTAACTAAAAAGAAGTTTAAAATTAGGTCTTCGTCCAATTTTCTTGCAATCCTTTTATTTATTTAAAATTCTAATTTTTTTTAAACTATTTTATAATATTTTTTTTATCCTTTTGCAACCCTTTTGCAAAGCAGTTGCAACTCTCTTGCAAGCAGTTGTAGATCTCTTACAATCATTTGCAAATCCCTTGTAATCAGTTGCAAATTACGAAAAAAAAACCTAGGACGTTAAAGACTAGAAAAAAATTTAGTGATCTTTTTTCATCAAAAAAAAAAGTATAGAGAGATTTGACCAAATTTCTTTAAAATAAATCGATGTCACGCTCCCGCTGTCCCGCACACCTTATGGATTCATGCCCAATCTCTTGTTGTGTTAAAATTGTTGGTTTAAAAATGGAATCAGAAATATACCTGGTGTCAAAATATTCCAGTCTCAAATAGTCAAATATGATATAAACATGACTAGAAATAACATAATAAAAGTAAAAAAAAAAATTTGTCTCTTGTGTTGATCAGTAAATAAATCTCTTTAATCACAGGGAAGATGAATCTTCTTTTTGATTTCACCAACTTGTCCCAGCAATCTTTTTAACAATGGACAGCAAATTTTCTTTATTTTCTTGGTAAATAACTACATAAAAATAGTGTAAAAAGCAAAAAATAAGAGAACAAAATATCTCATAATCGAAAGAGAGAGAGAGCCAGAGGCGAGCCAAGACCGAAAGGGAAATGATAGAGTGACTTAGAAATTGGTACTTAGAGGGTGACATATTTCCTCATTTAGAAATAAAAGCGGTCCCCACCGTAGTCAAACTTTGAAAAAACCTTGTCTTTTAGTGATTCCACATCAGCTGGGCATTAAAATGCCCAAAAAATTTGGGCTCTCTAGCATCTCCCAGACCGAAATAGATAAAGAGAGGCAGTAGCTAAAGTAGGCATATGGCTCCCTTGGAAATTCTCTACTCCTAACTTCCTAAGTTCTAACTTCTATATCCATCTGCACCCCAAAAAAATATCGCCTTCTCGGACGTTTCTCGGATGTAAATAGAATCCATAATTCTTAGATTTACAGATGTAAGATCACCAACCTTCGAATGAATTATGAGTCAATAACATATTCCCTATGCCGATTTCTTTTCCTTTTCCAAAAGGGGTTTACAAATTTATCTAGCCTCAACTTAGGCAATGTTTGTAGCGTGCAAGTTTCGACAAAGATTTGTATAGACTTGCACAAATTTTCACAGGCTGATCATATTTTGAAAAAATAAGTGACGCCTCTCCCTTCAACACTACGTATTTATGCCAGCTGAGTTGATATGATGAGGGACTTACTTAAAAGACGTCATTAGGACGAGCGAGACACTAAAAAACAATCTGACTCTAATAATTGAGTTAACAGGAAACACTACCTTATAGTTGTTTCAAAAATCAAGTTGTCCCTATATTTATAAGGTTGAATGAGTTAAAAGCTCAATCTAGGTTTACTTGGTAAGGATACCAGTCTGGCAGGTTGATGATAGGTTTACAAGAAGTAACAACTATTAAATAATAAATCAGCACTTATGGTGTACAACCAGGGCTGAACGGCATTGTCTGAGCTCAGCTCATGCCTTGTTTATCATATTTCAAGATCCACACAGAGAGTACAATATATACTACCAAACCACAAACATATCATATATCATGTACTATATATTATTAGTAATGAAAGTCGACGCCATTGTGTTTCATGTAGAAGATTTCCACAACATGAATGAGTGTTGTCGAACTATATCAATCAATGGCAGCAACAGCAGCAGCAGCACTAAGAAGAAGCAGCAGCTGAAGTAGAAAAGCGATAGGAGGCATAAGAAAGGGTACCCAAGCTCCAACTATGGTGAATGAGTTCTGCCTTTGCACTTTCACCAGCTGCACCTAGTGCAACATGTAATGGGTAGAAATGATCCGGCCATGGATGTGCCATCTTTGCATATGGTGCTACTTTTTCATACTCATTCACAGCATCGTGTCTATTTATCCCAAAATCCGGAACAAACCCACACAATAAACAACATTTTAGCCTTCGATTAAGCGAGAAAAACACAATCTAACATGAACATAGAATGAAATGAGCAGAGTTTATTATATACCTTCCCTTTAACAGAGAATCCCCGAGCCATGTATCAAATTCCTTAGCCCAGGGGGCAATGCCATTTCCATTGAAATTGAGAGACCTCAAGTTATGTGTTGCACTTCCTGACCCAATTATAAGTACTCCTTCCTCCCTCAATGGAGCCAATGCCTTTCCCATGTTGTAGTGATAAGCTCCGTTCATTTCCGTCTGGACTGAAAGTTGACAGACTGGGATATCGGCCTCCGGGTACATGAGCATGAGAGGGACCCAAGCACCGTGATCAAGCCCACGAGATTTGTCTTCGTGTACACGTTTGAATCCACTAGATGTTAATAACTCCTTTACCCTGTTTGCCAGTTCTGGTGCTCCTGGTGCTGGATATTTCAACTGGTATATGGTAAATAAATGGGTTAGACTAGCTAAAAGAAGAAACTACGCCAAAATGTTGATAGGAAAATACTTCAGTCGGGTGCTACCAGAGGCTTTGCATACCTAAGTCATAGTTTTTATTAGGTGAAGTAGGTCTCATGCACAGTTAGCCTTTCGATTCGTGAATAGTTAGAAATCTTGCAAAATACCTAGGCTTTAATATTTCCTATTTCCATGTAGTAGCCTAGTAGGGTTTGTATCACTGGTGAAAACAACTAAACCCCTTTGTTAGGTGTAACGAACACTAAGCAAGAAACCCAAAATACACAAAGATTTACATAGTTCGACAACATTCTTGTATCTATGGACTATCCAATTTCTTTCACTATATTCAAATGAAGATAACAACAACTAACTGCTTAAAGTCTGTCGTTTTTGCCCCCCAAATGTGACAATATGTCTTACTTGTTGGTGTATTCCCACTGGTTCACTACTATTGGGAATATTGTTACTTACACGCATCCCCATCAAGTGATGCTCATACTTATATGGGGAGCGATACAATCACTTCAAATTCTGCTCAATATCTTACCCGAAGCATTACTGGCGCAATCGTACTATATATTTATACCGTTTGCACTTTCAAAGAACACTCATCAGCTTACCAAAGTCTGTGATTAGTAGTAGATATTGTTTATGTTTTTTTGTCTCAGAGTATCAACCTAATTAAAGAGATCTAATTGTCTCTTAATCTCATCCACTACCTTCCAAACAACCACCACCACCTTCTCCGATGACCATTATCAAGTTAGTAGGTACATATGTTTTGTTCAAGCATAAAATGTGGTATGACTCAACGGTAAGATTATAAGTTTTGTGTATGAGGTTCTAGGTTCATGTCCTCCCTAAAGCATTCTAATTTACTATATCTTTTGATTAATTTTCTAAATTTCCATCCATGCTTCTTTGACATTCTAAATCAACATACACAAACCCGTAACGTGCTCAATGAAAGCAGCATAGGCTATCCCTAGTCTATATATAAAACGGAAAATGATCTACAGACGGAAATCCTAAGTAGATTTGGGAGGGAATTCCAAATCAACGTTTCAAACTGATTTTTCAACTTCCTTTTGATTTTATTTCATATCAAGAGGAAAATAGAATTCTCTTTGAAATGTGTTTTTGACTTTCCTTCATCTATCAATATTAAAGTACAACGCTGATAGGGAGACTCCATGGTGTACTCCCCTAATAGGATAAGAGATATTTTGGTCCTTTCAGACTGTGAAAAGACCAAAATATCTCTTGTAAGGGGGAGTACACGTGAAATATGTCACTTGTCAGGGGAGTACACCATGGAGTATGTCACAGAATCCTTGTCTGGGTTGTATTAAAGTATTATACACGAAGGGGGGGTGGTTGACCGTTGACCTACGCCTACCTCACCAATCAGGGAAGCAAGCCAGGTTAAAGGTACAAACGTGTCGGGTCAAAATTTTGATGAAGAAACATGCATACAAGGGTAAATGAGTGAATTCACTTAAAGGCTCTATGCGGCGGCGCCGCCGATGTATAATCAACAGCAGGAAGGATCATCGGGGAATAAACAACAAAAATCACGGCTAAAGAGAGAGATAAAGGGAGTACCTGATACATGGGTTCGGGGAAGCCATAAAAATCATAGATGGTATCATTGAGATTGACAACGTTGACAGTGGGTTCAGAGGTTTCCCAGTGACCAGATATGACGAGAATTGATTTAGGTTTTTGATGAGGAAATACTTTTTCCTGCCATGATTTCAAGAAATGTCTGGCTGGTAGTGTTTCGTCGATGGAAAGGGTTGGTGATCCATGTGATATAAAAAACGTATCCATCATCATCCAAATTATTCTGACTGACTTGGAATGAGAGATCGAGATAGATAGAGAGAGAGAGAGAGAGAGAGGAAAAAGAAAAAAGAGTGAGAGAGAGATAGGTAGGTAGGTGTTTACTTAGAACAGAAAAGAAGAAAAGGGGGGGGGAGAGGTTGTAACTTAGACAACCACTGCAAACCTAACAATTAGTTGGTTTTTTCCTAAATTTGTAGTAGTTTTCTGTCTATAACTTGTTCTGTCCTTCCAACAAACTAACCCCCCTCTCATCAAAAAAAAAAAAAACAAACTAACCCCCAATTGCCTCAAAAAAAACAAACTAACCCCCAATTCCCACGATGTGACCGATTAAATGTTGACAAGTTTTCAAGGTGCCAACAACTCTAGTTAAGAGCCTCTCTCCACTCTCCTTCCTATTTTTAAAAGGCCCATCTCTAAAGTGTTATCCAAGTCCTTTTTCTTCATAGTTCCACTCCATAGTTTGCCTTCAAGAAGGCGCCTTTAAAATTATCTTTCGAAAAATTGTTAAAAAATGTCAACTCTCGGAATAGACACTTCCACTTTCTGTTTTACTTTAAATCGATAGACTCATACCGATTAGGTTACAAAATCGGTTCAACACCACCAATTTCAAAGGGGTCAACATTCCTTTTTTCATCTTTTTTTTTTCCGATTCTTTATTCAGTGCCAGCTTTGACTTTTGGGGAACTCTAGGCGAACGTATTGACAACCCCCTCCACACAACATATTATTCTTCATATTTGTTATGATTTTGTCTATGTCTATAAAACTTTCTCTTAAGGTCGATTTAATACTCTAACTTTAATTTCTATTAGGATGTGATTTAATACTTTAACTTTATATGGTTTCACTAAACCACATATTAGTACAGTTTGGAATTAGAATTTAGATAGACTTTGTTATTAGATGTCTACATTTATTCTACATTTATTCTTTTAGTGCTTCTTTTAAAAGGAAAAATTATTTAAAAAATAATGTCTCATAAAAATCGAACCTTAAGACTTTAGGTTCTTTAACCAACCTCTTGCTTTAAATTTAGATGTGACGCCCCAGGCCTTAGCAGTTGCCGATATTGTCCTCCCTTTGTCCACCACCACGCACAAGTGGTATGAGGTTTTGTTCTTGGCCATGATTCCAAGAGTCCCTCCAAAAGGCCTCGGTACTTACTAAGCGCCAGCGTAGACCTATAGCCCAGGCTCTGGACACTCTCGTGAGCGATGTAGGACTATTACACTAGATGAATCCAAACTAGATAATCTTTGTGGTTTTTATTTGGATTTTTGATTTAAATCAATTGAGGATCTTCAATTAGCTTAAAGAAAATATTTTTTTACGACTTTTATTTGTTTTTATTTGCTAGAAATAAGTTAGTCTCAACTATGACGAACTTTACTATTTGGATTGATTTTAAAGTGTTTGTAGAATGATCGATTATGAACTAAACGATAGGACTAATCAATTTACGGTACAAACTTCGGTGGGTTCGAACCGATTTTGTGGTTGACCCCTACTGCCACTACTAAATAGAACTCAAATTGGTGGACTCAGACAAAACTTTGCTACAAACTTGGTTACTGAAGTCAAGGAATTGCGACTCTAGGAATTGAAATTGAACTTGGTGAACCTTGAGCCAAATTCCGTGAAAAAAATTAATCGGAATATGTCATTTTGGAACACCTCTAACCGAAGACAGGTAAACTAGACTTACAAACCTATGGGTGGCGCTTTTGACAAGAATGAACCGTTCTTTTTTTTTTTTGTTGCAAGAACTAGTCAATTGTATTTGACCAAATTGATTTCTTTTATTTTGATGCTTCTTTTAAGATCTAAAGATACATGGCTAGCCTCGTTTAGGTACTACTAAGTGAAGTTTTTGTCAGCTTTTACAAGTGAAAGAAGTCAACTAATTGACTTGGTGGGTACGTGACGGATCCCAGAATATTTATGAGCGAGCTTTTGATGAAGCCAACAGAGAAATGGACCGCTGGACTCGGAAGAACCCTATCATCTAAGTCCTCACGTGGATGCATGAACACACGACCATGATGCAACCCATTTAAGAATTCTTTCTCTAGAGCCTTTTAGCTCCAAACAAATGATGTTCTTTTCAACATTTTCCTTGCAACCTAAGGTTAACTCAAGTTAACTATCACGTTTCTTAGTGAAACTCTACGTTTTTCCAACCAACATGTCCTTAAAAGTAAATAGACGAGTCCCAGATACTCACTTTAATTTGATTCCCACAAATAAGGCCTATACAAGTTTCAAATCTCATTTTGTTTTCTCCAGTGCATTCACACCAAAGTTCTATGCTCTTGTGTGTCATGAAAATTCAACTCTATGGAAATAGTTAGGAGCATTCTAGTGTGTCTAGAATAATACCTCAATGGGAATGTCAGAATGATTCCTTTTAGTCACTCCTTGCCCTTCTGAGTACATTAAGCATTTCATGTGTGTCTGTAATATAAGCCTTAATTCAGAAGATGGAATAAATGACATGAAATTGAAAGCATTCTAGTATGTCTAGAATACGAAATCACAATATTCCATTATGTCTAGAATATAGAATCAATAGCTTTCTAGTGAATCAGAAATCTAGAAGCAATAACACTCGATTAAATCTAGCACTTTGAATCTGGAGCATCGACTATGCCTAGAAGACAAAATTAAAGTCAAAAGTAATCGCAAAATAATGTCAGAAGTCATCAGTTATCTGAAAACAAAATTAGGATTTATTACGAAATCAAGTTAAGAGTCAAGAAGGAATTTATATTGCCTACCAAGGTTCACCCCATTTTCAGAACTGTGAAGTATCATCACAATCGTCAAAAGATGTCGTTGAATGGAGACATACATCCAACGGTTGGTATTGCAACAGGAGTGTAAAAATCTTAATGAAAGATAAATTCACTATGGCCGACTTAACCCACTTTTCATTTTGTCTCATTTGTGTCCAAGAGAACATTTATTGCTCAGCAGGAACATTGTCTATATCTTTGTATAGTAGACAAGGGATGTTATGTTTCAACTATAGGCACAAATTCGGTTTTAATGCAGTCAAAATCGAGAGAATAAAAAACTCGAACCAAACCACGAGAACAACAATTTTCGAAGTGGATTGTGTACATTTCAAGATTTCATCAATGCAGGCTTTCTATTGTTCAACAAAAAAAAAAAAAATGAAGGCTTTCTAAATTTATTGTCTTAGTAACTTTTTAAGTTACGGATTGTCGACACCTAGCTTGCCCGACGACTGAAATATCAATCATGTTCGACCACCCATAATAACCTAGCTCCAGTGATGTTTGCCCGACCCATCCCGACTTTAAGATCCGATATCTTCTCCAAAGTCTTGTGTAGAGCGCCTGACCTAAGACTCGTGTTACCCACATGTGCCCGAATTCAGCCCAGTTCCCACACCTCGATGAAACCAAGTGTTTTGAATTTAAAACAAATTTGGCTAACATGTGAATTAATGACACATGTTTAGTCATAAATTCTTTTTAACTTTAACAAATTAGACTATGATTCTCCTTGCTGATAGAGATTTCAAAACTTCTAATAAATAGGGAAATTTTTTATTTATTACTCAATATATGTATTTAGACACATGATAAAAAAAATTCTTAGCTAAAAAAGGGCATCTAGTTACTCAAAAGAAGAAAATCAGTGTGATTGCCTCCACATTTACTAGCAATAGATGGAAAAAAGTTGGTAGCATGATATTTCTTCTTAATTAGGATTTAGTGGGTTTGACTCTTAATTGACTTTCCTTAAATATGCTTTTGATTGATCCTGAATGTAACTGTATAGAAGTTATATTTGTAAAGTATTGATTGTTGGACAATCTTTAAGATTATGTCATAAATTCTAATTAATGAAAAATTCTCCCATTTAAAGAGGGTTCTAAATATAATACTGTCCACAATATACTTACTATCTCACAACATCTTTACCGTTCAAATATGAAAGTGGACGGACAGGATTCAGCTTCTAGATGGGTGGGACACTTGGTTGACACAGTTGACTAATGTGTCCCAGAAAGAAAATTACCATTACCATGATGAGTAAAAGAACATCTTTATTTGAAAAAATATTTAGGATACATGAGATCTGCAATAAATGTAAAAATGTCATTTTAAATTAAATGTTTCGAAAATCATTTTTCAACGAGAAAGAATAGAGGGAGGCCTCAACGTATTATAAATACTGGATCAGTCCTGTCATTTTAGTACAAAAAACTAGAAGAACAAAACGTTCAAATATCATCTGAGATTGGCGATAACTACTTTTGATTTTATATTGATATTTGTCGATTCTAGTGATCTTTTGTTGCAGAGAGAGAGAGAGAGTGTGGAGTTGACACAGTGAAGGCCATAAACCAAACAGGGTTATTTCTGAGAAGTTCATTAAAGTCAGGTACGAAGTGCAGTGCGACTCTTCATTTATTATATTTTCATTTTCAAGATTTTTTTTGTTCATGAATAATCTTTATTGATGTCTTTGTTGCATTGTTTTTTTGATGTCCATGTATAGATCCGTCGATTTATCAAGCAAAAACTACAAAGAGGTGATCTGATCTACTTCTTTTTTGATGAGATTGATCTGATCTACTTCAAAGAATTGTTTCGTTTCTAATGGGTTGGAAAGTTATCTTTCTCTGAAAATAATTTTATGAACCGTTTAGCTGAGAGTGCGCCTTGCGAGTCTACTCTCGCTTTATTATTGAGATTTGAAATGAGAAATGTCAGTTGGTCCAGTTGGTCTTATTTTCAAATGCTACCAATATGGAAAAGGTTCATCAATATTTCAATAAAATTCCAACTCTACTTTTTACCATAAAACTATCATTTTGTGGTTCGTCATTTTTTACGAAATCTCCGTCAACAACTTTCATAATATCTAAAAGGGTTAATCTTGTTTTGGCCCCTTAATTTGTGACCAACTCACTATTTTAGCCCCATAAGTGTTTGGCAGTTCGATTTAGTCTTCAAGAAGTAAAAAAAATTCCTGAATAATCCTCGGGGGCCAAAATGAGATTAATTTTTAGAAAAATTAAAAATATAAACGCCACCTCATCTCTCCATCTCTCTTCCATTTCATCAATTCTCTCTCGCCACCTCATCGTCTTCTCTGGCGAGGGTCCCAAATTAAATTTTTTGGCGAAGGTCGCAAAATTTGGTGACGACCTAAAATTTGGAAAAGTTTTCTGATTTACATGTATTTTACGTGGCATTTAGCAAAACAATACTAAACATAAAACGTAAAATTGGGAAAAAGTGTTCTGATTTACATGCATTTTTACGTGAAATCTAGTAATTTTCTTTGGACATTAAATTTTTTTAAAATTTTTAGCTTGGTGGACGAAAGAAGAAGAAATTAAAAGGGCATAAAGAGAAAACAATGGTGATAAGCTTCCTTCTTGGATTGATTTCTCTTTCTCACTCAACTCAGAAAATGTTTAGATAGAAAATGTATGAAAAATGATGGTTAATCAACTGTGAACTGCAAGCCAACAAGTGTTTGCAATTGTCTTTTTTTTTTTTTTTTTTTGAATTGGTAAGC
>BEHA01050256.1:2511-14382 GCA_002897215.1 Eschscholzia californica subsp. californica | reverse complement strand
AAATTAAACCTGTAAACTCCAATACGTCAAAATAGATGTAGGTCTCACGGCTACAGCTAGAAGTGGATGGTCATGATTTGAAGATAAAGATTTAATAGAATTTGATGAGAGGTTAACATTGTTTTTTTTTTTAGGTAGGTAATAATCTAACAGTTGAAATTAGTGATCATTTGAAACGGACGACCAGATTTATCTCTGGGTTTGTCTCTGAGTTTGTCTTTGAGTTTGTCTTAGTAAACACTCATCATCCTATTTAATATAATTATAAACTCATGTAACAAGTAAAAGGATGTGCAAGATATTAGAATTCACATCTTACAGGTAAGAGTTGTACTCCTGTGTTACTAAGAAAGTTGGATGGTCCTGCAGAAGCAATTAAAGAAGACTTTATGGCCACCCAGGGTATACACCTAACACTTGCAGAAAATGTCAAAAACTCAAAATAATGCCAAAACAAACCTTGGTATACACAAAAAAACTTGAAGAATGTCAAACCTCATAATTCCGAAATAATACCTGACATTTCTCTAATGCATTCCCAATTCGAGAACATCGGCTTTTCACGGTCAGCAAAACCCATCATTAAGGAGATATCCTTTAACACTGATTCACAAGGTTCCTTCTAGTGATTGTTTTGCCATGTCTTCATATACCTCAACTTCATTAGGATACCTAGGACGAAAAGGAAAATTGTCGATTGTTTTGCTTTAGTTATATCAATTGTATGACATTGGTATCTTCAAAACTATTCTAAGAACAAGATCGATACATGTAAAACAACACCGTTTACATACGCATATAAAAATTACTTGATCTTTACTTCAAAAAAATAAAAATTACTCTTTTCTTAAAACCTAAATTTTCTTGTATCTCATTAATCCACTAGTAATTGGACGATGATTCTTTTGAGTTATCTTATTCATTTTCAAATCTACTAAATTCAGAATAACTCTTTTTGCCTACTCAGAAGCTGACTACTTGAAGATCGATTTTTCTTTGATTTTTCATTGCAATCTTTAAATCTATCGTGTAACAGTAAATATTAAATCTATCTTGTAACACTTAACACTGCATCTTCTTCTTATTCAATCACACTAGATCTATATAATATTTTGTAGCGCCCCAAATCCCGAATCTCAAGCTAACCGCCTTGAAATTGAAGATTTGAAACCTTCAAACTGGGTCCACGAGCTACACTTGTGCACAATCAATACATGAAATAAAAATAATAGTTGGGTTAAAACTCAACTGCAGTAGATTTTCGCAAACCTAAGTTCCAAGTAGGCAAGCTCAATCCTTAATCGAGGAAACATTGCATTCATATTCATTATTGGCATTATCGGAAATTCAATGGTGACAACTAACATAATACACCGAGATTTACCTCAGGATTGTAGAAACTAATAATTTATGTTATTGATTATTAGGTTTTTAACGTTCTCATATTGGACTAATCCAATACTAACCTTGATAATACAATGAACTTTCTCTTTTTCAATAGATATAAAAAGATCACGCCTTTAACTAAGATAAACCTTTATAGCACCTAAACTCGACATGTAAGTCGACAAAACATTATGCCAAAAGACACAATCATCAAACCCTCGTTCGAGTATCTCGGAACAATACACAACAAACATTGGCTCTTATAAAGAATTACAAACAAGTTCACCAAACAATTATAGCCAACAACACATGACAAGTCAGAAGGGATGATGCTTATAGTAGATCCTCACGAGGATCGCAACCTCAAACAAGCAAATAACAATAATAATTAACAAATATAGACTCGCCATTAGAAGGTATCCCACCTAGAAGATACATTGTCTAAAGAACAGAAAGCATGTGAATTATCTTAGTAAATTCGTTCATTGGAGACTGTCTTGACACCTTGCACAAAAACTATCATAACTCCTCACTCGAAACCCTGATTAATACACTGTTTGAAGCATTGGAAAGTTGACGAGCAGACCTTTCCAGAAATAGAAGGAACACACCCAAATTCATCACCTATCCATACCAGATTTAATTTTAAACTAAACCGAAATAAAGTAGGGACTGTTCTGACACATTGTACGAAAACTATTATAACTCCTCACTCGAAACTCCGATTACTGCACCGCTTGATCCATTAGAAAGTAGACAAACAGAAATTTCCAAACATATAAGAAACCCACCCAAATTTATTATCTTTCAATACCAGATTCAATTTTAAACTAAACCAATATACAGTAGAGACTGATATGACACCTTGTACGAAAACTATCATAACTCCTCACTCGGAACTCCGATTAATACAACGTATGAACAATTGGAAGTAGGTGAACAGACCTTTCCACAGATATAAGGAAATACCAAATTCATCACCTATTAATACCAAATTCAACTTAGACCGAAATACTGTCCTCTGTAGATGTTTTATAGAATTCTAGATAAAACTAATATCTAAACCATTTAATCATTCTTTATAGAAATTATGTGCTTAAAAATAGAGAACTCTATCTCTATCTCTTTTCTCCTTTATTTTTCCTTCTTTCACTAAGGAGCGGCTGCACCATCTCTTCTTTCTATATGTTTTTTTTCTCAAAGTGAGGAGGATTAAGGTTTTAAAATCCACCAATATTTCATCCAAACCAAACTGACCTAGACTTCGTCATTTGCACCCAATTTTCTATATAAGAAAAATAGGGGTGTTACATATTTTGAACAAGTTGCTCTATACGTAAATCTTCTTCTTGACACCAAGCAGGACCGTGGCTGAGAATTCGGAGGCCCAGTTCAAAATTCAAAATGGGCCTTTATTATAACAAAAAATTACGAGCAAAAATAGAACAAAATGTAAGATAATTTATCAGATAGATGAAAACCATAGATTAATCCAAATGTATTTTGAAGTAAATAGTCGTAAAAAATTTCATTTTGAAATTACATTTTTATAGGAAATGTAGTTTAACCATTCACAATCACTTGTGAGCAACAAAAATCTATTTATTCTATCTTAAATTATAAATTATGACTACAAATACTATATGAAATTTTAATCTTTCATACAATATTCGTATTCTAATATAATATCATATTGAAAATAATCATGCAGCTTATCAAACATGACCAAGGTCAGAACGAAAACTCTTAGTGAGCATGACTAGCTTACAATGATAGTCGTACAACGAATAATTTAAGTTCTAAAGACGAATATTTTCGAATATGGCATGTTTTGGTAATGATTTCACATATATATTTACATATTGCTCGGACTTTTGAAAAGAATTTAGATTTAAATTTATTAAAAAACAATTAAAAAAATAAGAATACATTGGGAAATAACAAAATGGGAAAGAAAAGTGTAATGGAGCAAATATAAGGATTGACTTTAACATTTGTTAACCTCAAAAAAATGGAGAAAAAGAAGGAAAGGAAAGGAAAGGCAAAGGGGTTCGAACTAGTGCCATCAGTTGGGTACTATCCTTGCCTCACCAACTAAGCTAATCAAAGGTTACATGTTTGTATGATGTAGATTGTTGCGGAAGCGTAATAGTAATGGAATCCACCATTGTTAATAAACTAAACTAACGAAATAAAACTGATAAAATAACGATAAACAATAAAGTTGATTAATAACTTGAATAATAATAAATTTGGTTGATAATATTATCTGATCTGATTAACAAAGACAGACTAGACAACTCTTATATAGAGATTGTACTTTCCTAGATAGACTCGAATAAAGAAAAAAGATAACTACTAAGGACACTTTCCTTGATTGCTTGGACTCTAAACATGGAAACCCTAAATACTAAAATCTGGAAACTGAGCAAATGTAATAACCTGGCCGTTAGGCCCACTAATCTCTTGGCCAAAAGGCCAATAAAGGGGATGGCCGCCATCATACTCCCCCGCTGCGGAACAACTTGCCCTCAAGTTGGTGTTGTCATAAAGTTGATCGTCCAGGTAATGAGGATATATATCAGCGATGTTTAAGGTAACTTCGACGACGAATTTGAAAGCAATTCGTAGTTCCCACTTTGCGCGAGATTTGTCAAAAATTCGAAGAAGACAATGATGGACTACAACACCCACTATAAATTGGACCCCTTGATGCGACGAATTTCGCCAAATCAACAGTAGGGAAGAAACGTCGAATAAATTGCGACATCGGCCGTCATCTTTTAGTTTGATGAAAGAAATCACAAATACGACCTTGTTTGTTCTTTCCTAGGAAAAGAACAATGAATGTTGTCTCCCATTCCAAGACGAATACAACCTTGTATCGTTTAATAAATACCTGAAATAACTTGTCCAGGTTCCGACCATCGATTGAAGAAGTAAACTGTATAAGACAATTAAGGATCAACAAAGTTCTTGGTTCCCAAAGAAAATAATAGTAGAATCTTGTCGCGTTCTGAACTGGCTGTCCCAATCTCAATTTAGTTCCTATCTCACCTTTCAACTTAGTTGTAAATACATCAATCTTAGCTTGACGTGGCACTTCATAATAATTGGAATCCAAATACAGAAGCACCTCTTTAGCACCAGTTAATGTGGGAGTCGCCATGTTATAAACAGTAGAACTATCCTTCTTGTAACCATGTGGTGCCCCGTATATTCCTATGTGGCTTGAGGTTCTTTGACCGGGAAAAAAGTACATCTTGAGTATGGTACCTTTTCCAAGATTATTTGATAGCTTTGAACACATCTGCCTATATACTGAAGAATCTCCATAGGACATACTGAATTCTACTACATGGAGAGATGGACTGATTTCGAACATCTCTGCTGCTGCCACTAAAAGGTTACTAGAACTTTTATGACCTTTGTGTTGTTGTAGAACCTTCAGCTTCCCTTTTTTCTTCTGGACTTGAAATTCCCTATTCGTTGAAGTACCCTCGATCTTCTCGATTAAATCTTTCGAGCTAGAGCTGGAGGTGAATCTGTTGTTTCTCTCAGAAGCATCCTCTTTCGCAAAAAAAACCGAAAGATCCAGGAAAGAAGACATTCCGATGAGCTGAAAGGCATTGAATTGGTTGAGTGAATCTTGCCATAAATCCTCTTTGATTATGTCAGCATCCTCATCATGAAGCAGTTCCACAATTTCGTTATCTTGAGTCTTACCGACCCCGGTAAAGAACCTCTCTTGGACAAAGGGTAGCTTGTTTCCCGTTTTCTCATAATGAGCTCCATTAGTAATGTCCATGCCCTTCTTCCACTTCATTTTGGTACCATTTATCTTAGTACCTCCTTCATCAGAGAAGGGGAATGTCTTTGTAAGGCTCAAAAAGGCAGTTAACCAAAAAGTCCGGAATGGATTTTATAGTCTCGCTCCTTACAAGCTTCCGGATCACGGTATACTGCTGTTCCACTTCCAACACCTATTTTGCTTTCTCTTTTAACTGTTCAAGCTCATAATGAATTTCTCTCAACTTTTCAATGGATAAAGCAAGGTTGCCTTCAATTTGTTCTTTTTCTTCGTCCTCAGCTCTTTCTCCGACCTTATTTTTCTTTCCTCTATCTTTGCTGTAATTTTTTCTGTTTTTGTTAAGACCTAGAGCCCATTGTTTGTTTTCTTCAGTTGATAGGTAAAACCTAGCTGAAAGTTCTTCAATTAGTATGTTGAAGAAATTTGAGTGATCTTTGACCATTGAGTTTAGGACCCTTGTAAGAACAGAGAAATTAGTCCTCTTTTTCTTAATTGTTTGAAGAAAATTTTGTAGAAGGAGATTTGGTAGAGAAAGCAGCGATGTGGGAAATAAGTGATGCGGAAATTTTTTATGATTTGAAACAATTAATTCTTCTCCCGGAATCATATATGGGTCGAACAAATTATTTGGGCTTGTGCTAGTCAATTGAATTTCTTCTTCTTGATTCGTCTTATGAAACTTTTCTTCCTCCGTCATTGAAAAGCTAGTACTATTTATTTTAGCAAGAATATCTCCTTTAGCAGTACCGACCATGGTAGTCGAAGGAATTTCGGATAATATTATGTTCGATTCAATTCCAAATTCCACACAGGATAAGTATTCATTCGAGGGCAGAAAAGCATACCTGAAGATACTTTGCAATTGATCCCAGTCGTCTATGAACTTTCTTCCTTGATCAACGAGTCTCCATTGCATCTCGTTGAATTTTGCATAGATTCTTTCCGACATGTGTTGTTCCACGACAAAAACCTTATCTTCATCACGAACCTCTTGGTTGTTAAACCAATCTTCCATCTGTTGAATCCAAAAATCTATATGATATTGACAATCAAACATAGGGATTTTGGAAACGACATTAATGTTGTTTTGAACTTTTTCGATCAACATAGAGTTGTTGTGCATCTCTAAAAGGATCCCAATCTAAACGCGAAAAAAATTCCAGCATTCAAGGAGAGATGTATCCATGAAAAAAAATTCATCTTTCATTCCCAGATTCTTGAAGCTCTGAATACCAGCTGATGTAGATTGTTGCGGAAGCGTAATAGTAATGGAATCCACCATTGTTAATAAACTAAACTAACGAAATAAAACTGATAAAATAACGATAAACAATAAAGTTGATTAATAACTTGAATAATAATAAATTTGGTTGATAATATTCTCTGATCTGATTAACAAAGACAGACTAGAAACCTCTTATATAGAGATTGTACTTTCCTAGATAGACTCGAATAAAGAAAGAAGATAACTACTAAGGACACTTTCCTTGATTGCTTGGACTCTAAACATGGAAACCCTAAATACTAAAATCTGGAAACTGCGCAAATGTAATAACCTGGCCGTTAGGCCCACTAATCTCTTGGCCGAAAGGCCCATTAAGGGGATGGCCGCCATCATTGTATAGATATCATTCCGTATATATACACAAAACCAGACCTTTGATGAAATGGGTCCCTGGTGGTTGAGGGCCAGTGCGGGCACCCTGCCCGCACCCCCCACCAACGACCCTGGAACCAAGTTTAAGATTTACATCTCTTATTAAAATTACCCTAGGTATGAGTTTAGCAACCAGGTATGAGACAACACCGATGACTTACTTCTGACCAATTTCTCAAGACATCAGATTGATGAATTTTCAAGAGCTGAGACAAGATTTCAAAATTAATGAAAACTTACAGTAAGTGATTTAGAAACCTTAATATTAATTGAAGTTTTTTGGATATGAAATTTCACATTGTGTTGAAGTTGAAGGAAGAAATCGAGAGTTTACTTCGAAAGGAAGAAGAATAAGAAGAAGACGATGACGAAGAACAAATAAAATCTAACATCCCCAATTATTCTTGAGAGATAACATGAATTTATTGGCTTAGGGTATTTTTGGATGAAAAAGGTCCAAGAACCGAATAATAATTAGAGATAATATTTCAAACACAAACTACAATTACACATTATCGTATACACTTTTAATTATTTTAAAAAGTCATCGGGTTGTTTACTTATTATGTATAATAACTAGGTATCTTTCGCGCCCTGTGGGCGCGGTCAATCCTGTCGGGCTTACGCCAGTCGTCAAGCACAACGAGTTTAAATATTCACCGGAGTGCATATAACACGATGCCTACCTAACTCGTTGTCTGACGTCGCACAGACCGAGCAAAAATCTAGACGTGCTAGCACGAAATGACATAAAACACAATGCTAGCACGTCTAGGTTTTCGCTCGGTCTGCACGACGTCAGACAACGAGTTAGGTAGGCATCGTGTTATATGCACTCCGGTGAATATTTAAACTCGTTGTGCTTGACGACTGGCGTAAGCCCGACGTGATTGACCGCGCCCGTAGGGCGCGGGAGATACCTAGTTTTTAACAAATTTTAACTGATACAAAACTAAAACGTAAACATAGAAAGTAATTAAGTCAAAGATACCTAGTTTTTTACATATTTTAACTGATACAAAACTAAACTGTAACACATAGAAAGTAACTAAATGAAAGATAATGTCAAACAAATATTACAGATTTCAAGAAATAATTTATTGGTTACAAATTTCAACTAATACAAAACTAAACCGTAAACATAGAAAGTAACTAAATCAAAGATAATGTCAAACAAATATTACAGATTTTCAAGAAATAATTTATTGGTTGAAAACTATATAACACAAATCAAAGAAATGTTTTTGTAGTCCAACAACATAATTATATGAAAAGAATAAAAACAATTCAAATTTATTTAATCTATTAAAGCAGTATGTAAGCAGAATCTAATGTAAATTTACATAATTAAAATTTACAGTTTGTTACAAAATTTAACTGATACAAAACTGAAACCATAAACATAGAAAGTAACTAAGTCAAGATAATGTCAAACAAATATTACAAATTTTCAAGAAATAAATAATTGGTTGCAAACTATGTTAAGAAACACTTGTAAATTAAAGCTTTCGTTATTCATCAGTCCTATATAACAAAAAAATCAAATAAATGTTAGTAGTCCGACAAACATAATTATATGAAAAGAATAAAAACAGTTGCAATTTATTTAATTGGTTAAAGATGGAAGTCAAAGGAGATGAGTACTAACCCAAAAGGAAGTCAAAGGAGATGAGTACTAACCCAAAGAGATATTCATTATTTCTCTTTTTGCCCAACTTGTTTCGATATCTACTTAAAGAAAGAAGACACGATTCAATGAGTAAGAACATCAAATTACCCAATGATGAAAATAGCAAGAAAAACCAAAATAAAACAGTCTACTTTTGGATTAGTGATGTAGATTGTTGCGTAAAAGTAATGGAATCCACCATTGTTATAAACTAAACTAATGAAATAAAGATGATAAAATAACGATTAAACGATGAATAAACGAAGAACAACTGAAATAATTAAAGAAGAAGATGCAATCAAAGAGATTTTGTATTTGATAATTCAATTCAATCCTAACAAGACAAACCGGACTTCTCTTTTATAGAGATTAGACTTTCCTAGATAGACACAAATAAGGACATAAGATAACTATTAAAGATACTTTCCTTGTTTGCTAGGACTCTAAATATGGAAACCATAAATACTAAAATCTGGAAACTACGCTAATGTAGTAACCTGGTCGTTAGGCCCATTATTAGTTTGGCGGAGAGGCCGACTAGGTGGATGGCTGCCATCATACTCCCCCGCTGTGGAACAACTTGTCCCCAAGTTGGTGTCTTCGTAAATTGGCTCTACCAGACAAAACGGGTAGATATCGGCGATATTGAAGGCAATTTTTAGTTCACACTTTGCTCGTCATTTGCCGGAAATTTGAAGAAAACAAATAAGGGCCATAACATCAAATATAATCGGAATCGTATTATGCCAAGAAACTCGCAAAAGCACTAGTAATGCATAAAAGTCCAATAAATTGCGACAACGCCCGTCATCTTTTAGTGTGATGAAAGAAACCACAATTACTACCTTATTCGTTCTTGGAAAAACCATGTATTTCTGCAACCAATTCATCATTGTGTCAAAAGCAACTCTAGAAATCTTCGTACTCAAGATAGGAGCTTGAACTGCAACAACTTCGTCGGGATAAATATTCTTACAAAATTCTTTCTCCTTGAAAACGTCTTGCAACAATTGTTGAACTTTAGAGATTCTAGTAAGACCACCTACTCGAACAACATTACGAACATTATTGTCATCCGTCTTACAAATTCGCAAACACTTCTCAACTGTCTCCATACACTTCTTTAAGAGATCCATGTTCGATTCCCCGAACCTAGCACCGGTAGTGGTGGTAAAAGAATCATCAAAATTTGAAGTCTTAGGATGATCCACATCCAAATAATTCAAGTAAGCAGTAAAGACATCAAAGTACGTCAGATACTCATGAGGCCTCAAAGTAGGTAAGATACTAATAAAGTGTTTTTGATATTTCTCAACTGAGCATAGAGGGTCCTCTACAATCTTCCCACCATCTCAAGTATTATGGTCCACTCGGAGCACGAAATCCAGATGCGGAATTGCCAATGCATTGTTATCGTCGCCAGTATTCTGCTGATGACTGAATTCTTCATTACCAACATCAAAATACCCATCGTCATTACCGCCGAGTTCTTCCACAGGATCATAAATGTCATCATCTCACTTTTCCTCAACAAAAGGAGCTCCATACTGTTCTTCATTCTTAGGTCCAGTTCCACTTTTCTGAAAAACTCTACACTGTACAAATTCATCCTGAGCAATGCCAGCTTGCCCTAGTTGACTACTCGTAGTCTTCCAATAACCTTGTTCAGTAACTCTATTAGTCCTCCATCTGTTTCCGTGTTTCTTATCTAGTGCCCTAAAGAAATACCACTCAAGATTACTCTTCAATCTCGAATACCATAAAAGATCACATGTTTCAGACTTATAAATATCAATTTCCGAAATAACTTCAAAGCGAAATGGTCTTCCATGAACTTTATGCTTTAAATAATAACTAACAAGGTCTTCATCAGTTGGATGAAATCGACAACCAGGAGCAAAAGCTGATGAAGATGATTCACCTCTAACAATTCTTTTAGCTAATCCTTCAACAACTGATGTTTTACTCACGTCAGGTTCACCAATCAAAACTGGATTGTTCTTTGTTCTTGAGAAAATTCTAACTACCCTTCTAATTTCTTCATCTCTTCCAATAACTGGATCAAGTTTTCCTGCTTGTTCAACAAGATCACGACCATAAGTCTTGAAAACTTCAAAATTTGTATCGCCCAAAGCACTTTCGACTTTCTTCACTCTACTTCCTCTTAATCTTTCGACTTCTGATCTTACCCTTGATGTACTAACACCAGATTCTTTCAAAATATCACCAATTTGAGAATCTTCAAGAAGACTCAACATATATTGATCAACAACCAAATGGGCACCTCTTCTTGATTTTTGAGCAGATTGAGCTCTTCGAATGACTTTGATGATCGAGTTTAGGTTTAGTGTGAGAATAGAAGATTTTTTCTTCATTGTCTCAAGAGAATTTTGCGGATGAATATTTGATATAGAAAGAAGGGGTGAAGTACCAAATAATGGATGCCGAAGAATTTTATGATTAGAAACGAGGATATCTTCTCCCATAATTGCATAGGAATCAAATAATTGGTCCGGAATTGGGTGTTTTGTATCACGACTAGGGTTTAGGTCTGATGAAGGAACATTACTTCCTTCTCCTTCCTCCGCCATTGAAAGACTATTGTTCTTTTTATCGAGCACTTTTTCTTCAACATTATCGATCATTGTAGTCGAAGGAATTTTGGATAACAATTTTCTTGATTCAATTCCTGATTCTGTAGTAGACAAAAGTTCATCCAAAGGAAGAAAAGCATACCTGAAAATAATTTTCAATTGAGGCCAATCATGAATGAATGGTTTTCCTTGATCAATGAGTCTCCATTGCATCTCATTGGATTTTTCAAGGACTCTTGTAGACAAGTGTTGTTCAAGAAAAAAAACCTTATCTTCATCACGAACCTCTTGGTTTATAAACCAATCCTCCATCAGTTGAATCCAAAAATCTATATGATATTGATAATCAAACATAGGAATTTTGGAATCGACATTAATTTTGTTTTGACCCTTTCGATCTACATAGAGTTGTTGTGCATCTCTAAAAGTATCCCAACCTAAACGCGGAAGATTATTCCAACATTTAAGATGAGAAGTATTTAAAAAAATTATCTGTTCCCAGATTCTTAAAGCTCTGAATACCAGCTGATGTAGATTGTTGCGGAAGCGTAAAAGTAATGGAATCCACCATTGTTATAAACTAAACTAATGAAATAAAGATGATAAAATAACGATTAAACGATAAATAAACGAAGAACAACTGAAATAATTAAAGAAGAAGATGCAATCGAGGAGATTTTGTATTTGATAATTCAATTGGATCCTAACAAGACAAACCAGACTTCTCTTTTATAGAGATTAGACTTTCCTAGAT
>BEHA01050255.1:0-22681 GCA_002897215.1 Eschscholzia californica subsp. californica | reverse complement strand
ATGAGTTAAAAACCGATTTTATCGAAAACATCTCCCGGAATTAGGATAGTTCATTATCCGAAATTCGGAGTTATAAAAAAAAGGAAAGGAGAATTACTTAGTTAGTTATTTGTTCTAAATTGTGATTTTATGTGGTGGATTTCAGAAACCCTAGGCTCTCTCCCTATTTGAGTTCATCTTTTTATTCGTTTTAATATTTTATTCATTTTATTTTATCACCAAAACCACGTTCAAAAACCGAAAACCGTGTTACTTCTAAGTCTTAGAATAGGTTTCACTTAGTCCTTGCGGATCGACCCGGTCTTACCGGAATTGTTAATTGACCCCCGTATACTTGCAGGTGTAGACCTTTTAGGGAGACCTTTTAGGCCCATCAAGTTTTTGCCGCCGCTGCCGTGGACTATGTTTTAAATTTATTCTAATCTTGGAAAGTTTATATTTTCAACAACTATATATATTGATAAATAGTGATTTAAGTCTCTTTCTTACTATGTCTAAAGGGTATGACTTTCATAACTAGAAATCTCTTGCTTGTTAACATAAGTAGGGTACAAATACACATAAATTGATGATTAAAATTAAGCAATACCATGAATATTATGCGATGATATTTTGATTTCATGAAGCATGATTTATTTGTCAATTCATGATAAATTAATGAAGTCATTATATATTATTGTTGAACATAAAAGTATACCATATGCTATGATTGATTTATGTGTGCGTGTGATGTGGTGATATGGTAAGTTGGTGAGAAGTTGATGAGTTTGGTGGTTGGTTCGACCCTCTCTACCGAGTCTTTATGCGATGACCGACGGGTTCGCCGGGGAAGCGTACAGAGGTACGACTTAGGTATGGAGCGTATGGGGTCGGCGCTAACACAAGGGAAACCTTGTGGACCACACTCTCATGCAACATGGGTTATGGGAGGGTTCGGATGATGGATCTGATTTCCCTGGATGGACACTAACTTACCATATCACTCATGTTGTTTGTGGAATGTTACTTGCCTATTTCTCTCTTGCCTCAAAGATTATGTATATATATATAGACTGACACCTTTATATGTAATGAAGAAATCTAGTGGACTTGATGGATCGTGAGACTGTCTATTAATGTTCTAGGGATTTAGAAATCTACTTGCTGGGTTCTGACCCAGCCTATTATTTTTCAAGTCAAGGAAATCAGGAGGTGCCACCTGCTTGAGTCATAGTTCGACTTGTCTGGATATAAATCTTATATATGTATATATCATTTATATAATGTTTATTACTTTCCAATTATATTATATTGAGTTCTTATTAATATTAACTGATTAATTCTTGTTCAACAGGGAAACAACAAATTCATTTTATCTTCATTACCGAACAAGTTAAATATCCTACGATTTCGGAAAATGAAGAGCTATTGTTTCTTTTCCTCAACCTGCATCAATGATAATACATCAACCTCACTACTCTGGTAGAATAATCGTGACTGTATAATTTATATGAAGAAGCTAATGGTTTTGCTTGGTAGCAATTGAGTTTAAGAAATGGAGGAAGATACAATAATGAAGGACTATAACATTTTTGAGCATACTAAGGAGCAGAGGCAGGGGTACGAAAAGGCCTCATGCCCGGATCCTCCCACGAACCACCCAAACTCGATATGTTCGTGGACGCCCGGTGCCCGAGACAGACTCTACCCGTCCAGACTAATTGGCTTTTTGTCCGAGTCCGACTGATTGACATATTCGACTAACTTGGACATTTTAATTGTATATAGATAATGAAAAATTAATATGGTGGACGTTCAGATTGGACACTTACATGTATGTGCATCGTAAGAATAAGATTCACACGTTTGATCTTATCTATAAAGTTTTGCAACTCTTTCATCTTAAAGAGTTTCCAATGTGGGACTATGTTACTAATACAAACAAGTTTTGTTCTCCACGTTTTAATCTACGTCACTAGTGATAAAAAAAAAATTGATTGGAGTTTCTTATAAAAGAGTCGAGAGATTAAACACTCTTGGTTGAACTATGTTTATGGGTTTTGCTCGAGTGAAATCTTAATGAGCATCTTTTGTAGGCACTGATGTGACACGAAAATGTCACATTTAGAGAGCCTAACTTAGACTAATTAGTCCTTTTCGAGTGTTATCAATAATATTTTATGTGTTTATCCTGTTAGGTATCATTTTTGGAGTTAAACATGTAATTTTGAATAAAGAGAGTGAATTATCACTATCATTTCATGTGCCGAAAACGAGAGAAAATTATTTCAAGCAAATCAAATGACAAGTGGAGTCAATGACGAGTCCGACGGTAAAAACGGAAGTTGAATCGGAGTTCGGACGGAGAAATTATGGAAGATGCAGGCCAAAGTCGCCTCTTGAAATTAGATATTTAGAGACCAAGTATGAAGGCACCTCTTGATTTCTAGATCAAAACCAAGTTCAAGCCCAAAGCCCACAAAAGAAAAGAAGAGGAACAAGACAAGGAAGAATCTTGGAGGCACCCTCTTTATGGTTCAAAGTCAAGATTGACCCTAGGGTTTAGTAGTCTAATCTACTATTCATCATGTTCTTCACCAAGCAAGAGAGAGAGAAAAGAGGCAAAAAGGGTTAGGGTTCTTCATCACCAAAGAGAGCTTGAAGAGTAAAAAAAGAGAAGGAAGAAGGAGGAAGGCCGACCAAGCATAGGGCGGCCATCACACTAGGCTAGCCTGGCTTGGTCAGCCGAGCAGCATCCCGAGCTGCAATACGAGCAGTAGCTCGGACTGCTGCAACCCAAGGGGACGGGAGCAACAGGAGCTTGGGACGCAAGGAAGCTGCTGCTCGGGATCCACAGCACTAGCTCGGGCAGCAGTTTGCACGCAACAGCACGGACCAGCAGCATCTCCTCGAGAGCAGCTGCTACGGGACACTCGCGTATAGCGAGGGGACGGCTCGGGACAGTGGGTTTTGCCCAGAAAAACACTTTTTTTGGCCGGATTCCAGGCCTTCTTTGCCAGAATTATCTAGGGTTTTCCGGCCACTATCTTATGTCTTTTACTTCTAGTCATCTTGGCTAGCTACCCATGTGGTTTGATTTGGTTTTGGACTAGAAATTGTAGAGAGAGAAAGCTAGGGTTTAGCTTTAATGAAGGTTGAGTTCTAAATGGAGAAGATGATGATGGTCGCAATGGGGAACCTAGAAATTTGCTAAGGGGAGATCGGCTGCAACTAAAAACTTATATTTTCCGACGATCTTAGCCTTGAACCACATTTCTCATCATTTTCTTTTCATTTCTTATTCAATCACCAGGTTTAGCTAACTGTAGTGTGTCGATTATATGAGATGAAATGTGATGAATTCGTGATTATGTTTAATATGATTTGATGTTATGATTATGAATTGATGTTCATTTATTTTGATTATCGTTTTGATCGTATTTTCATGTGTCTTGCCAAGCACTTCGCATAGTTAATAGACGAAACGAAGTATTCGATATCGATCGTAGTCTAAGTCATAATTTCATGTGTCTTGTCATGCACTTCACATAGTTAGGCGACTAGACAACTGTTATCCCCAATCGGGGTTTAATGTGAACAATACGAGTAATCCAAAACAAGCAATAGGAATAGTAAAGAACAATCAAAGAACAGAACACAGAGATTTATGTGGTTCGGTTGGAGAACAGAACACAGAGATTTCCACTATGATAAGCAAACAAGAGATTCATGACATTGTGCTTACTGATATCTCCTTAGGGTTTAGTTTATATAGCCACTAAACCCTAATCCCACCGCCTCACCGACCCTCTACAACCGACATTATACACGGATAACACTAATCACCGACATAAGCCTAGCTTCCGCATTCCAACTATGTCTCGGAGTCCAGCTCTGCCTCACAGACCTGCTTCGCAAACCAGCTCTGTCTCAGCAATCAGCTCCGTTAATGGGTCAGAAATTCGACAAGCGGGTTGGCGGGTCGTAAATCGGGTTCGATACCAATCCATATTCGAGTCACTTCTAACAATTCTCCACCTTGACTTGAATATGCTCCTCTTGACTTAGATCTGCCACCATCATAGTTCAGCGCCTCTGAGCCATCGTCGCTCCAGCCCTGCTAGGGCTAACATCTGGAAAACCCAATCAAGTTTAAGCAATGCTTAAACTTGAAAGTTGTAAGTGCCTTGGTCAGCATATCCGCTGGATTCTCTGTCGTAGAAACTTTCTTCATCGTGATCCTCCTTTGTTAAATCACGTCCTTGATAAAGTGATACCTGACGTCAATGTGTTTAGTTCTCTCGTGATACATTTGATTTTTGGTCAAATGAATAGCATTCTGGTTGTCGCAGTAGACCTCTATCACCTCCTACTTCAGGCCCAAATCCCGAACTAAACCACTCATCCATATTGCCTCTTTCACCGCCTCTGTTGCTGCCATGTACTTTGCTTTCGTTATAGACAGCACTGCTCTGCAACTAATGGCTTTCCCGCAGAGTGTGAACGTATAACCCGTCAGCTACCTCTTCCTATCAAGATCCCTCGAAAAATCCGAATCTACAAATCCAACTACCGAACCAGAAGTGTCAGCCCTTCTGTCGTAAACCAAACCAAGCTCCACAATTCCTCCCAGATACCGCAGTATCCATTTCACAGCCTGCCAATGACCTCTCCCAGGTCTGCCCATGTATCTACTTACTACACTAACAGCATGTGAAATATCAGGCCTTGTGCACACCATAGCATACATAATGCTACTTACTGCATTTGCATAAGGCACCCGAGACATGTACTCCGTCTCGTCATCAGTTGTTGGTGACAGTTCACCCGAAAGCTTGAAGTGTGCTGCAAATGGACTACTGACAGGTTTTGCCTCAGACATACCAGAACGTTCCAACACCTTCTCGATGTACGTTTTCTAAGACAAAAACAGTTTCTCAACAGATCTGTCTCTCCGTATCTCCATACCCAATATCTTCCTTGAGGCACCCAAGTCTTTCATCTCAAACTCAACCTTTAAATGATCCTTTAACATGTGGATTTCCGACATATAGGTTTGTTCCTCCAACTCTCCATGTAAGAATGCAGTCTTAACATCAAGCTGCTCAATTTCCATATCATACAAAACAACCATAGCAAGTATCACTCTAATAAAGCTATGTTTAACAATAGGAGAAAATACCTCATTGAGGTCTATCCCTTTTCGCTGCGTAAACCCCTTAGCTACTAACCGTGCTTTGAAACGTGCATCTTCCACCCTTGGGATTCCTTCCTTCTTCTTGAAAACCTATTTGCTACCAACAATCTTCTGACCCTTAGGCAGCTCGGCTAATTCATAGACCTAGTTCTTCCGAGGAGACTCAATCTCTTCATTCATGGCAGCAGACCACTGTCGTGAATCATCGCTCCTCATAGCTTCTTCGTACGTGCATGGCTCACCTGCATCTATGCTTTCTCCCACACTAAGTGCAAATGCAACCATATCTGCCATCCCATACCTTTCTGGTGCCCGGATGTCTCTCATTCCCCTGTTCCTCGCAAAACTGTACTGAACCAACTCTAGTTTAGCTTCCTCAACTTGCTAATCCTGAGGCCGAACCTCTTCCGGAGTGTCAATCTCAAGCTCCACCTGCTCCCTATGATCTTCCTACTCCACCTGTTTACCAACACCCTCTCGAGCATATACAGGCGTTACCTTCTGAGTTACCATCGCTAACTCATCAAAAGTAACATCTCTACTTATGAGAAACTTCTTCGATTTTCCATCCGGATTCCACAACCGATAACCCTTAACTCCGGGCTCATACCCAAGAAATACACGTTTCTTAGCCCTCGGATCAAGTTTACCTTCTTTAACATGTGCATAACCCAAACAACCAAAGATCCTCAAGTTCTCATAATTACCAGGATAACAAGACCACCCTCACTAGGAGTTTTACACTCAATAGATGTATAGGGTAAAATATTTACCAGATACGCTGCCGTGTTCACTACTTCACCCCAGAACACCTCCGACAACCCTGCATTCGAGAGCATACAACGAGCTCGTGCCAATAGAGTTCTTCATACGTTCTGCCACCCCATTCTGCTGTGGGGTCTTTCTGACCATATGGTGTCTCACTATCCCTTCATCTAAACAAAACCTCACCTGGAAGAAAAGGAAGCGCTTGCCTGATAGAGGGCCTGAAAATTGACCAAGTTCTGGGGGATTAAACCCTCTTTTCCTTTGTCCAAAGCAATCAAGGCTTCATGGCACTTGACATCTCCGGCATCAGAAACAATTTTGGGACGATCATGGGAAGAACCAGGGGCACGAGGAATGAGCCGAAATTTTCAGTAACAAGAGAAGGACGAACAAAAAGGAATCTCTCCTTATAATCTTTGGGGATATTAGGAGCAGAAAAGAACGGGCCGACACGAGAAGAAAAATAATACCAATTCCGATTACTGGCCTTAAGTGAGAAGATCCTATCAAAAGCATAAAGACTAGCCTTCTCACCTTGAAGACAGAGGAAATAGAACGCCATAATGGTCATCAAAGCATTAGGACTCGGTTGAAAAAGTTGGAGCCCATAATGGTTCAGCAGCTCAACGAGGAAAAGGGGGAAGGAAACACCAAACCCAGGTTGAAAAAGACTTCATTGACGTCGATGCGACGATCATCGGTGTAGTAAATCCAGTCGTTAAGAGAAGGAAGAATAAGATCGACGGTGTCCGGAATCATATGAGCAGCCCGGAGAGCTTCTAAGTCCTGCTGGGTCATACGACTCCAGGAACGCATCTGACCAGAAAACTCTGACTAGAAAGTCAGAAGAAAGAAGACGCACAGATAGAAGACGAAGAAGAAAAGGAAAAAGGAAAAAGATGAAGATTTATGGCTGAAATAAAGAAGACGAGAAAGGAACAAATTACAGCAAGTCACAGCGCTTAAATATAAATGTGAGGGTAGGAAATCGCGGGCCAAAAAGTCAGCTGGACCGGGTCGTTGACCGGACGTCGAACCTCTACCTGTTAATAATTTTGCGGGCACCGAGGACGTCTTTGGGCTCAACCTGAGACAACACACGTGACCGTGAGGTCCTAGGGGAGACCGGGATGGTGCCGGCCTAAGGGGGCTCCGGCGGTCAAGTCTGTAAGCTTGCAAGAGAAGTAATCGAGCGTAAAGGATATCCTTGGAAATGTTACTGTTTGTTGGATAATGGTCGGAGCTCTTTCTCTACGGATGACTGACTTAGTTGGAGATTGATTACGACAGCCTATGAGGTCCGTCTTCGAGTAAGGCAACCCTGATGAGGTATGTCTTGGTCGAGGGTATGAACCGTAAATAAAATGGTAGGCTTTAAGGTCTGACCTTGTAAATATTCACGTAGGTTAAATGCGGAAGGCCTGGCCCCAAAGAGTAGCTTGCGTACGTTGATCGTTAGGAGAGATAATAGTAGGTCGCCTTTCCTTGATAGTACGGTCGTATGGTCGTCCAGGAGAGAGAAAGTAATGGTCGACCTTCCTTGGTTGTCACGTCGCCCAGGAGAGAGGAAGTAATAGTCGACCTTCCTTCGTTGTCTGGCCGCCCGAGAAAGAAAGAATTACGTAATCACTTAGTACGCTCGTTGATGATTGGATGGTCGCTCTGTATGAGAGAGAAAGTAGTAGGGTGTGTTCAGAGATAACCAGATGATCAAGTGTATCTGTCGGGAATTCGATGATAGTATTGAGTCTGCACTCGATGTGTTTGCCCGAAATCAGCTCCTCCGTATCATCTTCTTCTTGGTCCTTTTATAGAGTCTTGGATCCCCTACTACTCGGTGATGAGTTGTCGTTTTAATGGTGGTAATGCATGGGCTGTCATAATTAATATGGATATTGTAACCCATTATCGGGTATATTCGGGATCTTCAAGGGACCTCTTCTTCCAGGGATGGAAGTGGTACGTATTTCAGCCTGGTGAGCAGGCGAGGGCAGACCTCTTCCTCCAGGGCTGGGAGTGCTTCTTTACTTTGGCGTATCTTCGGGGTGCCCGAAGATAAATGGATCGGGCCCATTAGTCACTAATTCGCGGACTTGGTCATTGTGTAGGCCCATTAATCATGGATTTTTAGGAGCGTTCCTGGTGACTTATTTTGGCCCATACAATTTCTCCCCCACTCTCTAAGTTGACGGTGTGCGGAAACTTAGAGAGTAGTTTGAAGTCACATGGCCAATTCGCAACTCGGCTTTGCTGCATTTTGTAGCCGAGTTCGTATCCTGTGGGGACTTGTCTGCGAGTGATGTCGCTTTTAATGAGTTAGCTCGGTGCTCGTGGGTTGGTAAGATAGCGTCGGATAGATCTGGTATTTGCTGTTGAAGTCCTATAGAAAATGGACCAGATAAA
Organism: Eschscholzia californica subsp. californica; assembly: GCA_002897215.1. Lineage (NCBI taxonomy): Eukaryota > Viridiplantae > Streptophyta > Magnoliopsida > Ranunculales > Papaveraceae > Eschscholzia > Eschscholzia californica. The sequence continues at coordinate 14,334 of BEHA01050255.1, read as the reverse complement.
GTAATCCGCAAAAATAAAATAATTTGCAATATAAAAATTACTCGTCTGAAAATTAAGATCATTGGTTCGAAATGATGTGACAAAATATGAAATTTTCGATTACTAAAAGACGTGTCGCTTGACAAAAATAAGTTAACGTAAATAGATGTGGTTTAACAGAGGCTTCTCGTCAGCGTACTGATAGAACAAGCATAAGCTGACCAATGCAAACGATGTCGCGGAGAACATTCGCGATAGGTGTTACCTGCTGGTGAACCCGGAACATGTGTTGATGGACCTAGAGGAAGTACAACGTGCGCTTTGATTGAAACAGAATGCAATGGGAGAGCGAGCAAACTGACTGTTGTAATAGGCGAGCAAACAAACTATCTTCCTACGTGTGGGTCCATTACATTTGTAAATGTAAGGGTGAGCAAGCAAACTGACAAAGTCTGATAAAGTCAGGTGGCTTGCCTGTGTGTGGGCCCATTACATTTGAGAATGTAAGGGTGAGCAAGCAAACTGACAAAGTCAGGTGGCTTGCCTATGTGTGGGCCCATTACATTTGAGAATGTTAGGGTGAGCAAGCGCCTACCACCCCCCACTTGGATTGTACATATCTTTATAAATTATATGCATGCTTGCTTTTGGTAGACCCAACTTGGTAGTGTTATGCATGCATACATGTGTAGTTATATGTGTACATATTATTTTATTTTTAAAGTATCCATGTCCTTTTTAATGTGTATTTAGTTTTGGAACTTTTCTTTTTATTGTTCAATTATAAGGTACGGAATCCATATGTGCATCATGCGTATTATCATTAAAAGTATACATATCAAAAATAAAAGGAGGGTACATACCACATGAATTCGAATGTTCCCGGATATTATTTACTTATACCGAGTAATGTCGTTTCCTGGGATGAACGATTTATCATTCTACAGACCTAGTAATTTTGGTTACTTGTTGGGATCTTCTGACGCAAATTTTTTAATTGAGGCGGGCTCGTGAAGCGGGACTACCAATCAAGGCAAGGTATCCGTCGGGTAGCCCTGACATAAGATCTTAATGAGGCGGGCTTATGAGGTAGGATTGTCAATCAAGGCAATCCTGACATAAATTGTTAATGAGACAGGCTCATGAAGCAGGACTCATGAGGCAGGATCATGAGGCGTGAGACAGGCTCACGAGGCAGGATTATCCAGGCAAGATATTTATTGGGCAGTCCTAACATAAATTTTTAATGAGACAGGCTCATGGAGCAGGACTCATGAGGCAGGCTCATGGGCAGGCTCATGAGGCAGGACTCATGAGGCAGGCTCACGAGGCAGGATTATCTAGGCAAGATATTTACCGAGTAGTCCTGACATATACTTTTTAATGACTCATGAGGCAGGACTACATATCCTGACAAGGTATTTACCGGTCCTGACATGTACTTTTTAACAAGGCAGGCCCATGAGGCAGGACTACATATCCAGGCAAGGTATTTACCGGGTAGTCCTGACATGTACTTTTTAATGAGGCAGGCTCATGAGGCAGGACTACATATCCAGACAAGGTATTTACCAGGTAGTCTTGACATATACTTTTTAATGAGGCAGGCTCATGAGGGAGGACTACTTATCCAGGCAAGGTATTTACTAGGTAGTCCTGACATGTACTTTTTAATGAGGCAGGCTCATGAGGCAGGACTCATGAGGCAGGCTCATGAGGCAGGACTACATATCCAGGCAAGGTATTTACCAGGTAGTACTGACATATACTTTTTAATGAGGCAGGCTCATGAGGTAGGACTCATGAGGCAGACTCATGAGGCAGACTCATGAGGCAGGATTACATATCCAGGCAAGGTATTTACGGGGTAGTCCTGACATATACTTTTTAATGAGGCAGACTCATGAGGCAGGACTCATGAGGCTGGACTACATATTCAGGCAAGGTATTTAATCTGAAATCTAGTTAACCTAAATACTAGGCTTACTAAACTAAATTAATACTCTCAAGTGCACGGACCGTATGTGAATATGGTATGTATTACGAAGTCGATCCCACGAGGATTTGTTCGGAATTAAGTCTAAACCTAAAACTAACTAATAAACTAGGAAAGAAAATAGTTGATTTTGAGAATAATTTGAGAAACTAAAAATTGAAACTTAGAAAACAAATTTAAGTTGTGATGAAAATCTATAAGTTGGTAAATCTAGGATATTGGAATTCACCACTCTTGATTATACTGCATGTGTGAATAATTATAGGGATACTCAAACTTTGGTCTGCAAGCTCCTTGAGGTTGATAATGATCCCAATAATTTTTAACACCGTAGACATCAGTCATCGGATTCTCAAAATAATTTTGATTGCTAAAACGTTGATAATTATTGACATCTCTTAACTGAGGGACACAACCTTGTTGTGGTTGATGATAATTCCAATGATTATCAACGTTATGACTTTCATAACAGGATCAATCAAAATTATTTTGACTTGTGATATCTTCTCCACATGACGATTATAATCGTGAGAGTCTTTCCCGCAACTCTACTAATGTCAATCTCTCTTCCAATTCTCTCAAGCAGTCTGGATAGAACCCTTCCATTAATGATTTATTTTTTTATTTTTTTTTCAAAAACCAAGGATTCACTACGAAGATCCTAAGGAAACAAGCACAATCAAGCTGACTCCACCAAGCAAGATAAACAGAATCTAGCAACAAGTTATTAGACTAGATTTAGTGAATGGCTTGTCAGATTTGCCTAGTAATCGAGACAACTCCTACTTCGCCACAACACTTGAACTATGACTGTTATAAGGGTTACTCGATCAAAGTAGACGGTAAAAAATTCTCCAGGAAGACAGCCAACAATGAACATTGTAACAACCGTTTTCCTTTGGCAAACGTTTCCTCTTCTGGAGGCGGCCTTTTTGACAAGAATTGCTCACACGCTTTCCTCTGAGAATGCCCAGATAAAAATCGAGTTCCCGAGTTGTTTATGAAGGTCCTATGAGCTCGATATCCTAGGGTCACTGTCTAAATCAGATTTTAATTATTAACGAGGCTTAGGATCGCGAATGTTGTTTCCTAAATGGGCAAGAGAACGGTGATGAAATCCGAACTCCTATCTTGTAATTGGGTTTTGTGCCCTTACTAAAATGCTTACACTAAAAAGTTCGGCAAAACAATGAGGCAAACAAATTCACACAATTACCCACTTACAGGAGATTCGTGGGTGATCAGAAAAATTACCTCCCGTTCTAGACGGGCGATGACCTTTGCAGATGACCCGGACCACTATTCCCTTAAGTGTTCGAATCTGAGGCTTCTTTTTTTTCTTGCTAAATCTGAAACAATCACAAATAACCAAAATTTAGAAAGCTCCTAAAAAAAATCTAGAAATAAAATATTTTTTGTGATTTTTTTTTTTTGGAAAGCAAATAAATTCCTAAACTAACTAGTTTAAAAATCAATTCAATATTTAGAAACAATTCCTAAAAACAAATCCCCGACAGCGGCGCCAAAAACTTGATGTGAAATCTAGTGAACCTAAATACTAGGCTAACTAAACTAAATTAAAACTCCCAAGTGCACGAACCGTATGTGAATATGGTATGTATTACGAAGTCGATCCCACGAGGATTTGTTCGGAATTAAGTCTAAACCTAAAACTAACTAATAAACTAGGAAAGAAAATAGTTGATTTTGAGAATAATTTGAGAAAGTAAAAATTGAAACTTAGAAAACAAATTTAAGTTGTGATGAAAATCTATAAGTTGGTAAATCTAGGATATTGGAATTCACCACTAACAATCATATTCGAATCTAATATCTAATTCAAATTATTATCCCTCTTTTGATAACTCAAAAATTGTTAGAAATCAATCTTCAATTTTCAGAAGATAAAGCAATAAATGACCCTTCTCAATTAACTAAACCCATAACCCACTTCACTTAAAAGATCATGCCATTAAGAACCAAGTTGTTAGTTTCTTAGGCTAACCGAAGTACGATTAATTATGAAACATTAAGGCACACTAAAAGAGATAATAAAATAAATTATGATACTAGAATTTCAAATACTCAATTAATAATAAACAAGTAAAGGAAAAGAGTGAAGAAGATAAAACCGAATTGATATTGATGAAGCCCGTTACTTCCGTCTTTCTCCAAAACTTGTCTTTAACTTAGCCCTTGAATCTCCCAAATTCTTGCACCCAAAGAAGCTAATTTATCTCTAATGTTTCTCCTCTAAATTTGCTCTTTTCACTATTTTGTGGGGTGCCTGCCAATTGTATGTGTTTGGGTCCCTTTTATAGATTGGTGAAGGCGGTTTGGAATTGGAAATTGAAGTTAATGGCGGTTTGGAATTGAGAATTAGGAGTTTCCAAATTTGCATTCAATGGTGGTTTGGAATTGAAATTGCACGGCGGTTTAGTAATTGAAATTAATGGCGGTTTAGTAATTGAAATTAATGGCGGTTTAGTAATTGAAATTAATGGCGGTTTTTGGGTTTCAATGGCGGTTTGGTAATTGAAATTGCATGGCGGTTTTTGAAATTGAATCCACCAGATTCACGTGGTAGGTAAGTCTATTTCCTGTTCAGTCCCTAATTTCCAGAATTACCCCCTGGAAAACGCAAAACTGCAGAACGCACCCTAAATAAACCATTTTCTTCACCAACTTCACTCTTTATAGTTACCAATCCATACATCTATCTCAATATCTTAGGAACCTCTTGTATTAGTAACTTCTTTATCTTTTTGGGAGTTTCCTACAAAACCATGTAACTTAATTATTCCACCAAAATTAATACGTAAAGACTATAAAATAAAGCCCCAAAATGGAGTACCTTACGTACTCATCAGTATTTACCACGTAGTCCTGACATATACTTTTTAATGAGGCAGGCTCATGAGGCAGGCTCATGAGGGAGGACTACATATCCAGGCAAAGTATTTATCGGGTAGTCCTGACATAAATTTTCTAATGAGACAAGTCCGGAGCTCGTGGCGAGGCGAACTTAGTGCTCTTGTCGAGGCACGTTGTGATGTTGCCAAGGCAGGGCTTATATGCTCTTAACGATAGGGTAGGACTACCGATCAAGGCACGGTGTCTGCCTGTAGTCCTGACCTAAATTCGTTAATGAGGTGGATCCGGAGCTCCTAGCGAGGTGGACCTAGTGCTCTTTGAGAGGTACGTGATGTAGGGTTATCAATCAAGACAAGGCTTATACGTCCAGTGCACTTGACGCAGACTTAGTGAAAGCTAGTCAAATCGAGGCAAGATTGTAGAGTAAGGCTACTGATCGAGGCATGACTTAAAAGCCGAGTGTTTATCGATCGTAGACTTTTAATGAAGCCTGCTGTAAGCAAGGAAGTCTTGCGAAGCAGGGCTACAAATCAAGGCAAGGCTTATACGCCAAGTGCTTTTGATCGTAGACTTTTAATGAGGCGGATCTGGTGTGCTGATCGAAGCACGGGCAAACTTGTCATTTCAAAGCAAGGTGAGTTTGCCGAATGCTCTTGATGTGGACTTAGCTGTTATGCCGGGGTGTAGCTCCGCTGATGAATGCCTCATATCCACAAGGGTAAGGGTATTGCCCTTTATAGAATTATTGTTTGCCTCTTTCATCCATAAGGGTAAGGGTATTACCCTTTATAGATGGTTTATATTATACCTGCATTGTGTTTGGTGTGGCCAAAGCTTTGAGTGTTTTGGCGAAGCGTGGCTTGCCTTGTTTGAATACTCGAGTCAGTGTATGCTGAGTGTCATAACACGCTTGAAATCCGTGGAGGATGACTGTCCATTTGTCCCCCAGTCTGAGCTTGGAGCTTGAGAAGGTCTAGGGTTAGACTAAGTTTCGTGGCGTTGAAGCCCTTAGTCTTCTTTGCATAGACAAAATATGACTTGAATTGAAACATCATCGTATTTCAAATAATGTTGTATTACAAGAGAAATATTCATGTGATACGAGCAGTGTCGTTTTAGTAAAGATCTTTTGACATCGAGACTTTTACATATACTGACGCGAGTAGAGCTGAAGTCTGAAGCGAGCGGAGCTGGCTTGCAGAGCTGGGTCGACTTCCGGCAGTGTTTGGGCCTGAAGCAGTGCGGAGCTAACTTGTAGTGCTGGGTCGACTTTCCGCAGAGTAAGGGTCTGAAGCAGTGCGGATCTGGCTTGCAGAGTTGAGATGACTTTGGGCAGAGTTAGGGTCTGAAGCAGTGCGAAGCTGGCTTGCAGAGTTGGACAGTAGGCAGAAATAGAGTCTGAAGTAGTGCAGAGCTAGCTTGCAGAGCTGGTTGTCTTCAAGTGGGGTAGATGCGAAGTTGTGTTTATCCTAATCTGTGTCTTGGAGAGGTAGGCATTGTTTGTCGACTTTTGCTTGGCAAAGTGATTATTGCTTCCTTCCGCTTGTCCCCTAGTCGAAGCTTGGTTTGCCTGCATACCCCTTATTAGAGGGGATGTCGATAGCATAGCCATCGACCCCCCGACGCCCAAGTCAGTAAGTGGTAGAGAAAGGTAGAAAATAAATCATTGAATTGAGTTAGAAATAGTACCATTTTAGGTGTTTCGCATTCCAACTGTTGTTGATGTCCAGACCTTCTTGTGAGCAGAGCTTCTATGCCCCTTGTCCCACTACTTGAGTGATCAGGTAAGGCCCTTCCCAAGTGGGAGCCAGTTTGCCTTCTCCTGTCTGCTTGGTATTCTGAACGGCCTTTCGGAGTACCCAATCCCCAACTTAGAAGGATATGATTCGGACTTTTTTGTTATAGTGAGAGGCCTCTCTCTGCTGGTAGACGGCGTTTCTGATCCCCAATTCTTTCGCCAATGACAGACCTACAATTAAAACTTCATACTCTGCCTCATTGTTGGTTGCTTTAAACTCGCACCTGATTGCTTCCTGGACTATGTCCCCCTGTGGGGAGGTCTGGATGACACCAAGACCGGCTCCGTTCATATTACTTGACCCATCTACGGACAAGGTCCACTTTCGAGGGTCTGGCTGGGTGAGACAGAGTAATTCCTTTTGGGCCTGCACTAGAGAGTCAGGAGTAAAATCGGCAATGAAGTAAGCTAATACCTGGGATTTGATCGCCGTCCTTGGTTGGTACGTGATGTCGTGCTCACTTAGTTCGACCGCCAACTTAGTCAAGCGTCCAGACATGTCTGTCTTGTGCAGGACATTCTTCATCGGGAAGGCGGTGACGACCACAATAGAATGGTATTCGAAGTACGGTCTTAACTTTCTAGCGGTTGTCACCAGTGCTAATGCAAGCTTTTCTAGTTGACTGTACCGAGTCTCGGCGTCGAGTAAAGACTTGTTGACGTAGTAAACTGGGAGTTGCTTACCATCCTCTTCTCTTACCAAGACAGCACTGATAGCTGATTCAGACACTGCTAGATGAATGTAAAGGTGCTCACCTGACTTAGGTTGCGAAAGCAATTGAGGCGAAGTGAGGTACTGTTTTAGTTGTTGAAGTGCGTCCTCGCAAGCTGGTGTCCAATTGAAGTCTTTGGGTTTCTTTAGAGTAGCAAAGAAGAGGTGACATTTCTCGGATGACCGAGAGATGAACCGACTCAGGGTTGCTACTCTTCCCGCCAACTTTTGCACATCTTTCACACACTTGGGAGAATGGATGTTTACTACCGACTGTATCTGGTCCTGATTTGCCTCAATCCCTCTATATGTTACTACATACCCTAGGAACTTCCCTGAAGATACACCAAATGAACATTTATTTGGATTAAATTTCATGTTGTACCTTTTTAGGACCTCAAAGGCCTGCTGCAAGTGGTTGATGTGTTGTGCAGCTTCCAAGGATTTGACTAGCATGTTGTCAATGTACACCTCCATTGTGTCACCGACCATATTGGCGAACATTTTGTTGACTAACCTTTGGTAAGTGGCTCCTGCATTCTTTAGTCCGAATGACATAACTTTATAACAAAAGATGCCTCTCTCTATTATGAAAGAGGTTTTTTCTTGGTCTTCGGGGTGCATAAGAATTTGATTGTACTCCGTGAAGGCATCCATGAAGCTAAGAAGTTCATGACCGGTGGTCGCATCTACTAATATATCTATGTGGGGCAGGGGAAATAAGTCTTTTGGTCATGCCTTGTTCAGATCAGTGAAGTCGATGCACACCCTCCATTTTCCATTTTTCTTCTTTACGACTACGACATTGGCTAACCAGTCAGGGTAATGGACTTCCCTGACAGACCTTATGTTTAGTAACTTTTCTACTTCTTCGTTGATTACCTTAATACGTTCAGGTGAAAACCTTCGCTTTTTTTGTCTAACAGGCGGGTGGTCTGGGTCGACTTGAAGCTTATGCGTTATGACGGACGGGTCTATGCCTGTCATGTCGGCGTGTGACCAAGCAAGAAAATTGTGTTCTGTGGTGAGGAAGTCTATGAGCTCTTTTCGTAGAGCGGGACTCAAATTAGACCCTACCTGTACTTTATGGCCAGGGTAGTCTGGATGGATTTGTACTTCATCTGGCTCCTCTATGCTAGGTTGGTCGGGGTTAGCACTGATGAGACATGAAAATGTCCCATCTGAGTCTCTTAATTTGGACAAGTTAGTCCATCTAGGGCAGTTACTCTCATGAATTACTCCTTTTTTTACTCAGGTACCTTTTTCAGAGTTATGTGTCCAAAACGGATAAAAGTCAGAGAAATGCAGACTGGGGGTATTTTGGTTATTTTGTGATTCTGATTTCAAGGTCAAGGTTAATGCTTGGATGGAAAGTAGAGTCCAAGACGAACCCGTAGGCGAAAACGGAAGTCAAATCGGAGTTTGGATGAGTAAAATAGAGCGAGTCAAAGTTCGGTTAATTTCAATGGACCAAGAGTCAAACGGGCCACATTCTGTCACGGCCAGAATTACACCAAGCAATTCCCAACAGCAGTCATCATCTTCTTCCTTTCTCTTCTTTGTTTCAAAAACGAAAGTTTCCATTAAAGAAACTTCTAAAAACCGAGGCCGACTGTTAGAAGATGGAAGTAACCGACTCAATGATTTAAGAAAAGGAAGAAGCCGACTCAAACAACTTATAAAAGGAGAAGAAAACCGAGAGACGAAGTATCCTCACCATTAAAGCCAAATCCGAGGTTAGAGAGAGAAAGTTAGAAATTAGTTTCTTATCTTCTCCTTCTTGTTGCTACTGTTAGAGAGAGAGAGAGCTCTTGTGTTTATTAGAGAGAGAAATAAGAAGATAGAGTGAGGAAGAGAGAGAAAACAGAAGAGAGAGAAAAGAAACCAGAGAAGGAAAATAACTTTCCCACAGAAAAGTATTTTCCGAGAAGACGAGAAAACTATTTTCCTTAAGGGTCTGTTTGGCTACGCAGAAGGAAAAAAAAAAGTGAAAAAAAGGTGTTTTCTCTCCAATTCTTTTTCTCTTATCATTAATTGAACCATATTTTTGATATTCATGGGTTTCTAACTCTCCCACTAGGATAAAGGATGAAACCCTAACAACTTGAATTTATTATCTCGTTTAAAGTGCTTAAAGTTTCGAATTAATTAATCGTACTTCGGTTGGTCTAATAAACTAACAACTTGAATTTAAAATGCAATATATTTTAAGTGAAGTGGGTTATGGGTTTTGATCATTATTAAAGTGTTTTATTGTCTTATTTTCCGAAAATTGAAGATTGAGTTCTAACAATTTTTTAGTTATCAAAAGAGGGATAATAGTTTGAATTAGATATTAGATTTAAATAGGATTGTTAGTGGTGAATTCCAATATCCTAGATTTACCAACTTATAGTTTTTCATCACAACTTTATTTTATTTTCTAAGTTTCAATTTTTAGCTTTCCAAACATCTTCTCAAAATCAACTATTTTCTTTCCTAGTTTATTAGTTAATTTTAGGATTAGGTTTAACTCCAAACAAATCTCCGTGGGATCGACCTCGTAATACTTGCCATATTCACATACGGTTCGTGCACTTGCGAGTTTTAATTTAGTTAGCCTAGTATTTAGGTTCACTAGATTTCACATCAAGTTTTTGGCGCCGCTGCCGGGGATTTGTTTTTAGGAATTGTTTCTAAATTTTGAATTGATTTTTAAACTAGTTAGGTTAGGAATTTATTTGCTTTCTAAAAAGAAAAAAATCACAAAATATTTTTTTTCTAAATTTTTTTAGGAGCTTTCTAAATTCTGGTTTTTTGTGATTGTTTCAGATTTAGCAAGAAAAAAAAGAAGCCTCGGATTCGAACACTTAAGGGAATAGTGGTCCGGGTCGTCTGCAAAGGTCATTGCCCGTCTAGAACGGGAGGTAATTTTTCTGATCACCCACGAATCTCCTGTAAGTGGGTAATTGTGTGAATTTGTTTGCCTCATTGTTTTGACGAACTGTTTAGTGTAAGCATTTTAGTTAGGGCACAAAACCCATTTACAAGATAGGAGTTCGGATTTCATCACCGTTCTGTTGCCCATTTAGGAAAAACATTCGCGATCCCAAGCCTCGTTAATAATTAAAATCTGATTTAGACAGTGACCCTTGGGTATCGAGCTCATAGGACCTTCATAAACAACCCGGGAACTCGATTTTTATCTGGGCATTCTCAGAGGAAAGCGTGTGAGCAATTATTGTCACAAAAGCCGCCTCGAGAAGAGGAAACGTTTGCCAAAGGAAGACGGTTGTTACAACGTTCATCGTTGGCTGTCTTCCTGGAGAATTGTTTACCGTCTACTCTGATCGAGTAACCCTTATAACAGTCATAGTTCAAGTGTTGTGGCGAAGTAGGAGTTGTCTAGATTACTAGGCAAATCTGACAAGACATTCACTAAATCTACGTCTAATAACTTGTTGCTAGATTCTGTTTAGGTTGTTTGGTGGAGTCAGCTTGATTGTGCTTGTTTCCTTAGGATCTTCGTAGTGAATCCTTGGTTTTCAAAAAAAAAAAAATTCATTAATGAAAGGATTCTATCCAGACTGCTTGAGAGAATTGGAAGAGAGATTGACGTTAGTAGAGTTGCGGGAAAGACTCTCACGGTTAGAATCGTCGTATGGAGAAAATATCAAAAGTCAAAATAATTTTGATCGATCCCGTTATGAAAGTCATAATGTTGATAATCGTTGGAATTTTCATCAACCTCAACAAGGTTGTGTCCCTCAGTTAAGATATGCCAATAATTATCAACGCTTTAACAATCAAAATTATTTTGAAAATCCGATGGCTAATGGCTATGGTGTAAACAATTATTGGGATCATTACCAACCTCAGAAAGGTTGCGGACCACAATTAGAATATCTCAATGATTATTCACACATGCATTACAGTCAAGAGTTTAGGGATCCACATATGTACCAGTCACCTGATCGGGATTTTCAGCTAACCAATGGTAATTCATCCCATATTTCACTTTCATTACAACAAAGTCTTAAGGATTTAGCTAGGACCAATATAGAGTTGGCTAAGAGCACAGAAGAATTTACTCAGAACGCAAATAAACTCTTAGCAGGTTGGGGACCTAAGTCCTGCACCACATTCTGAAAGTGAACTACTGATCAATAAATCTTCATCCCATATTTTATTAGGACAAAGTAATAGAGTCCTTTCTCAAAGAACAATAGAGTTTAATCAATACATGGAAGAACCCCGAGAGGAGTATCATGAGAATATAAAGGCCGCGACTTTGGGGAATAAAGAAAATTCTCCGGGGAATAAATTCTCGAGGGAATCCAAATTTTTTTGAAAATTCTCCGGGGAATAAACTTTTATGGGGAATACAGAATACATTTTTTTGAAAGTTCTTCTCCATCTCATCTGTTCTCTCTGCCACTTCATCTTCTCGACACCTCATCATCTTCTCCGGCGAAAGTCGCCGGCCGGACCTTCAAACATAAAAAAAATAAAATAAAAAATATTCTTTCTCCCCTCTCTCTCTAAATTTTTTTTTCTTTTCTCTCTCTCTCTAGAATAGATCTAGAGAGAGAGAAGGTCTGTTAGCAAAAGCAGTCGAGACACTGGTGTGGCTCCTGGAGTCCTATACTCCTATCACATGGGGATGGATAGGCAGGAAGAAGAAGACAGACAGGTCCACTAAGTAGTGGAACTAGTGGAACTTTGTTAAAAGGGATTTGGATTTGCTTTAATTACACAAAGTATAACTAAATTAAATTGACAATAAAAACCAACAGCAAATGATTAATAGGTAATCAGGATAACTAAGCACAACGATCGTGCACATTTCGGTATATTAAAATATCAGTTAAGTATCTCAAAGGTCCTACACCAGAATCACCAAATCTGCTGGTGAGGATCATTAGAATGTAAAAGTTGTTTCTATATCTCACTGAACCAAAATACAGGAATGGTGAAACACCTGAAATTTTCTATTTTAGGTTTTCAGTAGAAAACCAAACTCTCATAATCCTTACAAAAGTTATATATACTTATATAGAGAAGAAAGAGACAGTTGTACATGTACCTCAATATAATCGATAAACCAGCAGAAAGGCACCACAGAGAAAGTGTACCCGACTGCTTTCGCTGATAGTACAAAGAGTAGTATTCACTATACATGTTCTCTAAAAAAAATTTAGAGAGAGAGAGAGAGGAGAGAGAAAAAAAAGTTTTTTTTTTTATGTTTGAAGGTCGCCGGCCGGAAAATTGCCCGGCCGGCGACTTTCGCCGGAGAAGATGATGAGGTGTCGAGAAGATGAAGTGGCAGAGAGAGGTGATGAGATGGAGGAGCCTTTTTTATAGCATCTTCTAAAATTAGAAGCCCCTTAGCAATAAAAAGAAACATAAAAAGTCAATCTTATTTGACTAGTTTTAAGAAAAGTCTTTATTCCCCGGAGAATTTTCTTTATTCCCCAAAGCCGCGGCCAATATAAAGTATGACACACTATGTGATAATGATTATAGTGCTTCAAGTCACACTCTGTACCAAATAAAAGAGTGGGTGAAGAGGAAGAAGATTTGACAAGAGACACTATAAATACATGTCATGTGACATACCCTATCATTTTAGATGATGAAGACTCGATGTATGAGGAGGAAATTTCTCTTGATAACACCACAGTTGGAACCGAAGTCTCACAGACCGAGGATGCTGACATTGAGAGTTCTTCTCATCTTATTCATGGTGATATCCCCTTGAGTGAACATGGAAATCTAGCAGAGGATGAAGATGATGAATTATGGCTTGCTAAACTCTTAAAGGAGAGTGATGTGTCACTAGACTTAGGTGAAACTCTAGATTTCTTAATGGATACTGATGACATCATAGTGAAAAAAATTCTCGAAGGTTTGTCTGTATCCATACCTAAGTCAGAAATTAAGGAGCTAAGACCTAACTTAAAGGAAATTTCAATACAACAACCTGATGAGCTTATTTTAGAACCTCCTAGTTTGAGTGTGGGTCTAGGTGAACCTGAAAATCTCTTAGATCATTTTGCACCATGTCTTTCGGAAACTCATGTCCCTTTCATGGAAATACCTGTCAATTCTAACACGATCTCTCTACCCATTTGTCAAGTTTATGAGGATCCATTTTATCCAATGTCTGTCCTCTTTAGTGTATTGCCAAACTTAGTGATCTTAGCATCATCTAAGTTTGGGGATCGCTCATTCACTCTAAGAGTATCACTTAAACTGTTATATCATTACATAGACGTGAGACTAGACCTCATTGGATATTTCACATTCTGGGTTGACCCTCAGATTTTCCGATTACTATTTTATGGGGAGTCACCAACCTGGAATCCAGTAGGTCTAGTACTTTTTCTTTTCTTTGAGTCACCATGGTCTGGCTGAAGACGATAAACTTAGCGCTAGCTGGGAGGCAACCCATGCATTTAGTAGGTTTAGGGGCACCAATATCTGGTAATATCCTTCCTTTCACCCTTTTATTTATTTTTACATTTCTCTTTGTTCCATTTTAGAACATTGAGGAAAATGTTCGGTTTAAGTTTGGGGATGGGAGGACAAAAATTTGTCCCTTGTTTCAAAATGCAAGAGGGTTCAAAATTTCAAAATTTTTGAGTCGATAGAATTATGTGAGGCTAGTTGAGGATTTTTAGCTTGTTAATAGCTTTAGATCTTAGTTGTTATACTATCCTTGTCCAAAGATTTTGTCATGAATGTCGAGCCTTAAGGTTGTTTGTTACCTAGCCATATGAGTACTATATAGGTAATGAGTTAGCACTACTAAGAGAACTAGACTAATCATTAGTGGAGACTTAACCCAGTGATTATTTCTGAGCCTTTCAATGTCCTTTGAGTGATCTCTTCTGCATAAACTCCGAGTAGAATGAAGAGCTACTCAATCTCGTAATTTTTAGAAAACTCATTTGATCTCGTGAGTTTAAATTCTTCAACCACTGAGGGTGTCAT
>BEHA01050254.1:135576-156461 GCA_002897215.1 Eschscholzia californica subsp. californica | reverse complement strand
TGATAATCAAACAATTTTATTTGTCAGGAATTTACAACTCATCACTGTCTACAGACACGTAAGAAAATATCATCATCACCTGAATAGATATTCTGGATTTCGACTTAATATATGATGAGTTTCACAAAAAGTGATTACATTCCACGATGAAGAGCTTTGTCAAATTTAATCAAACTATACGTTGGTATAGTAAAATGAGATTCTCAATTTTGTTACTCCATTTCCAATATGAACTCAGTGTAGGATTTTTCTTATCACCGTTTAATTATAATCCTTTAATAATCAATGGAAAATAATTCCAATACTGAAATACCAGTACTTGTCATTCTTCAGGAATGTGTAGGTAAATTTGATTTCCAACGGTTTACCCTTTTTGTTGACAATTAATCAACTCATAGGGATATATCTTTTCATCCTTAGAGATTATTTACTCTAGTAATTCTTTTAGAATTTTCTAGATTTGAAGGTATATACACCAAACTTCAGGTTTGGTAACCTCATATACAAAAAGATGATTCAGTTTGATCTTAATCAAATTTTGGTGGTTGAGTTTCCTCTTCGGAGAAATCTTCTTTAGCAAACTAAAATATGCACTTATGATATGTTCATACAAAAATAAACATTAGTTATGAAAGTAATACCAATTTCTTTTTAAATCATAACTTACCTTGACCTTACCATCGAATGAATCACATTAACATTCATATTTGATCGCAATGTTAATTATTTCATTATTAGCATGTATGCAATTCTCATATCCTTCTCATATGATTCAATATTTCTTAGCAACAATAAAATAAATGTTTAGCGATAAATAAGAATGAATAGTTTGTAAATTCAACAAAGAAAGGTTCAAATACCTTTTAACTTACCAATCACAATTGACCAAACTTACCAATCTTTTATTTGCTTATAACTTGATCAAGGAGTGAATAATTTCTTCTTCCCTTTAAGCATAGAGCAATTCGTGCTGATAACGTGTTGTGAAAAATAAAAGAGGTAGGGAAGAAGAAAGATGATGAAAATATAAGCAAAGAGAAAAGGGACAAGATGAACTTGATTTGTATTCATATGTTTGTAGAGAATTCTCTACATTGGTACTATGGTACATTGGTACACTTAGGTACATTGCTACATTAGCTAGAGACCTCTTTATATAGGCCTTTGAAGAGTTACATATCTAATACAAGAGTTACATATAATCAATGGTGCTTGAATACAAATAATGGTGGAGAACTTATGGTGGTGGGAATTACCAAAGTGTGGTGGTCATCCACCATAAATCAAAGATTTATAACACATTTTCATTTGTTTGATACTCATCTCTTCTTATCCACCACCTCTCATTTTCCTTCTTCTATAATCCCTTCAATTTGAAACTGGGTTCAGTTCAGAACCAACAAATAAGTAAAGGGCAGAGAGAAAAAGTTGGAGAGAGAGAGAGAAAAAGAGAAGGTTAGAGAGTTTATTGAGTAGTGAACCATGGCTCTCAAATTCTCTTACCGAGGAGAAATTGGGGTCATTTCTGAAAAACCATCTCTATTACCTCTTCACTACGGTGCTGTTTTTTTTTTTTTTGTACGTCTAAATCTGAATTGGCTGAACTGAATTGGATGAATCTGAATTGACTGAATAATTGACTAAGTTAGCATGTTTGTTTTTCAATCTGAAAATATTGGATCTGAATTAAAATGTTTACATTTATACCCCTGATTAATAGGTGTAATATTTAAAAACAAAAACTCCCATAAAACGCTTATTTTGTTTGTCCCTCTCTCCTCCAAGAAAACCCTAGAAACCTAGGGTTTATTATCTCTTTACTCCAAAAAGCTCCAACCTCCCTATCTATCTCTAATGAATGTGTGGAAAAAATAGGTCTTCTTCCTCGGATCTCTCTCTCTCCACCGCCGGACTTGTCTCTCTTCCGCCAGATCTCCCTTTCTCCCTCACGAGATCTCTCTCTCCCTCGCCGAATCATCAAAAAATCATTAGGAAGAAGATCGTCAAGCTCACTGAACCCGGCTGATGATGGCAAATCTAAGAAAGATGACCACTTTGTTATCATATTATCTGTATGATCATCTGTATGCGAAGATGGATTCGGAGAATAAGTAGAAGAAGAAGAATACCCAGATGATGAAACTTCAGAATCAGCAATAAAATCTTCTTCATTTGCAAATTTAGCA
This sequence comes from Eschscholzia californica subsp. californica, assembly GCA_002897215.1. Lineage (NCBI taxonomy): Eukaryota > Viridiplantae > Streptophyta > Magnoliopsida > Ranunculales > Papaveraceae > Eschscholzia > Eschscholzia californica. The sequence goes on along the minus strand of BEHA01050254.1, from coordinate 154,275 downwards.
GCTAAAATTTGAATCTCAGATGAAGAAAGTGAACAACCGCCATAAGATCCTAACCATATTCTTTCTCTGCTATTGGGTGATCTGATTTCTGATACATATTTTCCTCATTTTCTTTTCCTAACTCCCCTGTATGAAGATCTGGTGAGGGAGAGAGAAATCCGGTGAGGGAGAGAGAGATCCGGCAAGGGAGAGAGAAATTTGGTGGTGGTGGTGGTGGTGGCGGCGGTGGTGGGGCTGGTGGTAGTGGTTTGAGGTGGCGGAAATTTGTGGGGGGTGTTGAGTAATATTTTGATTTTGATTTTTGTAAATCAGAGGGGTATAACGGTCATTTGACCTATTTCAGCATTTAGATCTTTTTTTCAGACTTGTTTTAAAGTCTGAAAAATGGGGGCTATTTTTCAGCCCATTCAGACCACAACCTAATTCAGCCACATTTTCAGATTTTCTCAAACTAACAAAACAAACATCTGAAAGCTGAAACGTGTTTCTATTCAGATTTCAGATCTGAAAATAACAAAAAAACAAACAGCACCTACAAGTTACAACCATAAAAGGCAACCAAACCAACAATATAAAAGAACTAAATCCGATATTTACCCTTTATTGAGAAGAAACGGTTCTGCGTAGAAATTTGTTTAGGAATAAAAGAACTATAACTAGGCTCAATCATTTGTATTTTTTATTTCAAGATATAGAAGATCTTCCACATATCAACAATGATGCATGACCCCACAAAAAGTTGGTCCCAATGGCCCCACAAGGTCAAATCTGCCCTTGGGGTGCTTTTTGTCCGGACAAATAGCATATTTCTATACATATATTTACAAACTTGACATTTTATCAAAAGAAAAACCTTTTGAAGTAGCCCTAACAATGTTGATTTCATGTTGATAAGTAAAACTACCACCAACTCCATGTCTAGTACTACCCATAGTATGTGGTGGTGGTGGTGGTGAAGGTTGCAGCTCTATTGTGACGGATGAGTTCTCATTCTCACTTTTCAACTGATCTTTGATCGACTCCTGGGGCCTAGAGTCATGAAATGGAGCTACAATATTGGCATTATGATGCACTGGTGAAGGTGATCCTTCACTATCTGAACGATCATTTCGGTCGGCTATCACATAGCGTGAAGATGATTGAGAACTATCGACTTCGCTTCGATAGTTTTGTTTACGCAAAAGATGAACAGGTGACATGGCGTGAGTAGGACTGGACGGGAAACTCGATGTAGGCGTCAACGATTTTCGGTTTTGTTTTATTTGTTTTCTTGCTGTATTGTGCCAGTGTTTCAAAGCTGTAGCCACTCTTTCATTAAATATGGTTGGTTTCATAGTAGAACCCATCTGTTTTATGCAACCAAAGTCATCAATGGTGTAAGCAGAGTGTAAGAAAAAGTTGGATGTAATAAGTAGTTCTAACTAAATAGAAAAACTAAACTTTCACCTTGAGTTAGAAAGACAGATACACCTTAACAATAGTTAACATGCTAGCAATTAAGGACAAAAGGACTGGGTGCCTCCAGAGGCGCCCTATGCTTTTGCTCTCAGCCCATTCCTCTCTCGGCACTTCTCTTGAGGCCTCAGACTGACTAGATAGAGGGCTCTCGGATTTATCCTAATCCATGATGTTTAAGCCCAACAAGGATTAGGCCTGGTTCGAGTGCCCTCTGACTGCCTCAATCTGTGAAGTGCGAAAAGAGAAAGAGACCCAAAAGTAAAATGAAGGGGTGTAGACTATTTTCTTACCTGAATAACTAAGGCATAGAGAGGGAGAGTGACGTAGCTACAGAGAAACTGTACGAACAATCTGGCCATGATCAAAGAATATATATGTTAATTTGTTTTCTATCTTTAAAAAATGAAATTGTCGTTTGGAGACTTACCCCATCGAGATCCTTATGGCAACATCTTCAGTCTTTTTGTGGTAGCAAGATTTCAATCCAAATTGATACTGAATATGATGTTAAAAAATGTTTAAAATGAAATAAAATTATGTAAAATAAAATTAGATAAAATTGTAAGCAATTAGGGTTTAATGATTTACCCAAGTCCACGCAAAGAAGGCAAGCTGAAAAGCATTCTATACAGAGGAAGAAAAAATAACCGAGTTATAAAGATGTAATAATAATTAATCTCATACGGGATATAGTATTTTAGTAATCAAGGATATAATATTTAGGTCTCCTCCACTCACTGCTAATTGTTTTTGAGTCTGTTGTCCACAAACTTAATGTAGTATGAGAGTTAGGCTTACTACACGTCGCGCCCAAAAAGACATGTGTCAAGTTAAAAGAACAGCGCCACTATAAAGGTGTTAACGAGAATAGTTTCATATAGAAAAAGAGTCTTCTAGTAACGAAGAGTATAATATCTAAACTATCTCCACTAGTTACATATTGATTTTGAATTAGATGACCTCAAACTTACAACAACCAGTTGGTCGCATATTTATAAGTTCAATCTACATGAATTAGTCAAAAAATTGTTAAAAAAGATTGGACTCATTGGATCGTTATAATGGTGTACCTGGAAGAGAACAAAGTGGATTAAGAAGAGAATGAGACGAGGACGATTGAACCAAAAGAGATCATCAGCTGGTTGAACTGTTGGAACCCCTTGAACTACATCTCCTCTATCTTGAGTTCTTAAACCCATCTTTGTTACGATCATTTGTAGCTTTGTCCCCACTAGTAAAACAATCTAGGTTTTCCAATTTACATAATTTCAGTAAGAGACAAAGAGGGTTTATTTTGGTGAGACTCCAAACAAATATATATGTAGGAAGTGTAAAAAAGTGATAGCTTACAATCAAGGGGATAAAGGGTAGCCACAAATATGAATATGTTCCTGCATTTATTTATACACAAAAGTAGTTTGAAGTTAGAAAAATGTAGGCAATTAGGTTGGTGGTTTTAACAAATGCAATGAAGAGCTCTTGTGTTTTTTACCATTTGTACTCGATAGTAGAAAAAGAAGAGCAAAGAACCATAGTACTGGACTGCAAAGACAAGCCAAAAGTAAAAATAAAATAAAAAACCCTAATAAGTATTGATAGTAGTTAGTGTAAACCTTATCAAGTATTTTCGTAACCAATAATAGATTCACTTGGCGCACAAGCCCAAGCATTCTCGGTTGGAAGGAGGCAAAGAAATGAAGGGAGACATTAAAAATCAACAACATGAAGCAATAGTGTCTAGGTCATCTACACTCGATGTTGGCTAGTTTTGAATTAGACGGCTATAAACTTAATATGATATCAAAATTAGGCTCAAGCTAAATGGTCTCAAATTCTCAATCACAATACGTGTTTCAGGTCACCGAACAAAAGAGACACATATTCAGTTCCAAGGAACGTCATATGTGAAAGGGCGGGTGGGAATTGTCCCACATAGATAAAGAGCACTCACGTGACCAAAAATATAATACTTAATTGGGTTATCTCTATTTTTAATTAGTTTGAAACAGCAAACTTAAAAGAGAAAAGAGATGAATGAAAACCTGATTCCTACAACAACTTTATAGTCTTCCTCAAGTGATCTGTTGATGTATTTTTGGAAATTAAATACGTGGGAACTTTGTGGAGCTAAATGTGCCTGAAAAATCAAAGTTTTGAAGGTGAAATTTGAAATTTTCCTTATTTTTATGTTCAAGTACATATTAGTGAGAAAGGAAGAGGGGTGATCTTACCATAATAAAACCATGTCGAAGAGTCAAATAGTCAACCTTTGGAACTGATCTAAAGAACTGTCTAAAGAAACACACCTGCACAAAGTGAAAGGTCAATAATTTCAATATGCTAACAATCCTTGGTTAGAGTAGTAGGAGGTTGAGTCTTCCACTTTCTAGATCATGGATTCGAGACACATTGACAATACAAAAATTAAATAAAATAACTTTAATATATGGGCCTAGTGGTCGAGGCCCTAAAATATATTAGCATTTTTTATCGGATCCACTAAGCCCCATTTGGGGGGTATTCTCGGTAAACCTTAGAACCCTAACTTGTAAGGAGAAGAATCATAGTTATGGTTGAAAATGCTATCTCAGCAACAACAATCTAGAAAAACAGTATAGAAAGTAAACAATCACATAGAACACACGAAATTTATGTCACGTGGTTCGGTTGATGAGACCGACTCCACGACAAACAATGTAGTGATGATTCCTCACCACCCCCTTTATCTTATTTTGAAAATACGTAGATAACCCCTTACATTGATAACCCCTCTAGTAAGATTCAAGGCAACCATAAGCAAAACGGGTCAGGTGGTTTTGCGGGTCACAAATCGGATTGGATATTTGATCCATATTCAAGAAACATTCAACAAAACATTTGTGATTTCCAACTCAAAACCTGTTGACAATGAGCAGAGAGGCTCTAAACTTTCATCATTTTGTTTTGCTGAGAGTTACTTCATTTTAGATCAGTACAACCTAAATATCACTTACTTGGACAATTAAATTTTAAGTGTATGTTAAGGCTCAGTAATATTGTGGTGCCCTATGGAATTTCCTGACAGAGTAATCTCAACACTTACCACCCATAGAAGAACTTGAGATCTGCTCCAGAAGTTGAGGTGCCTTCGTCCGAATGTTGTATCTCTGGCATACCTAAATCTATCAGGATCTACAATTCACAACCAGAGTATTACCCAAATATTAATGAGTCTTTATTTGTTTATCCTAAATTACTAAGATTTTAAAAAGATCAGTTAATGAGATTATACATATAGACGTGAAGTTAGAGTGATATAACATCCAAAGCTGATAGGGGGACTCCATGACATACTCCATGGTGTACTCTCCCGATTAGGACAAGAGATATTTTAGTCTTTTCAGACTGTGTGGCATGGAGTATGCTTGGAAGTCCTCCAATCATTTTAGTACAACGTCAACTTTTGAGTACGACTATTTGTAATATGATTGAAAAACATTTGTCATCTCCAACTCAATTGAAGATTTTTTATGATTGGCTCACCATGGGTGAATTGATATTCTGCAGATCTTGTCTCCCTCTCCCAAGATTTCCATTTTTTCATCTGAAAAATAAAATAACCTCACAAATTAGTGGATAATCAAAATCTAGAGATAGATAGAGAAAAAAGAGAGTTTGCAGAGAGAATAGCTAGAGATGGTATATTGCAGTTTGCTATAGCTTAGGTTATTACCTTAGCCCTACCCAAAGCCATGGTAATAATAGAATAAATCACATGGGAAATTGCAAGAACAAAGATGAAGATGTGAAGCTGATGAATCCCACTCACTGATACCAATGGTACTTTACCCTACAAAAATACATCAAAACTTTTATTGGCAACTAACTCCAACATATAAGAAATGTAAGAGAGGTGTTATATTCTCTAAGTAATTGATCATAACAATAATACCTTGGGTGTGCATTTATCATTTGTTCCTCCTGCTAATATTCGTCGAAAACTCGTAAAAGACTCATAATCCTGATTATGACTGAGAAGTCGTCTCCTATCGTTAGTAAAGTCACCGACCTTCGACGATTTGGATTTCTTTTCGTCTTCGGATTTACAAGGATGCCAAGTATTTGCAATATTCTTAGGTATACATATTTCTGAAATGAGTCCTTGTCCTATTGTTAGGAGCAAGGATATGAACCCTAATACCATAAGCTCTGAAAAGGAAATTACCCAAACAAAAAAAGGACTTAGTTTATGTTTGCATAAATTTCAATTCATGCAAATTATAATGATATTCTCCCTGTTTGATAGAAATAATACCTGCTTTAATCTTTAATAAGGCTTCATATAGACCTCTTTTCTTTTTCTTTATTAGCAACTGAAAATTACAACATATATTTTACGAATTATTTCATGTCGAGGTTACTAAGGTTGGTGTCAATTGTTTATATTATATTGGTCGAAGTATACACAAATTAACATAGGTTGTTGCTATGTTTAGAAAGAAATTAGTAAATAAATGCTCTTACCTCTCCGATGAATTCGAGAACATATTCAAGTATGATAGAAATCAAAACCAATACGAAACAAACAACTGCAATTGCCCATGTTGGGGTCTGCTCTAGAGTACGTGAACTGTCGTCACCGCCCGCCATCTTCTTGTTGAACTTCTTGTTGTCGAAAGAGTATTTTATAACTAATTAAATTGGAAAAGTACTTGGGAAAATTAAGTATCTATTAATTTGGAAAAGTACTTGGGAAAATTAAGCATCTATAAATTTGGAAAAGTATTTGGGGAAAAATAAGTGAGCAAGCAATGAAAAGAAAGCAATTGAATGATGATTAGGTGAAGTAGGCAACTAATAAATAGATGACGAGAAATTGGGGACGTATGTTGAAGGTCAAACAATTTGAAAATCTCAAAAATATTGACATTTTCAATATGTGGAATGAAACGAAGGACCAATCAAAAACCAAAGTTCTAGATGTGCAAAACGTTGAGGGACTAACATTGACTTGTGATCTTTGGGTAAGTTTTCATGGGGATGTGTCTACAGAGCTAAATTTCAATGGACACATTCCTCCCAAAAGAACTAGGTATGTACACATATCACCCTTGACTGAAAAAGTGTATCACAAGATGACGAGGGGACTTTGAATATAGAGTTTCGAAGTTTGACCGATATAAGAGCATTTCTGTTAAAATACGTGATATATGAGACGGATTGAGATAAAGAGATCAAACGATCAAGATGAATTTAAGATATTGGAAGATATAAAACATAGAATAAAATATATACTCTCTTGTATTTAGGATATAATTCGTAACTATCTAATAGTAATAATATAAGTTGGATTTTATATTATTTCTAGTTTAGCAAAGAGAAAAAACACCAAACCCTAAACCCTAATTTTTCCATAAATAAGAGAGGATTCTAAGAAATAACTGATTTGATTACTATTTAACTATTGAAACGAATCACCACAATTGTAGGTAATAAAGTATGTAGTCGTTCTGATTTTATGCGAGGATGAAGGTCGTGAATATCCGACTGAATCTTGTTAAATATAGTGTGCTTTCTTTATGTTCATCTAACTCTTATTATAACATAATCGTGAATTTAGCATGTTATCAGAGCAGGTAGTTTAATCCATATTTAAGCTTATGCAATTTTTCGATAATTTTTTTTCATCGTCGTGACTAAATAATCGACAAATCACTTTGTTGATCTTTTTTCATTGTTCCAAGTTATCTGCTGATTCATCACGCTTTACTCATCTCTTTATTATCATCATATACAATCAAGGGAAGTACATCAACTAGAGATATGGAGTTGCTTTAGCTGAATACATGAATTGGAAGACTTCATCAAGTTAAGAGGCATTTTTGTGGCTTTTGTTTTAGCCAACCCTAATTAATAAAATTGGTCCCATTGAGAACTAGTAAAAAAGCACCGTGATGATTTTGTTTGGAAGTCAAGATAGGGAAGCCGATTTCAATCAAGTCAAGCTAAATATATTATTTTACCATATTATTTCACTCTTTTTTTCAAAGTCGGGCACTTCAAATGTTATGTTTTATGACTTGCTAGGTGATGGGATACGTGATACTTGAGACGGATCGAGATAAAGAGAACCGACGATCAAGTTGAATCCAAGATATTTGAAGACATTTTACAATAGAATATATACTTTTTTGTTCCTAGTTTAGTTAGGAGAAACTAGAAACCTCAATTTCTCTATAAATAAGAGAGGTTTCTAGGAATTAACTGACTCAATTATTACTCAATTATTGTAACAAATCACAATAATTGTGGGTAATAAAGTATGCCGCCGTTCTGACTTTATCCGAAGACGTAGGTCGTGAATATCCGACTGAACCTCGTTAAATATGGTGTTCTTTCTTTATGTTAATCTAACTCCGATTGTAACATAATCGTGAATTTAGCAATTTCTAATGCGACACTAAATCTTAAAAATTTTGAGTGTCACAGGACTTTTAGAGTTTTTTTTTATTAGAAACTCTTTCCCGTGCAAAATTCAAATTGGATCTCTATGATGATGTGGAGGTAGTTAAATAGAGACATCTCAAGATAGAGAGTGGTATCTTGCCCTCTTGAGATATCTCTAATTGTCCAACTCATCAATATTTCAGTTTGAACCAATAGAAATTAAGTCTTCGTGTATTCTCAAAATAATTAAATATTTCTTTACAGAAATAACTATGTCACACAAGTAAATAAAACAAGTTTAGGATTTTGCGTTGGAGATACCAAAGAATTGAGTATCTCTACTTTCGACATCCAGAAGTAAGAATCTAAATTAGAACTTGACACATAACGAATAAAGATTTTTCGCATTTTGCATCGGAGATGCTCTAAGGAGCGGAATATGTTCATTCATTAGAGTTCAAGCTTGAGAAATAATTACTCGTTTTTGTACTATATGCGTACAAGAAAGTAAATTATGAACTAGTTTGATGTCAGATCTACATCTGAACATTGATCCAATAGCTATTGTATTAGGGCAGAATAACCATTTTGTTTTACCAGGTTTCTGCCGCGTTCGTATGACGCGGCAGACCCTTCTTGGCAGTGGCGTATCCAGGATTTACTTTGAGAGGGGTCTAAAAAATTACTATGCCCCTTCCAAAATCACGGTCACATAAATTTAAGCAAATAATAGTACTTTATTGATAAAATTAATAACCACAAGTAATTGATACCAAGAGATTCAAACACTTAATATTTTATACATGTTTCATACTTTTATATACATCCATAATTAACCTTTACGAGTTTTCATCGGTTGGAAGTTCTTCATAATTATCTCGTTATCGATCTCTATAGATATATTTCAATGTAGACAAACATATTACCACTCAACCATTAGTCACTCCTCCGATTGCACAATTGACTTTTAATAATGTTCATGGTTGATAATGATCTCTAAGCTGTAACAGTTGCCACAGGTAACACCAGTACCAAATTCAAAAGCAATTAGACTAATTTATATACTTCATGTTTTCCCGTGTCTACCATTTTTTTAGCAAGGTCACCGATTCCATCTAACTTGGAGAAATCGTTATTAGAACGTATATCAACAATGTAATTTTCAAGTTGATCACCAAGTCGCATGATGTCAAATGAATTAAAATCGTTTGGATAAAATTCAGCAAGAAGGATCAATTTGTTCTTGTCAAAAATGAGAATGAATTAGATGGACTTAAAGAAGCAATGCACAAGAACAACTCTGTGTTGGATTCAGTGAAACGTGCATTCAGTTCCTGAAGTTGCATATATATAATAGTGCAAAATGTAACTCAACTCGATAATGATGAAGAATTGATAATAGTCTTTATAAACTTAGAAATCAATTCAAAGTAAATTAGAAAATCCTAAAATTGGCTAGGGAAACTCAGTGAATTTTAGAAACACTAAAAACCTAAACTAACACCACAAAAAGTGGTTGTAGAATTCGAACCCGCAACATTCTTAGTCCCTCCTAAAATATTCTTGAGCTCGAACCAATCTACCAAGTTTCAAGTTATGTTAAGGTAACACAGAATACACTATGTTTTTGCTGCAGAGTTTTAACTGAATAAAGAAAAAAAAATATGTGAAGGCAGACTCGAACCCGCGAGCACAAGATTAGTTACACCACCGTTCAACCATTGCTAGCAGCGGGTACTGTTGTTAGAAGCAACCTACAACGATGTAACCTGTTCAGAGTGTTTTTCTTTTTTCTTTTCAAATATCGTGTACTAAATCGTAAAAGTTGAAGGGGATCTATAGACCCCCTAAGCCATACATGAATCCGCCACTGCTTCTTGACTAACCTCGAAAAATCATATTTGATTTTGATTTACCACTAAAGAAGAAGATGATGACAATTATGGTTAAATTTTTTTTTTCTCGAAAAAAAGATGATACATAATATAAGTGGTTGAGGTGATCGTTTAAGACGTGATTACAAAAAAAAAGAAATTGAATTTAAACTACCTCCTTTTTTTTCTCTTAAGAAAAAATATGGGGAATAAAAACTAAATTATCCTGTAATTGTTAGTATAACTATTCAAAAGATAATTTTTTAAGATATCCTAGTCGGCTGGATCTGATCTAAAAGGATAGTCTGACTTGATCTCTCCCGTCAACTGAACTGTTTTATTATATAACATTTCTTTGTAACAAACATGTTGGCAATTTTTTGTTTGTAAATGTAAGCTATATTACGGCAGCCATTTGTTGTGTGTTCTTATATGTGCTTTAATTGCTTGGAGTTGCCAAACAGGAATAACTAAGTCAACCCTATAAATTACTTTTCTTTTTTTTTTGGTTGAAAGACCCTATAAGTAACTTGACTTACAAAGTTTATAACCGTAAGATGGTATTAACTGATAGTTATATAACATAGGTCTAAGTCAACATTTGGTAGCTCAAGAAGTCTATAATGTTAACATAAATTTTAAAATTCTGGAAGTTTCAGGTTCGATTCTCGAAGGAGGTTGATTTTTTGGTTTAATAAATTTGAGTTATAAGGTACAAATAGTATTGTTGATTTAGGCCATGATTTAGTTGGGTTTTAGTTCCGTTCTCGTACGAAATTAAATTAGGCGGTTATCGTGCTTATCACATCTTTGAGGTATCAATGACATTATAATAACTATCGTAGATCGTACTCAATTCTCAAAAACCATAAGGGTAGGAATTAAAATGGTTTGATATAATAAAGTGTTTTTTGGTCTAACATAAAAATAAGGGCCTTAATGGGTCTGTGGGCTATAAGCCTAAAAAGATTATAATGGATTTAAGATCAAAGTTTTTGGAAAAATAAGTAATAAGTCAACTTTTTTTAAATAGTTGAAAGTGTTGACATAAACTCCAAAATTCTGAAAGTCTCAGGTTCGATTCCTAGAGGAGGTGGAATTCGTGGTTTATTGAACTTGGGTTATTAAAAGTATAAATAATGTAATAAATTTGTCAGGCTTTAGGCCTCTTTCATGTTGTTGAGTTTATAGCCTTTTTCATTAATTGTTTAACTTATGCGGTTATTGTGCTTATTATATCTTCAGGATGTATCAATGCGTTGTAACGACTAACGTAGATTGTAGTCGATTTCTAAAAAAACATCGGTGATATTTTCTCATTCAAATACATACTAAGTTGTTAAATTAAACAGTAGAAGGCGTAGAGTTATTTACGCTTTGTATAATGCAGTAAGGTAATGATATTTTTTTTTGAAACAGATTATAATGGTATCATGAAAAAACAATTTGTTTGGTGAGTCTCAAAACATAGTGTATTGTTAAATATTTTGTTTGGTGAACGCAAGAGTTGCAAGATTTTAGGTTTTTCTGTGGAGGTTAATATTGGGTTCATTTTTTTTGATGAATTAATATTGGGAGTACGATAAGACTCATTTCTTTGGTCTTACACCAATAATAGATCATGAGAGCTGATGCGATGCCCGACCACTCTCCCGGTTGAATCCCGACGAGGTGACGTGGCCGGTCCGGATATAGAGAGAGTTTTTCAATTTTTCTATTTAAATCTAGCCCGACCACATCACCCGGTCGGAATTTAGCCGGAAGAGTGGCCGCACATAGCATCATTTTTGATAGATCATACAGGGATGTACCCGAGTGTGACACGGTCACAAGAGCTTTTCCAACTCTTAATGTCTGGAAGTTGAACTCTACAATCAATGGGACCACAAACTTCATGTCCCTTTTCCTACTTGATGAAATTGCTCTTCAGTGGACTTTGACCATACGTTTTAAAAACGTATATGTCTATAATGCTTTTAAAATTGTCTTGCAGACCGACTATGAAAAGATATTTTGAGAATCTTATATAACTTCAAATCTAATTCTTTTTAATAGTTTAATATTTTTGGATTAGTATAGAATTATAACCACAGCCATAGGTGGTTTAAAATTTTTAAGAATCTAGGTTTCAGATTTGGGAAATTTTAATTGCACTCCAAATTTTTGTTATAAACAGTCACATCTAAGGTAATTTTTGTTCTAGTCAAAGGAGATGTGAGTGTCGCAGGTAAAAACGATAAATGTATATAACATTTCTCTTCAGATTTTGGTATTTTATTTATTTTGAAAGTTGTTAATTCGATTTTGATCTAAATAGAATTTACTAGTTGTTTATAATTGATTTTTTTTTGTGAACAAAAAGATTACAGTTGTTTATAATTTACTAGTTGTTTATAATTGATTCAGTTTATCAATAAAAATTACAGTTGTTTTTTAACACAGGGAGAGAGACTTAGCAAATCAAATCAAATGGTATCTATATATTTGCGTTGTATCTGAAATATGAACAAAGGGGAACCCCATAGGTCCCACTATGCTTAGGTATGGCCTAATAGGCATGACAAATGTGTTTGGGACGGAAATTTTTATGTTCACTTAGTATTACCCGTCAGTTCAACAAAAAAAACTTAGTATTACCCGTCACACTCACTTATTCTTGTACTTAAAATACCTCTTGGAACAAAAAGAAAAAAAAACTAAAAATACCTTACATTTTTTTTTTTTTGGAAATTTTAACTTCATTAAAAGCCTAATGGCTACTGAAAACATACAATGAAGCAAAAACATGCACTCGACTTCCCTCAACATTTCAATTTGTAGGGACTAAAGTGAAAATACTAAAACTAGGGAGGGTCCAACACTGATTGGGCCAGGTTATGGGCATGCGAGTTCGCCACCCGGCTTACCCACATGAATTCAAACGATTCTAAGGAGGCCACGTTTTCCTTGATCTCGGTCATGCATGTATGTATCTTCCACGAGGTGGCATTATCACCGTTGGATGCAGCCTGTATAATGACCCTTGAATCTCCTTCAAAAATCACTTTTCTAAACCCTAGGGCAACCGCCATTTGCGTAGCGATCAAGAGAGCCCGAGCTTCACTTTCCAAAGGCGATTTAGGGTTTGTAGTACGACCTTCCTGAAAGATGATTTCCCCCTCCCTATTTCTGAATAATACCCCGATGGAAGCTCCTCTTGGTCCAAAAGAACCGTCGAAGTTGGCTTTAATAGTATCTTCCGGGGGTTGAGACCAATATAGATTTTCTGTTACACTTGTGATTTCTTGTTCTCCATTTTGATGATGACAAAGTGCTAGAGCTTTGGTCAGGATACTCTTGAGATTAGGCTTTGATCTGTTGAAGATGATATTGTTCCTTTCTTTCCAAAAGCTCCATAAAAGGTAAAAATAGAAACTTACTTTACTTTGATTCTTCTTACTTTGCATAATCAGTTATGTGATCAATTTTTCTGGATCTTCTTCATGTGGAAGAGTTTCGTGGGTTTGAGCCAGGGTCCATAGTTGTCTAAATATCTGGCATTCACCGAATAGATGGTTGGTCAATTCCACTCCATGGTTGCACATAACACACTCTGTTGACACTTGCTGACTTCCTCTAGCAATATTGTTAAGCACAGGTAGGCCATTGTTAACTAATTTCCATATGAAATGAATAATTTTTTGTTCCACCGAAGGTAACTTCCACATTTTGGCCCACGGAAAATCAACCCCTGTTCTTGGATTGTGATGTGTTGGAGTTATCTCTGTAAAGTATGACTTTGTTGTGAACTCACCTCTGACCGTGGGGGTCCAAACCAGTCTATCAATTGGGATCAAGACCGAAAGGCCAATTTGAGTAATAGCACTAATAGACTCTGCATCAAAGAATTGATTTAGGATATTTGTTTTCCACTGCATAAGATCATGATCAATTAGGTCTGCAGCCCAGTATATGTTTGCAGGTAATGGTACAATACACCTTGGTTTGAAGTCAGGAAGATCCGGAACCCATGGATCCTCAGTTATCTTAATGGTTGACCCATCCCCAACTTGCCAGCAACATTTCTTTTGGAGGTCATTCTTCACTTCCATTAAGGAATTCCACAACGCCGTCGAATTTTCTTTCTTTTTTTCTTTCCAGAATGTATCTGTGGTATAATATTTAGCAATAATAATTTTAGACCAAGTAGACGTAGGGTTGACCAACAGTCTCCAGGCTAATTTAGCCACCAAGGACTGATTGACCCTAGCTAGAGGCCTAATTCTCAGTCCCCCCCAATTGTTTTGGTCGTTGTAAAAGCTCCCATTGTAGGAAATGCATCTTACGTTCACCTTCTTCATGATTCCACCAAAAATTCCTCTGTAATCTCTCGAGTTTGTTTATGACTCCATGAGGTAACAAGGAGAACCCCATAAAATATGTGCATATAGGGCTGAGGACTGACTTGATAAGGTTTGTACGGCCTGCCTGTGAGATAAATTTTCTTTTCCAGCCCGCCAGCCTGCTTTTGAATTTCTCCACTAGGAAGTTGTGTGATTGGATTCTTGAATTCGGTTTAAGAATCAAAGAGCCCAAGTATATCTCAGAATCTTGCATATCTGGGGCATTGAGCGTCGAGACAAAAAGATTTTTCAAGGCCATATCCGTCCCTTTGCTAAAAAATAAAGAAGATTTTGAGAAATTAACTGCCTGGCCAGAGAACCCCGTGTAGCTTTCCATAATCAGTTGTATTGCCTGAAGATTTTTGATTGTTGCGTCGCCCATTATGATTAAGTCATTCGCAAAAAGTAGATGGGATACCCCGGGGGCTTTCCTGTTGACTCTGTAGCCGTCAAATAAAGAATCCCTCTCGAACTGATTGATAAGAATCGATAAAGCCTGTGAGACCAGAATGAAAAGGTAAGGCGATAGGGGACACCCTTGTCTGAGTCCCCTGGACGTCCTAAAGTTTCCATGTTTCTTTCCATTCACCAGAACACTGAAAGTTGGAGTTGTTACACAACACATAATTAAATCCATCAGTTTCCCCGAAATGCCTAAGGTGACCAAAACTAATTTGAGAAAACCCCAATCCACCCTATCATATGCTTTCTCCATATCCAATTTTAGCATGAACGCCCCATTCCTTGCTTTAGATGCTTTCATAGAGTGGATCGATTCCTGAACAATCACAATATTATCAATGATTTGTCTGTTAGGAACAAACGCGTTTTGGTTCCAACTTACACATTGTTCCAGAATCGGCCTCAGTCTATTTGCAATGATCTTTGTGATGAACTTGTAGAGGGTATTACATAAAGCAATCGGGCGATAGTCGGCAGCCTTCGAGGGATGATCCTTCTTCGGGATAAGTACTAGGTTGGTTTCATTTACCTCCTCTGGGAAAGCACCCATCTGAAACGTGTGTTGTATGAATTTAACGATATCCGGGCCCACTATACTCCAGCCATTCTGGTAAAACACACATGGAAAACCATCAGGTCCAGGGCTCTTTAAAGCCCCCATTTTAAACACCACCTCTTGAATTTCCTCGGCAGAAGGGATCCTCGAAATGGACAGTAGACTATCAGTCGGAAATTGCTTATAATTCGTTAATACCTCTGGTGGAGGGTTACTTACCTCGTCTGCCACGAACAAGTTCTGCAAGTGAGCTACCAAGGTCTCAGCTATTTCCATCTCTGATGTAGCTCTTGTGCCGTCCGGTTTAATCAGATATTGAATATGGTTCTTTCTTCTTCTGTTTGATACTGAAACATGGAACGCTTTTGTGTTTCTATCCCCATTTAAGGCCCATAATTGTCGCGTTCTTTGTTCCATTCTTGTTCGTTGAACCTCCTCAAGATGTAATAAATCTTCCTGTATTTTTTATTCTTGTTGCAGACTCCAATCAGTAATAAGTTGAGATTGGACGTTTTTTAGACGGCTCCGTAAAATGGAAAGCCTTCTGTCCAGGTTACCGAAACAGTCCCTTCCCCATTGTCGAAGTTCCTCCTTTACCCCTTTCAGTCTTTCAGATATGGAGTCGTCCTCCCGTTGCCACAGAAGTTTCAATTTTTCCTTGTAATCCTGATGCTTTGTCCAAAAAGTTTCAAACTTTGACTCTGCTCTGATAGTTGACCCATGGATCTCTGTTTTCAATAAAATGGGACAATGATCGCTGTTGTATCGAGGTAGGTGGAACACTCCCGCATTGGGAAAAATATTCAGCCAATTGACCGACGCTAACACCTATCCAGCCTTTCTCGGATCAATGCACCATTACTTATATTATTTGACCATGTGTATGCGGGTCCATTGAAACCAAGGTCCACCAGACCCGAGTTGCTCATGAAAGTGTTGAAATGTTCAACGAAAGGAGAAGAGAAATTGCCCCCGAATTTCTCCGAGTGGGACTTAATTGTATTCAGGTCCCCTATGCAACAGAAAGGAACGGTTAGATTTTGCAAGGTATTTTGGATTCCTTCCCAAAAACTTCTTCTATTTTCGTTTCGGGGTGGCCCATATGTGCATAAGAGATCCCACTCATGTTCCCCTTCCCGATTCAACATTTTCATATGAATCAGATTTGAACTCTGACTCACAAATTCCACTCTCACATCATCCGTCCAAAAAACCGCAAGGCCCCCACTTCTTCCTATTGCCGATACCACCACTTTATTTCGTAGTTGAAAACTTTCGAGATTCAGGTTTCTCTCATTACCATGTAGTCTTGTTTCAGCCAGAAACAGTAAATTAGGTTTAACTGACCGGAGGAACTGATGTAACATATGAGTCGTCAAGGAGTTCCCCAATCCTTGACAGTTCCAAGATAGTACTAACATTGTCCTTGCGGCTCTTTGGGAGCAGCCGCCACGACCCTTTCATGTTCTTTAGCATCAAGTGCGTTGTTTTTAGAGATTTTTGTGGATTGGAATTCCACTCCTGTTTGAGCTCTGGCCTGTCTCTTGAGATTGGCCCTTGCTAGTCCCCTTTGATCTTCTTCCATATGAGTTGTTTGTGATGGTGCCTCCTCATTAATTGGTACTGTTGACCTGCCTTGGTTACGGTTTTTGAACCTCCTAATTAATGGAGTTGACGTGCATGGTGCTGAGTTATTATGATTTATTTGTGTCGAGTCCGATCCCTTCCGCAAACGTAACTCCTCCATAGCATTAATGGACCCACTCGCAATTGCATGATCTTGGGAATTAATTTCGAGATTAATCGTGTCATTATTGTGGCCATTACGGTTAGCTGAAGTGTCTCCCTGGCCACTGTCCGGCGCCGTCATCATCTCCGGTAGGTCGTACTCCGACCACTTTTGATGTTGAAGCTCCCTGTCCATCTTTTTCCTTGCCATCACTTCCCATGCTTGAGGAACTTTGAATAGTTCAGAGTATTTTGCCTTTGCTTTGCACATAATGGCCTCTTTCCTTGCCGGAGAGTCTGTCTCCGCCATGAAGTCCAATAATTTTAGACTCCGTTGGCAAAATCCAATGGAATGCCCTAAGAACCCACAGAAATTGCAGAATCTCCCTAGTTTCTCGAACCTCAAATTTATCTTCTTTGCAACACCACCCACTATTTGTAGGTACACAGATTGAGGCAGTGGTTGTTGGATTGAGACCTCGATCTTTGTTCGTGCATAAGATGTCCATTTTGCAGCCTCAGCTTGTGTCACCCGAACATGAGAGCCAATCCCTTGTGCCAATAAGTTTATTGTGTTTGCATTTAACAGATGGTAAGGTAGATCATGGAATTGGACAGTAAACCAAGCTTTATCGAATTCATGCTCCAACGGTGATTTATCTGGTTGACATTGTTCCACCAGAAAGATGTCCTCTTTGATGACCCATGGGGCCTTAGACGTTACATACTCAGCTTCGCCCGTAGTACCGAATTTTGCTAGAAAAATGTTGTCTGTTAGATCACTGAACACATATGGGAAAGGTAGGTTCCATATGTCTTTGAGCCTTTTGTATAGGAGATCAAGGGAAAAAGACTTGTATGAGAGAATCTTGATAACGCAGTGTCGCTTGTAATCAAAAGTCTCTATCTCATCACGATTACTTTCGATAACTTGGATAGCTGGTTCATCCGTTGATAAGGCAGCTAATTGAGCCAGAAATTCTTCATCATTCGGTTCCATTGATAGTTTGTGTGGAAGAGATTGAGAAGAGATTGTGAGAAACAGGTTTGTTTTTTTTATGTTCTGAAGACCAACCAAAAGAATAAGATCCTAAAGACCGACTAAATCAGAGGCTATTAGTATATAGTATTATTTACTATTATGAATATGAAAATACCTTAGATTTGAGTGTATAACAAATATGACAGAGTGCATTTAAAATTTTCCTCTACAAGTGGGGCACCTAAACAAACACCTTTCAGATACCCGACTTTTTGGGAAATAGATGCCCCTTCTCCCAAGTACCCTATAAATGTTTCCCCATTTCTTTGGAAAACCACCCTCTACCGCAGAAGGAAAAAATGAAGAATAACATCTAACAACATCAAGAAAACACGATGTGAAGAAGATTGTAAAACAACATATAAAAGTAGCATTTGCATTTCTCATGTTCTTTTGCATCTTAAAAATCATCATAGACTTAGGTCTTAATACCTTCGGCCTTCCACATTAAAAGAGAAGCATAATTGTTGCAAAAAAAAGCCTATACACATATCACTTATTACTATTACCAAAAATAAGCGTATTCGTTAGGAAATTAACGGTAAAGTCATTTTCCTGTGAACTACACTTATAAGGTGTACGTAGGGTGTCATCCTAACATACATCTAAAATTTCAAAAGCACAAATAATATTATCTTGATCTTACCATTATTTTTTTTTGTTAAAGATGATCTTACCATTATATATTACTAAAAATGTACACCAATTTTTTTGCATTACAAACTTCCACTAATTTTCAGGACTAGACCCACCCCTTAGCTTGAACTTTAA
>BEHA01050254.1:110370-127826 GCA_002897215.1 Eschscholzia californica subsp. californica | reverse complement strand
GAACTCTTCAAATAGTCTTGAATCATTACCGGTGAATATCAAATCATCAACACAAAGACAAACAAATAATTACCTTTATCTTCTTTCACTTTCAAATATAAAGTGTGCTCACGAGGACACTTTTCAAATCTATTTTCTTGAAATCACTTATCAAATCTTGCATTTCGTGCATGTGGAGCTTGCTTTATCCCATAGAGGGTCTTCTTCAACTTATAAACTTTATCTTATTTTTCCTTTCTAACATACCTTAAAGGTTGTTCAACATATATCTCTTCCTCTAGTATAACATTCAAAAAATGGCGATTTGACATCAAGTTGATAAATCTTTCATGAATATTGAGTCACTATTGAGATTAACAATCTAATTGTTTCCATACGAGCAACGGGAGCAACTACCTCACTATAATCAATTCCGACTCTTTGCTTGTAATCTTTACCTACAAGTCTTGCTTTGTATCTTTGGATTTTTTTCACTTACATTATTTTATGTCTTATACACCCACTTCACACTAAAAGGTTTGTATCCCTTTGGCAAACTTGCCAACTCTCAAGTATCATTTTTTTTTTAATTGCATTAATTTCTTTATTCATTGCATTTGCTCATTTTTCTTCTTGGATAACCTCTTCATAACTAATAGGATCACAATGCATGAGGAAACAACACAAGTTCAATTCTTCTTCAGTATCCACAACTTAATAAATCTCTCTCAAACTTCTTGTTTTCATTGGTCTTTCACTAGAACTACCCCCTGGTGATGAGGATGATGGAAATGAAGATGATGGAG
This sequence comes from Eschscholzia californica subsp. californica, assembly GCA_002897215.1. NCBI lineage: Eukaryota > Viridiplantae > Streptophyta > Magnoliopsida > Ranunculales > Papaveraceae > Eschscholzia > Eschscholzia californica. The sequence continues at coordinate 127,041 of BEHA01050254.1, read as the reverse complement.
ATAAGCATGATGGAGATAAGCATGATGGTGTTTGCGGTCTCTTTTAAATTCTCTTGGTAGTGCATCTTCTTCTTCTTCTTCTTTTCCTCCTTCAAGCCTAAGTTCAACTTGAGTAATTTTTTTCCTTTTCATTTTCATGCCAAATCTTCTTCAAATACCACATCTCTACTAAAGAGAACTTTATTTGCAATTGGATTAAACAACTTGTAACATTTTGTTTGCTCATTATACCCAAGGAAGATATATTTCTCACCTTTGTTATCAAGTATTGTTCTTCTTGCTTCCGGTATCTTTGCATAAGCAATACATCCAAATATCTTTATATGAGATGCACTAGGCTTGTAATAACCCCATGCCTCTTCCAGTGTCTTCATATGGACACTTTTGGTGGGACAACTATTTAACAAGTATGTGGCACATGCAACGGCTTCACCCCCAAGTTCTCTAGGCAATTTTTTTCTTTTAACATGCTTCTTGCCATGTTTAATATGGTGTGGTTTTTCCTTTTGGCAACTCCATTTAGTTGTGGTGTGTATTGAGGGGGTAAGTTCATGAACAATCACATGTTCTCTACAAAATACATCAAATGCTCTTGAGGTATATTCTCCACCTCTATCGGACCTTAGTATCTTTATCATAAAACCACTTTGTTTCTCAACCATGTTCTTGAACTCTTTGAATACTTTACTCATGTTTTTCTACTAAAATCATCAATAAAAGTAAGACAATAATTATTACCTCTATTTGTCATTTGTTTCTCAACCATGTTTTTGAGCTCTTTGATTACTTAAAATACTTCGGATTTATTTTTAAGAAATAAAATCATGTTTTTCTACTAAAATCATCAATAAAGTAAGACAATAATTATTACCTCCATTTGTTATTTGTTTCTCAACCATGTTCTTGAATACTTAAAATACTTCAGATTTATTTTTTAAGAAATAAACTCATGTTTTTCTACTAAAATCATCAATAAAAGTAAGACAATAATTATTACCTCCATTTATCGTTGACTTCAATGGACCACAAACATCGGTAAGGACAACCTCCAATATATTAGAAGCTCTCCACCTTCATTCTTTCGAAAAACTTGTTCGATGATGTTTGCCAAAGATACATCCTTCACACACCTTATTTGGGTGATCAATACATGGTAAACCCTTTACCATATTCTTGTTTTCCAAGGTCCCATCAAAGTTTAGATGCCCAAGTCTCAAGTGCCACAACAAAGATTTATCTTTCATAATAGAGCTTAAGCATTTTACATCACCGTGTTGAATGTTCAAAGGAAATAATATATTTTTTGCCATCTTTACCTTAACAATAAGAGTTCCAATTCTATCTCTTAAAGTGAGATGAAAATCCTTCAATCTAATATCATATCCCTTCTCTAAAAGTTGCCCCAAAATCAAATATTCTGCATTTGGGGAATATAATAAACATCGGAAATGTAGCTATGTTTGCCGTTTTTTAGTTGAATGAGGATATTACCTTATCCTAACACTGGAATCTTTGAGGAGTCACCAAATTTTATATTCCCTTTTATATTTTCATTTACTTCAACAAACAATTCTCTTTTCCCACAAATATGATTACTCGCACCGGTATCGGAATACCAAGTATTTGTTTGTGATTCATCAAGACCATCACAAGAAAATAACAATGTAAGATCAACATTAATTTCCACTTCATTTTCAAATTTTTTTTATTCTTCCTTAACTTCATTTCTATACCGACATTCATTACTATAATGCCCAACAGGCCCGTGGAAGGCCCAGTGCGGGCAAGGCGACCGCACTGGGCCCCCCACCATTAGGGGCATGCTTCTCATACATATCTCGATACCTAATCTATTCTTAGAGCTACAAATTTAATAACTAAAGCTTCTTAACTCAACTGGGGAGGAATTTTGAATTCCATATTAGTGGCTCGGGTTCAAATCCCGTGGCCTTCAAATAATTTTTTTTTCTTTACCAACAGTACAGCTGTACATTTGTTCCCTCAACAAAAAAAAAGTACAGTTGTTAAGTAACTCCTACTTTCTGCTCCATTACATATTTTAGCTTTCTTTTTTGTCAATAAATTATTTTCATTCCCCTGTTGCAAAGCAATCCCACATTGGTGGGAGACAGGAGTGTGGTGCTCCTCTTAAGAGGTTAAGCACCCTTCCCTAGTGAGGCCTTTTAAAACCGTGAGGCCCAAGTGTGCAAAAGCGGACAGTATCACTAGCAGCTCGGAATGCTGTACTACATCAAAATGCAAACAATCAATAAAAGTTTGAAGTTTTATTGTGTTATTTTTGTTATAAACGTACAATCTAAGATATAATAGTAAACATATTTCTTTTTTGTTCCTAACTGAGTGTGGATTCTTAGCCTAGATTTTATATATAAATATATTTTTAAATGATTTTTTTTCTTTCTATAACTACTTACTTCGAAATACATTTGGATTCACCTATGATTTCCATATAGGTGTTGTTAAATTATCTCCCACTCTAATTAATTTTTACTTGTAATTTTTTTATTGTACGAAAAGATCGTATTCAAATTTGGCACAGGGCCCCCAAATTCTCAGCCACGGCCCTGATGCCCAAGCCTGTGACAATTATAGCATTCAATATTCCTTTTATATCTACCTTGGCTATTATAAAGTCTAGTAAAGTTTCCTCTATCTCTTCCTCTTAGTTCATTTGTTCCACCTCTATTAAAAAAATTTCTTCCTCTTTGGCTTCCAAAGCCCCTTCTACGATTATCATAACCTCTACTATAACTCTTATAGTCTCTTTCTTTTCAGGATGTATATTGTTTTTCTTCTAAAGTGAGTTTTGCTTGAAGTAGTTGACCAACCGAACAATTTGAAGAGGTTGCAACATTTCTATTCACCCTTTGTTCATGGATTTTCAATGTTCCCATCAATTCATCTACCGTCATGGATTCAAAGTCTTTTGATTCTTCAACAACAATAACCACATTATCAAATTTAGGTGGTAGAGACCGTAAAATCTTCTCCATCACCCGAACATCATCACATTTTTCACCACACCTTTTCATTTCGTTAACATTAGACAATACTCTTGAAACATGATCGGAGACAAGTTCACCTTCATTCATACTCAACCTTTCAAATTCACCACGCAAAATTTGAAGACGAACCTTCACCACTTTATCAACTCCTCTAAAAGAATTCTTAAGATTATTCCAAGCCTCTTTCGATGACTTTGCTTCGGACACTTTTTTAAATGTAGAACTATCCATCCCTTCAAGGGTGGAACTACTAAGAGGCTAAACTGGGCTGCTGCCCGGTGGCAATTTCGTAATATTTATATAAAAGAGGGCTAATTTATTAGGGTTAATTTAGTATTTTCAACCTATTGTCTAATTCTTAGGGGTTGGAGTTTTAGAGGGTTACGGACTTGATGAACTAATAGAAACTGCTGCTGGATAGAGACGAATAACTCCACTAAATCTTCATTGGCTCATTGCTAATGCTATAAATTTCAGGAGTCAGGACCAATCTTTGTTGTTCATGCAATTGAAGGTTAGTAATTAGTATTGGGTTGAAAATTCTAACCTATCCAAACAATTCTTTGAAGGTTTTCATGAATTTTATTTTGTTTATAGGGTTTGGTCAAGTTTAAATTCAATAAATTGGGGGTTTCAACTTCAACTTCAAAATCAAATACTAGTAAGTTATCATTCCATTCTATCATTCTATGTATTTTTTAAGGCTTGATTTATGAATATAGTTTGCTGATTTTGTGTTCAAATTTGAAGAATTCTTAGGAATTTCAAATTCAAAATCAAATTACTTATTAATCTGACAAGTTGTTTGTATATGACTTTGAATGTGCTTTATGTGTTATACTTTTTTGTAAAAAAAATTGAGTTTAGGTATTTAAACTCATACAATAATTTGGTCAATTTACTTCTACACATGAAGTGTTTGATAATATGTCTAATAGGCATCTATTAAACATAGTTAATTTTGTTTATTTGATTGTCTATAGTTTTGACTATGTTTGTAATATTTAGATTTCATTAATTGTTTTTGATATATCATATGTTGATACGTAAGTACATACATCTTATATTGTTATATATACATATATCTTGATTTCTTTTATTTTGATATGTTGATATGTAAGTAGATATGTCTTAGATTGTTATATACATATATCTTGATTTATTTTATGTTGATATGTAAGTAGATATGTCTTAGATTGTTATATATACATATATCTTGATTTATTTAATGTTTATATACACTTGTTTATTTAATAGTTTGATCCAATTTAACTCTAAATTTATACTTTTTAGCATTCTAATAAGATGTCAGAAGTTCCTCAAGTAACTAAGCGAAGGAAGACTATAGATTCGTATTTTAAACCTCGAGAACACAACAAGACAAAAGAAGACGCCGCATCTAAAGCTGACACTTCATTACCTGATGAGCAACCTCTTAATTCTCCATTATTTGATATTCAAAGGGTCGAAGACAGGGGAACTGGTACACAACCAGTTGAACCTTTAGGAAATGTTGAAGCTTCTTTTTTTCAACGTGATCCAGGATTACGTCTTCAAGTATGGCAACATCCGGTTAATAAACAAGACGAGGTTCGAAGGGCATATCTTAATGCCGGACCGTACCAACCTGTCCTTCAAGAGTATCCACAAACTAAATCTGGGAAACAACTCCGCAGATTCCAAGGTTCGTGGTTTACTCGGTTTCCTTGGCTCGAGTATTCTCCTGCAAAAGATGCTGCATTTTGTCTTCCATGCTTCGTTTTTGAATCAAATCCACCAAAGCGTTCAGTATTTACGGTTGAAGGGTTTAGGAAATGGAAACGAGTTAACGACCGAAGCAAATGTGCGTTCCTAACACATATGGGGGAACATGATTCTGTGCACATGAAGGCAGTAAGAGCTTGCAAAGATTTAGGAGACACATCTCGTCACATCGACAAATTAATCAATATACAATCTAAGGAAGATATTGAGAAAAATCGACTAAGGCTTAAAACGACAATTGATTGTTTGCGGTATCTTGCATATCAAACATGCGCATTTAGAGGTCATGATGAATCTATAAATTCATCAAATCGTGGCAACTTCATTGAATTGATAAAGCTTTTGGCCTCAGTAAGTGATAAAATTGCAAAAGTAGTCTTAGAAAATGCTCTAGGAAATACCAAGTATACATCTCCTAAGATTCAGAAAGAAATATTGTCCATTCTTGCTAACAAAGTGAGAAAAAAGATTCGTGAAGAAGTTGGGAATTCAAAATATTGCATTCTTGTTGATGAAGCACAAGACGAGTCATTTAAAGAGCAAATGGCCATTGTTTTGCGATTTTTTGATGATGACGGTGTTATCAAAGAGCGATTTTTTGATGTGTTGCATGTTAAAAACACAACTGCGTTGACTCTTAAACAAGCTATATCTGATGTCCTTGCTCATAACAACCTTCACATTGACAACATGCAAGGTCAAGGGTATGATGGTGCTAGCAATATGCGGGGTGCCTTTAATGGACTGCAAACCTTATTTCTTAAAGATTGCCCAACAACATATTATGTGCACTGTTTTGCACACAGACTACAACTAGCATTAGTTGGAGCTTCTAAAGAAGTAGGTGATATTTGGCGATTTTACTCTAAGTTAAATGCAATTGTTAATTTTGTATGTGCCTCTCCTCTACGTCAAGATGTGTTACAATCTTCTCGTTTAGATGAAATCTCAAAAATGTTAGCTATCGGTGAACTCGAGACAGGTAAAGGAGGCAACCAAATGAGTAATTTGCATCGTCCTGGAGCTACACGTTGGAGTTCTCATTTTGGTTCTGTTAGGAGTTTGATTACTATGTTTGGTGCAACATGTGCAGTTCTTAGAGAAATTATGGAAACCACAACAAATATTGCTTTACGAGGGGAATCTCAGGGTCTTTATCTTGCAACGACATCATTTGAATTCGTCTTTATATTACAATTGATGAGTAAAGTTATGGAAATCACAGATATGCTTTGTCAAGCTCTTCAACAAAAGTCTCAAGATATTGTCAATGCAATGAACTTAGTTATAAATACAAAAACACTTCTTCAGAAGTTGAGAGAAGATGGTTGGGATGATTTCATTAAACATGTTGAATCATTTTGTAACAAGCACGACATCGTAATTCCGGATATGAACTCTCGTTATCTCGTAGGCACACTTCGTTCTTCTCAACAACGTGACTTTATTGCTGTATCACATCATTATCGTGTGGATTTGTTTAATGCTGCAATAGATTTTCAGTTAGTAGAGTTGAACACAAGGTTTAACGAGAATACTATGAAACTTCTTATTCTTAGTTCAGCTTTGGACCCGAGAGGCGCTTATAAGTCCTTTAAGGTCGATGATATTTGCAGACTCGCTGAAAAGTATTATCCACAAGATTTCAGCAGTCAAGAGATAATTATTTTGAGGTGTCAGTTGTTACATTATGAGGTTGATGTTACCAAACATCTTGAATTTCAGAATATGTCAACTATTTTGGAGTTGAGTAAAAAGTTGGTTGAAACAAGAAAGTCAGAGGATTATTATCTAATTCATAGATTGATTTGTCTAGTATTAACTTTACCAGTTTCTACAGCAACTACTGAACGAGCATTTTCAGCCATGAAACTCGTCAAGACAAAACTTCGCACCAAAATGGAAGATGATTTTCTTAGAGATTGTATGATTATTCATATTGAGAGAGAGCTTGCTGAAAAGATTGATTCTGATTCGATAATTGATGACTTTTTTTCTTTGAAAGATCGTAGGGCACAACTCAAGTAACATAGGTTTTATTCTTTAAATGATCGCGAGGAACAAATGATTCTTATGATTGTCCGTAATAATTTTTATATTTTTGAGTTTTTTCATATCTTTGAGTAATTCTTATATTTTTTTATCAGATAGTGACTCTTTTTATTGTTTGTCGGTATTCAAGTCGTCTTTATTGAATATATAATGAATTTGGTTTACATAAAGACAATAGTGAATGCAAATGTTAGTTCGATTTTGCTTATTCTTATACGATGATCTCAATTTAGTCAGTTATCTTCCTTTCCAATTTTACTTTTTCAAATCTAGCTTTAATTGGTTTATATCTTACGAAATATGTTATTTTGACAGGTACTGAAGTGAACAAATACCATAATTTAGTACATGAGGATATAGACTAAGGAGAAAACTATTGTGCATCTCATCGGGTATTAATTTCTTTTTATTTTCTGAATGAACTTAAAATTTTAAGCAGTCTATTAACAATGCCTTCAAATTTTGGTTTTGCAAGTAGTTGATGCATATTTAGTAGAAGTTAAATACATAATAACTTTCGTACGCAAAAAATTTGCTTACTTCAACTCAAAGGTCAGTCCCCCCGGGATTAAAATCCTGGTTCCGCCCTTGCATCCCTTGATATATAAGAAACAAAGCTTTTTATCATTCTTTCTTAAATCTTTAAGGACATTTTTTGCAAGTCATTCATAATATCCTCTTCTTCTAAAGTTGGCTCTACATAACCATTTTGAACAATATCCTACAAATCTTGAGATCCCAACAATACACTCATTTGAATAGGCCAATGTCCATAGTTTTCTTTTATTAACCTAGGTATTTGAGATTGCACCATATTTTTCATCTTTCTTACAAGATCACCAAATTTTTCACAAACCCTAGATTCTCAAAATATTGAAATGATAAGATAACATGACTCTGATACCATTTGTTGGAGATTAAGAAAAGATAACAACAATAACATAAAGGATCTAACACAATATACTCAAACCAATCATATTCAATCAAAATCTTCACTCAACATAAACACTAACATTGTTGTTGTTTTTTTCATTAACAAAGAAGAAGACATTCAAAAACATTAGATAATAACTACAGATACATACCTAATTATTACTTCAAATTTCTTCACAAAAGATCTCCTCCAAAGAAAACCTTATTTCTTTCTCTTTCTAAGCGTGCTCAAGAATTAGTCAAAACAAAAGAACTCTACTCTCGTTTTAATTAATTCCAGGAGACTTGTTCTCCTTCTTTTTCGCTTATATTTAATAACAACATTTTACTCAAGCCCACATTTCATATTAGGTCCAAATCCAAATTTGGTTTAAGAGTCCACTTTCAACAATTACTTCAATTTGTGCTAGTAAGTTCTTGGACGACCTCTCTCTTGGGCAAGCTTAAGGATGTGAAAGTGGTGTCTGTGGAATGCCCTGTTAATTAGTTCACTCATCATTTTATAGTTGCCTATGATGAAACTTTACTAATCAACTATTTACGTTTAGAAGTCACATGTATATCTTAATAGACTACCACTCAAAATCTTAGTACTATTTCAAAACAAAGCTACTTAAGTTTAGTGGCGCAACTACCAATTGGCCGAAAAAGGAAGAGATTCATTAACTATACATTCTTAAGTCTCAACGAGAATGAGTTTGTCAAAACTTTCCACTTCCATACATAGTTTATGGAGATGACTACTAGTTAGAAAAAAAAGGAATAGACACATTAAAAAGAAACTAAGTGCAAGAATGTCCTTCAAAGACGTGGGAGATTTTATAAGGCCCCCCATTATTGTTAAAAGGGCCCCTTCTTTAAAAGCGCCTCCCAAAGCTCTCATTTTGGTTAGAAGGGCCCCTTTAGAAAAAAGCACTTTCTGTTCTCTAATTTGACCTAACGACAAAGTTAACGCCGTTAGGTCAAAATTATTCAAATCAAGAAAAAACTCCCTTGACCGATCAAAAGTCCCACCCCTCTTTCATCTTTTTCATCTTCATCTTTCCCTCATTCTCTTTCGATTTCTCTTTCGTTTTCTCTTTCTGTCTCTCCCTCTTTTCATCTTTCGCTTTCCCTCTTTTCATCTTCATCTCTCCCTCTTTCATCTTCCTGATAACCCATACGTTTATTTTTTTTTGATTTTTTGAACCTACATTGTTTGAATACTTGAATCTAGCGGTTAGCGACACAAACAAGATTTGTGGACCTTCTTTGGAAGCATTTCGTCTGGAAGTAGGTGAAAATCAAGAGAGGAAGAAAACCCCCCAAGTGAGCTTTTCGGTCGCACCAGACAGTAAATATTGCATAATTCGGCCCGAGCCATCGAATATTGGTGCATAATTTCGGCACCAGCCAACAAAAAATTGGTGCATAATCCAGTAGTGCTACTAGACCAAGTTTTGGTGGGCTGGGGCCAAATTATGCAATATTTATGGCTCGAGCCCACCGTAGATAATGAATCCACTACGGTGTTTTCCCATCGATTAGATTTTTACTAAGGGTCCGTTTGATACGTGTGAAAATGTGAGTAAGAAAATCGTTTTCCCAAGAAAATCAATTTTCCGCTGTTTGGTTGGTCATTTTGGGTAAGAAAATCGATTTCCTAAGAAAAAAAAGTGTGCAAATGGTCTAATTTTTTTCCCACCTTTTAGATGAGAAAGTTGATTTCTCACTCTCTCCCTCCTCCCGTAACTTTCTCTCTCTATTTCTCTCCTACCGTAACTCTCTCTGTTCATCTCTGTCCAATTAATAAATAAAACGAATTAATAAATAAGTTGAAATTCTAAAGGCACCCCCTTAAATTCTATAGCACCCCCATAAATTCAAACATTTATATATTGGTTAAAGGCTCAATTAATAACTAAACCCTAATTACTTAATATTTGTCTAAAGGCACCCCCTTAAATTCTAAAGGCACCCCATAAATTCCGACCAGTTATATATTGGTTAAAGGCCCAATTAATAAATAAAGCATAATTAATAAACATTTGTCTAAAGGCACTTTTTTTCTCACCTTCTTTTCTCACTATCTTATCAAACACCTAAAATTTGACTTTGAGGTAAGAAATTCCTTTTCTTTCTAATGGGAAAGAAAGTCGTTTTCTTACTCATATATTTTCTCGCGTATCAAACGGACCCTAAGAGAAATTCTATTCGGTCTGGTCTCACCATACCATGTTCACATTATTCGGTGGAACCAGACCAAATTGAGCTTCGTGTTGAACATAAAAAAAAAATCATACAACCAACAAATAGATCATAAAACATGTAAAAAAGTGTTTAGGAAATTTTCATATACTTCTTGAGAGACTGGATTTTGTCCAGGAATTGATTTTTGGGGATCTTTTGCTATTTTTCCAAATTTTTTGGAAGTTGCTTCATCCATGGTGGTTTGCAACAATGAAGTTACTTTGTGACTTTAGAGATGAGCACAGAAACAATGTGGGGATATTGTACAAGTGCGGAGAACTTAGTCTGTTACTAATGGTCGTCGGTGATGGATGACATTTCCGGTAAAGAAGAATGGAAGAGAAATGTTTAGGGATTTGAGTTTTAGAGAGATTTAGGGTTGAGATATGTAAATTGATAATGTGGGTGATATACACCCTTAACGTGGGTTTTCTTTAACCCGTTACATGGGGGCCTTTAACCAAACAAGGTCAATGACTATTTACCAAGTCAATGGGTTCATGGAGAGACCTTTTAACAAAAGTGGGAGACCTATAAAACTTCCCAAAGTGGCCCCACAAAAAAATAATTCTGAGTCTGCCACTGCAAACAAGAGTAGCGTATTATAGAGAAAAATCTGAAAAATTAGAAAACAATACATAACAAGGTCTTAGGTTACTTACTTTGTTGTTCCACTACTTTCATTCAATCATTTGGTGGCTAATCTACACAAGAAAAGAATACTAATCATACAAGACTAAGTTAGGGTGCTTTGGGTATAAAATCAATAAGGTTTTAATTTTGACCAAAATTTCCTAAATAGCTTTTTAAGGATTTTCAAATGGAAGTTGAACATAAATGGAATCAGTTTATTGATCAAGGAATTATTAATAAATCTTATTAAAACATCCTAAAAGAAAATATTTTTCATGAAGATAAGAAACTAGAAACGAAGAAAAACTAAACATAAATGAAGGGGCACCAGTTGCAATAAGATGAGCATCTTTAGAATTTCTTCAGTGATTGAGAGAAAGAGAGCGAGAGAGAGAGGGAAGGTGAGAACCTAGAGAGATTTTTATGATGAAGGAGGAGAGAGAGCATTTTTTCTATTCAACTATAGGAAGGTCGTTTTGCTATGTTGTTGGGGGGAAGTAGTCCTCACTTTTTCCAAAAAAATTTCATATGAAAAATCGATTTTTACACTGTTGTAGTCAAACCAAACATGGATATCGATTTTCGCAAAAATATCGACTTTCCCATCTGATTTTCAAAAAAAAACAGAGAGAAGGAAAAGAAACCTGAGTTAGAAATGAAGTCCTTTCTCCCCTTTGTTGGATCTTTCAGTGAAGAATCTATATGCTAGTAAAACTAAAGTAGGGTTAGGAAGTATAAACACATGAAATAAGTGGTCTAATAAAAAGTAATGGGATTTATGAAGAAAAAAAAAACCAGCAAGGTAATTATAGCGAGCTTGCTTCCTACCTAAGACCGTTCTCATAGATGATAATGATGGTGGGATAAAAGAAAAGTCAAGAAGGTTGAACATTGTGCACAACAAATTTATAAGAAAACAGGGTTTTCCTATTATATGTCTTAAGGGCAGACGAGAATGTATTTCTATTCTTTTCCTTTTTAACATAAAAATATTGAATTAATAAAGTCAACAAAAATAGTTGATTTTAACTTGTTAAAAGACGAAAATTTTTATCACGAGAAAGATGTCTATAAAAATAGAAATATGTTAAAGTTGCGAATAATAAATGTAACTATGCAGAACCATGATATTGAAAGGAGCAACAAATATCGAAAGTCTCTACCAACTCAACTTATAAACTTTAACTTTTTTTTTGGAAACTGATTACATTGTCGTACAATTGACATTGAATACATCAAAGATGTGATAAGCTTGCTACGTGCCCAGTCAAACTCAAACATAACCTAGCCTATAGCCCAACTAGATAATGGCCTAAAGTCCAACTACACTACCTTATTTATACCCTAATAATCCCAATTCAAATAACCAAAGATTCCACCTTCTCTGGGGTTCGAACCTAGGACCTCCAGGGATTTGGAGTTTATGTCAACATCTTGGAACCACTTGGGCTACAAACTGTTGACGTAAACTTTTACTTTTGTACAATCGAAGTTTAGTCATCAAAGTTATAATTATGTTATGTTTTGTCAATACGTTTTTCTTTTCAATGCTTTTGATTGTAACATGAGTTCGTATTAGTATGATTCTTGTTCCGATTTGAAAATGAAGCTGGTTGATGCATTTCGGTTAATTTTCGAAACAAATTGACTCTGTTTAACCATGAAAAACAAAAAATTTTCACAAGTACACGAAGTGGTATGATAATACAAAGGGGTGTTTCTATATACAAAAAAACTGAAATATTAAAAATTCTTTTTGTATACCCAAATTGCTCGCTAACATATCCATATGGTCTCGCTGCTTCCGGGTGGTGGTAGTAGGAGTAGAAAATGCAGAAGATCAAACTTGAAGGGGAGTGAAGATCAAATCCTCTGCCCCCTGACAATGAGAAAACACTTTGTATCTTCTTTCTTTCTATCTATCTTCTTCCTTTCTCATCTCTCTGCACACACTTTCAGCCATTTCAGTATTAAGGTCACACAAGAACCCCCAGTATTATAGTTTTAGCATGGTTAACTCAAATCATGGAATTTGATTGCAGTTGACGGAATCTGTATAAAGAACCACGGAAAACGAAAAGATTGAAGTATATTTTAATTTCATATTATAAAATTCGTAATTACAAAATATTCCACTCAAAATTATTCAAGCCTCATACTAGCCAATTCATTTAACTTAAAAGATGATCATAGAAATAACAACCCGTTCATAATGGTTCATGGTCGACCTTATTCACATTAGTCTAATTTTATTAGTTACATATAAGAACCTCACTTAGAAACCGATATTACCTTGATGTTATGAACGTCGTGCTAAAATAAGATTTTTCAGCCTATTCTTCTTTAAACTCATATATATAATCGAAATGTTCATTACCATTAATTCTTGAATGATTTTGGGATCCTTCTTGTATCGTTTTCTATATCTAGGGAATCTGGACCAACCTTCGAGTTTCATTACAAATTTCATTTTCTTGTATAAACACACACACACACGCACGCACGCACGCACGCACGCACGCACACACACACACACACATATATATATATATATACTAGAGTTGACTTGGCCATATTCGTTTTGAGTCCAATTTTTTTTTTGCATCATAATCTTCATCTCCTCTCTCACTATCTAGCTCCCTCTCTCTCTCATGCTTAATTCTCTTTTTATCTATCTCTTCTGGATTCTTTCGGGATCTAGGATTATGGAAGAATGACTTCTGGATCTTCATTTTATGATAATAATCACTTCCACGGGGTTAATACAAACCCTATTAATAAGACCAAGGGTTATAAGTGGCTTCTGTTGTAAAGGGGTAGTAATCTTATGCCTCTTTGGGGCTAGAAAAATGGTTTCCTTTCTTTGGAAGTGAAAAATATCCTCCGGGTACCCACTTGACTCTTTTTTCTGTCATGTGTTTTGTTGATATATGGAAATCAGGGCTCTGTTAAGTGTCGATCAAGGTTTTGGTAGCTTCACTTACTAGGTAGTTGTTGATTCAAGGTAGTGTTTGGAAGGGTGGTGGGCTAAAATGGTGGTGGAAGACAGAAGTTGTGCTGGTGAATGTGATGAGAAGATGAAGATTAAGAGGCAAAGTTCGATCAAGTAAATTTTTTGGGCTATAAAATAAATATCTCCCCTACTAAATCTTTATGCCCCTGAGACTTTTCTCTATGCCCCATTAGCGCATAATCAAGTTTCTTTTTTTTCCAGAATTTGAGTAAACAAATTTAAAATAAATATCAAATGGAGAAAAGAACGGGAAAATATTATCTAAATACCTTGCTTTTAAGACGACCCCCAAAGAGTGGATTTCCGATACTTTCTTCTTCTGTCGTGAAATCAGAAAAATAATGCTTAACCTTTCAGAGAAAAAATGAAGGAACTCATGTGCATCTTCCTGTTGATTATTCTCGAAAGAAGAAGAAATATCTGAAATTATCTAAGTTAAGAACTACAAAATATAGTACAAAGTGCTGAAAATAATCAGAATATAAAATGTTAACTTTACTATACTAAAAAGAGTAAAAGCTTTTAAGAATTTGGATGGTCTATTGAGCTTGAGAGGAGAGAAATAGGGTAGAGTGAAGTGGATTGAGAAATCAATAAGACAAAGAAACATTTAAAACGTATAAGGGTAATATTGGAAAAAACCAAAATATACATTTACAACGTTAAATTTTGGGTCATTCTTCCTATTCTCCAAATAAAGGACTAAAGTACTGATGAGTTAACAACAACCTGGGCCTTAAAGTATAACCCAAAATGAATTCAAACTCACCGTTCTTCAAGAGAATGTTAGCTTGAAAAAAAAAATTCGTTTTAGGTCAACACAGTCAGGGAACAACCTAGAAAGAACACCTCTAAAGAGGTATATATTTTGTTTTCTTATTGTTTGCGTTTAATTCGTTTGAGTCTGACTTATCTGAAAGTCTAACTTACCTAAAATATAACTTGTTTTCGTCAGGAGCACACATCAGGTTACTTAAGACAATACTCTTAGCCTTGATTTATTATATGTCTGGCACAAATGGATAGAAAATATGTTCAAACGAGTCAATTCAAATCTAGAGTTAGATTTAACTAAATTGATTAATCACTTATCATATTAAAAACTAAACCGGAAGAACTATTAAATAAAGGATACCGCTTAGATTTTTGACAAATTTGAAACGAAAAATATTTCCATGGGGCGAAACAAACATTTCCCGAACAAGCTTATTCAGAGCACAAACTGCACAAAATCCTTCAACTCTGCCTAAAATTAAAACTCAAGATTCAGAAACAACTAGATAACCAAAACAAAACGAATCATAAGAAAAATGAATACCTAAAATAAAGAAAGTTGAAAGATCTTACTTGTGCTTGGATATGGATGATTCGATGCACAAAGCTTCTGCAATGATGCGACCGTATGGGTAACACATTGCAGAATCGAGTTCAAAAAGCAAGTGTTCTCTAAATCCTGAAACCCGGGACCAATACAATGCTTAATACTATTAACATTGGATGAAACAAATAAGAACTTAAATCCTAAACGTAGTTCTTTACCTCTATAATTGATCTTTGAGAATAATACACGGTTTGGAATCAGATCTCTGACCTTATATTTCAGATAACTTCATAATGACGAGCATCACCGAGCTCAAATATAGTGATAACAGAGATTTTCTCTTCGTGGGAAATTAAATTCATATAACCAACAAAAAAACTGCAAGGTCAAATATATGAATACACTGTCATACAAATTATTCTGATATGATATTTAACCAACAATCTAACCAAATTGTAAGTGATCTTAAGGAACTAATTCCCAAATAATGGTTTTATTTCGCCAAAAAAGTAACGAATCTTTTACGTTGGAGAATTTCTCATCAAATGTGCATGTGGCTCTTCCACGAAATCAATGATGAGTCAAAGGGTATTCTCTTGTACAGAGTTCTTTTTTAGAATATACTACCTTATATCCAGTGAGTGCATAACCTTTGAAGTCTATTTAATCACTTTCTAACATGGGTTAATAAGATCCTAATTTTATTTTCGTATATAAAAATCTTTGACATATACCGAAGTTTCCCTAAAACTATTTATGATATCTCTTTTTCTTTAACTTTAAATAAAGTCACCAAGTTTTAAAAATGAAAATCCTATGCAGCACAAAAAGTGATAGACTAATTATGTGAAAGCTTTATAAATGAAATTTAGAATTTTAGATATTTTTCTAAATAATAAAATTATATTTTACTCTCTATTGAAGTTGTTTTTCATTTCTTCATATTTTTCTACTTCCTCTTCGTGTTCCTCTACTGTAAGTTTCTTCTTCTACTTCTTTTTGTCCTCCTTCATATGGAAAAGCATCATATAATTTGGAGGTCTTTGATGGCGGGAAAGGTAATATTTGTTTTAGATAGGAAGAACCATGGTTCCCATTGTTTCAAAAGATATACTTTTATTGATCTTAAGGAGGCGCCTTTAACACGCTTTAACATTTATCGTACAGAAATGTGTCTATTTGCTTAAAAATTAGTCTTAACATGTTTTTAATTCAAGATCCGGAGAAATTTTATTTTTGCAAAATTCTAGAGGAGACGATTTTCTAAAACACTGCAAAATTTCTTGTTCATTGGATAAACAGTTGAAAAAATACAACAGTTTACAATAGAGTTCTTACAAGGGCATATTGAAAAAAAGAAAGATTAATCAAAGGCGTTCATTATTATTTATTTTTTCAAGAGAAGTTAAACAACATACTCACCAATGATGACTCATCTTGTAAAAATGATTAAGAGAAAAAAAAAATAACGTTTATCTTTAGATTTACTTGCTCTTAGCATTAACCCTACCCGTTTTTGACAAAATGTATATTCTTACTAAAAAGATTGCTAGTCAACCAAATGGGAGACAAATTCAGTTATATTTAGAAAAAAGACATATTTAAAACTATTATTCATTGTAATTGCACTTTTTCGTATGATGAAAACTCATCGTAGAGATATGTTTATCAATTGGTCGGTAAAGTGCCCCCGGAGACAA